>CM076676.1:9664366-10114366 GCA_038501925.1 Xenopus petersii | reverse complement strand
GAAGTATGTGATTGACAGCTGAAATCTTTAAATGCATTTATAACAAGTATGGATGTTTTAATGAAAAAAAGAATTTGGGTTTCATGTTTAATTTGGAAAGGACTTTTATCATACAGCTTTTTTATGTTTGGGTGACAGGTCTGCTTTAAGGACCCACCCCTAAGGGGCTCACCATTAAAGGACACTTAAATCTCTGTCAGAATATCATCTCAGTTTATCTACTTCCCCTTTAATCCAAAGACACACAGCTGTAACTGTCAAACTCCTAATAGACGAAGAATCGATTGCATTAAAGGGGACATATAGCTTCCATAACAGTGTAGCTGCACCCAGGTTAAAGTACAATGGGAGTTGTAGTCCAGCAGCTGTAGAGATGGATTTTTAAAGCAACAGTGGTCAATAAAAGCGTATGGGCCCTGCTGCCTAAGTAATGTGAGTATCCTATTGGTCTGGTTTGCACTCTGTGCACCCTTTAAGATCACCTCCATTCCCAGGTGCCGGGAGTTTCCCTCTGATTTGTTTATAAACAGTGAATAAAGGTTGGTGAATTGTGGGTTGGGATCTTGCTGTCAGACGGAGATGACAGTTAGCCGGCACTCAAATTGTACTTACTGTAATGTTATCCAGTTGCCATAACAGTGGGGTCCCCAAGGGCTGTGATACGACTGGGTTACCTCCCCCCTCCCCTTACTCAACAATGGGATCCCCCCTGAGTCTGCCCTAAATGTATTGCTGAGCGGAAGTGGGGCATTCTCGGGGTTGCCATGGCAATCAGCATCTCCTTCTGCCTGAGTCATTGGCTGCCAGATGTAAAAAAGCCAGCGCTATCCTGGTGGCACGGCGGCGGGTATTAACCCCTTCATCGCTTACCTGTTCCTGCTTCTGGCTTGTGATACATTTACTCTTTAGCCCTTTCTTGCTATAAGGCAAATGATATCGGTTACTTGAATAGAGCACCATACTTGTTCTTCTTGTTGCCCCAAGGGCTTACAATCTCATTCTTGCCGCTTTGTTTTCACCTACAATTCCCACCGGCTCTGTTCACATCTGTTCACCCTTAGTTTGTCATTTAAAGTGCATAGAAACCCTGCTGAAGCTTTTTTCCCCATTAGATTGTAGATGGTGAAGGCATTTTAGTTGTTTTTACTTACTTTACTGTGCCTTTAATCTGTACCAAAGCAGTTGCTTTAAGGCAAATGATACCGGTTACTTGAATAGAGCTCTATACTTATTCTTCTTGTTGCTCCAAGAGCTTACAATCTCATTCTTTTCACTTTGTTTTCACCTACAATTCCCACCGGCTCTGTTCGCATGTGTTCACACTTAGTTTGTCATTTAAAGGGCATAGAAACCCTGCTGAAGCTTTTTCCCCCATTAGATTGTAGATGGTGAAGGCATTTTAGTTGTTTTTTACTTATTTACTGTGCCTTTAATCTGCACAAAAGCAGTTGGCAGTTTGTACAATGGTGCACCCCTTTAAAAAAAAAAAAGCCAAGGAAGGGTTAATCGACATCTGACAGGGTCACCCTAAAGGCGGACGCGTTATTGGTACCTTTCCTCCTGGCCTGATGAAATGGGCTCTCCCAAAAGGAGTGCACACGGTTGCCATGGAGACGAGGATGCGCGGCTCGGCTTTCGGTCTCGGCTGCTGAGCATTTAATCTATTGTATAATCTCCCATCTGTTCTTTCCTGGTGGAAGTGGGTTTTGACATGTGTATGGGGCTCTCTTAAAGGGAGACTCCACCCAAAAACTGTTTTTTTGTGCCCAATGAAAGAAATTATCATTCTAAGCATATTTCCAATATCCATTCATTCTCACTGGGTTGGTAATGTAATTTCTGTTGACAGCAGGGTCTGTCTGGCTGTTTATAATCTCAGCACTGCTGGATCTGACTCTTGAATGGGGCTCTCTTAAAGGGAAACTCCATCCAAAAATAGGTTTTTTTTGGTGCCTAGTGAAAGAAAATATGATTCTAAGCCACTTCCCAATATCTATTCATACTTCATTCTCACTGGGTTCATAGTAATGTGTAACTGTCATTTCTGTTGACGGAAGGGCCTGTCTGGCTGTTTATATTCTCATCGCTGCTGGTTCTGACTCGTGATACAATCTCAGAAGCTGGCTGGTTATCAGACCTGGAGAAGAAACTGAGTGGGTCCATAAAACAAAAAGGACATGTAGGGATGGAAGTATGTTACTAGTAAGCAGGGTACAGTAGCCTTGTGTTGCTTTGTGTCTGGGTGAGAACTAATGGCTGAACATCCAAAAGAAAGGGTAAGTATACCCCCTGCTACTAAGTGGATAGGTCCCATTTTTTTAAAAAATGGGAAGGGATTGGTTTTGCTAAACCCCCAGTCCACCTCCCATTATGCCCACAATGTGCCCACAATGTGCCAACGTGGCCTCTGTGTCTCTGCCTCTTTTTACTCCCAGTCCAGACCTGCTGGGCCCCTCATTGGACTTCACCTCTGTCCCCATTTGATGGCAGCCCTTTATCAGGGTGCACCCAAAATGCTGTCAACTCAGGGGTCCTGAAATGAAATTAAGAGAAAAGTAAAACAGGGTGCAGAAGATTTCAGGCAAGGAGCTGCCATACTCATGCCTAACCTATAAATACAATAACAATATAGTAAAGCCACTTGAATATTTGTGTTTAAAGGAGAAGTAAAGTCTAAAACAGAATAAGGCTAGAAATGCTGTATTTTGTATACTAAACATAAACATGAACTTACTGCACCACAAGCCTAATCAAACAAATAATTTATGCTTTCAAAGTTGGCCACAGGGGGGTCACCATCTTGTAACTTTGTTATACATCTTTGCAAGACTAAGACTGTGCACATGCTCAGTGTGGTCTGGGCTGCTTAGGGATCGTCATAAATGATCAAACAGCACAAGTCAAATAATATCTGCCAGAAGCTGATACAGCAAGACTGATTAATAATCAGAATATACAGACTGCACTGGGTCCTGTGTTGTCATGTAATCTAATGTGGATTTTATAGTTTTTGTATTGTTTAATACAAACTTTCTCCAACTCTGCAGAATCAGTGGCTGCAGCAAAATAATCCTCCAAATAGAATCCCAGTTTATCTGTTTAAATCTGGCTCCATGATCTTTGTCCCTGCAGATGGAGTTGGAAACAGTAAAGGGGAAGTAAAGGCAAAAATAAAATCCAATACAAATCTCAACACAGTTGCCGACTGCTCTACAGGGAAACAAACAAAGCTGCTTGAGTTCTGCATGGCTGGGAAGTAAGGCGGGGGCTTCCCCTGCTGTTCATAAGTATGATTGTTTCCCTGCAGAGCAGTTAGGGACCGTCTGACAATTCCTATCCACAGCAGTAATGAAGGGAGAATTTCACTGCATACAGTCAGGTTTCTTATAAAAACGGTACTCATTTTTTAATTAAAGTATATTGGACATAGGTTTCTTTTTCATTAAAGAAAGTAAAAATTGGAATTGTTTTTTGCCTTTACATCCCCTTTAAATATAAAATCAGTGTCCATTTAAAGGGAAATTATCAGAGGAAAAACCATATGTTCCCCAAGCACTTAATGCCTTTCAATGTGATCCTGAAATGCCAGCACAGTCGGCAGCTGGGTGTACCTTCTGCAGATTAGCAGGGGCCCAACTGCCAGCGGCCATATGCTAAAGCCATAAAGCTGGGACATTGGCGTAGGAATTAGGCAGAGGGATAATATAGCACGGACAAATGCAGCATTGCGGCTTATTACACCGAGGCAGGGTGGGCTGGGGGGGGGTGAGATTATAAGACCAACTAATAATAAACTGCCAGGCTGATTGGATGAATTTAATCTATTATAGCGGTTTTTATTTATATGGCCGTTGTCATGTACTAATGATCTGGTTGGTTAGGGCTACAACTTGCACAAAGGCACATGCAGTTAAGTCTATATATTGAGCAGTACAGGCCCGGGCCCCTCTGTCCTTTGGGCCCCCCCAGTCACGGGGTCTCATATAACATTTAGGCCTGGCTGTGAACAGTCGGATGGTCTGATTGACTACAGGTTGGACTGCCCCCCTTTAGTTATTTTAACCCCAGAAAGAACAGAATCAGTCAAGTACAGAAATACAATCTTTATTAGACCCATGGTACAATAACTCCAACCCACAACCCATTCACAGTTATATGATGCCAACCTGTCGTACAGATCAGTGCAGCCTATTATTGCCAAGCGACGAAGGTTGGGGGGGGAGTGAGGTGAGGAAGAGGAGGAGATGCTAAAATGTCTCTCAGTATAATGGGCACAAGGGAATCTTATCTCTCCTTGCCTGTTACCCCAATGTTTCTATATATATCTGTAACCTTGTTATGAGCTAAGGGGGCCCAGACTGGAGGCCAGTTAGGGGGAGATTTGAGGTGAGTGTTTATTTGTGTCCTGGGTACCCCTGGAACTATAGCAGGGTGACTGTTACCCCAATGTTTCTATTTATCTGTAACCTTGTTATGAGCTAAGGGGCCCAGTCTGAAGGCCAGTTAGGGGGAGATTTGGGGTGAGTGCTTATTTGTACCCTGGGTACCCCTGGAACTATAGCAGGGTGACCCCCAATGTTTCTATATATCTGTAACCTTGTTATGAGCTAAGGGGCCCAGTCTGAAGGCCAGTTAGGGGGAGATTTGGGGTAAGTGCTTATTTGTACCCTGGGTACCCCTGGAACTATATCAGGGTGACACCCCAATGTTTCTATATATCTGTAACCTTGTTATGAGCTAAGGGGGCCCAGCCTGGAGGCCAGTTAGTTGGAGATTTGGGGTGAGTGCTTATTTGTGCCCTGGGTACCCCTGGAACTATAGCAGGGTGACTGTTACCCCAATGTTTCTATATATCTGTAACCTTGTTATGAGCTAAGGGGGCCCAGACTGGAGGCCAGTTAGTTGGAGATTTGGGGTGAGTGCTTATTTGTGCCCTGGGTACCCCTGGAACTATAGCAGGGTGACTGTTACCCCAATGTTTCTATATATCTGTAACCTTGTTATGAGCTAAGGGGGCCCAGCCTGAAGGCCAGTTAGGGGTAATTTGGGGTGAGTGCTTATTTGTACCCTGGGTACCCCTGGAACTATAGCAGGGTGACTGTTACCCCAGTGTTTCTATATATCTGTAACCTTATTATGAGATTAGAGGGGCCCTAACTTAAGGTTGGACCTCTAAGGGGAGCTGTAGCTGAAAATAAAAGGGGTGCTTTAAATCCCAATCATATCAGATAATAGAACCCCAATTGATCGTGTTCTTGCAGCTTTGGTATTTGGTGGATAAGTAGTGGAGGACCAGTACAGAAGTGGCAAGACTTAGGATGGGGTTTGAATCCATATATATTCAGTATATATATATATATAAAATATATTCCACATTTCTAGAGACTCTGAAAGACTAAAAGGAAAGGGGGTTGTGGGCAGTGGGGTACATGAAAAGGTGGGGGGCAGAGCTTTGAGAGAGACATGAAAGACATCATTGCAGTACAACACAGAGCATTGAGCAACACTGTATAAAAATATATTTGTATTATAACTTGTTCTCTATGTCCTTCGGTTTTCATTGTTTTCTCTAAACCTTCCCCTTGGGTTTCAGCCTGAAAGGGGGAAAAAAAAAAGAAAAAGAAAAGGCCTTTGCCATAAAAAGAATAATTGGTGAGCTCTTTATAACAGAATCAGCCGGCGCAGTACTTAAAATGCTTCAATCTATTAAATGTGCCCACGGTTCATTAATTATTAACCCCCCTTTGATCTGACTGAGGCTACAGGACATTATTATGCTTCAGCAGCAAAGAGGGGGGCAGAAAGGTTCAATACAGAACCCCATGCAGACTGAGGGGGTTCATATCAGTCACAAGCGAGGGGCGGGTGGGATTCCATTGCCACAGTAAATCTGATGGTTAAACCAGTTTATCCTTCTCTGTCTCTTGGGGTGACAGTTTGAACAACAAGTGCATCATGCCCAAGTAAATTAAAGGGCATATAAACCCTGTCTAATGATTTAGTGCTTAATACATGATAGTATTCCTGTATGTGGGACTGGCTGTAGTTGCAGTTTCAGCCTTGTGTAAGTTGCCATTGTCACTCAGAGGCACATGACCTAGCAGCCCATGGGGGTGGGGTTTGATGGCATTTGTGGGCTTAGACATGGTCTTAATGCATAGAAATACAGGTATGGGACCTGTTATCCAGAATGCTCAGGACATGGGGTTTTCCGGATAATAGATTTTTTCCGTAATTTGGATCTTCATACCTTAAGTCTGCTAGAAAATCATGCAAACATTAAATGACCCCAATAGGCTGGATTTGCTTCCAATAAGGATTAATTATATCTTAGTTGGGACCAACAAGCTACTGTTTTATTATTATAGAGAAAAAGGAAATTGTTTTTTAAAAATTTTGATTAATTGGATAAAATGGGGTATATGGGAGCCGGCCTTTCCGTTTTTCAGAGCTTTCTGGATAACAGGTTTCTTGATAACGGATCCCATAGCAGTTTAAGATGTCTCAGCTTGGGCAATGAGATACCATGAAAACTGGGAGAATACAATGGTGCTGTATTGGTGCCCAAAACTACCAGCCCCTTCAACGCAAGGGGAGTAAACAGAAACTGTACTGCAATAAAAAAAATTTGGGTGGGGTGTAGCATTGCACCCCTCCACTTTCGCCCCAAAACTCATGAGTATCCATCCTACTAATAGTTCTGGCACTGCTTTAATTCCATTATTATCACTACATGTATGGGGCCTGTTATCCATAATGCTCAGGACCTGGCGTTTTCCAGATAAGGGATCTTTTCCGTTATTTGGCTCTCCATGACTTAGAAATGATTTAAACTTTTAATTAAACCCACTAGGAACGTTTTATATCCAATAAGGAATAATTTTATCATGGTCGGTATCAAGTACAAGCTACTGTTTTATTATTACAGAGAAAAAAGAAATCATTTTTAAATATGGGAATTCTTTTTTGAAGATGTAGTCTATGGGAGGTGGCCTTCCTGTAATTAGGAGCTTTCTGGATAACGGATTTCCAGATAAGGGATCTCGCACCTGTATTTTTAATTTTTTTGTTTAGCCAGTGTCAGATTGGGGTTTCTGTGCCCAGGGCTGCACCACCCATAACAGACTCCCCAAGTTTTTCCCTGGTGCCCGACTGCCCAGTCCTGTTATTCAGTGTCTTTTTTGCCCCTTATTCTCTTTAGATTGGGGGGGGGGTTATGTATATACTTTAAAGTAATCAGCTCCACCAATCAGGAGGTTGTAGCATTAGCTTGATTAAAGCTTCAGCTTTACGGAACCCCAGCATCTTCCTTCAATTAGTATAAGGATACAATATCTTTATAATGAGAAAAACATTAGGGATACTCGGCTCGAGCAAAGCTTTTACCCAAATCTTGCCCCCCATATTCCTGTGCTTGAAACAGCACTACATAAATGGGCACCCCTGCTGCAGTCTTGAAATCCCCCCATTGTTAACTGTTTGTCATCCATTTACCCCCTCTCCCCCAATTTCCAAAGTGTCTGTATAAGTCGAAGAGCACAGTTTAAGGATGTCGGAATATGCCGGGAAACATTAAGCGTAAGGGCATTTGAGAAATGTCAGCCGGGTGACATTATTGCCTCGTTTGCAGGAGAGTTTGTATCCATTGAGATGAATTGCTTGAGTCCTGTATCGGTTCTAAACTTACGGTATTCCAGTGATCTCAGGTCCAAATGGTTCCATTGCTCCAAACCAAGGACACGGTTTTAGTACAGTGCCAAATAGCCTTTAATTATATATTGTATACTGATTCCGGCCAATGCTCCTCCTAAAGTGTTAAACCCACTTCTGTGGGTGTTAAAGTAATGGACATTATATCCTTGGCCAGTCTTTCGGAAATACTCTATAAAGATGTTTTTCGGTTTGTTATGGTTAAAGTAGAAAAATAAAATCGAACGGATCTCGATCTTTCCTGGTGGCACGGCGTATTATTTTGTGCTACGACCCGCAAAACAGATTGTCATGCTTACAAAGATTCCTCTTCAATAGTCCATCAGTCCTAAGAAGAAAAAAAAAAGAGGGCAAGAAGGTGTTGCTGGGTTAAGTGCTTTTTGTTTCATCCGAGCACCGTGATTGGTTGTTAAGCAGGGCTTGAAATCTTAACGCCTTTAGCTGCAAGGCGGAATACGATTGGCTCATGTTGCCCGTAGTAGAAAGGTAACAGAGTGTTAGATGTTCTAGAGTGGTGGAAACACGGAGAGGACCTCATGCCACCGAGGAGATCTGTCTCTGTTCCTCCTGCTCTCCATCTGCATCTCCCATCAGCGGCTGCCTCTTCTTCAGCTCCCGCTGGTATTTAGCCATTAAAGAGGCGTAGATGCAACCGTAAGCAGCCGCCACAACCATCATAATGCAGACCACGCCACACACCACTCCAGCGATGATCACTGTACCGATAGCTCGGCGAACGCTGGCCGGGCGGTATCGTTGACGTTGCGGGCATTCAAGTCCCGGGTCTGGCTCTAATGGAGCAGGACTTGCCTTTGTACATGGAGGACCTGGCTTGTCTGCTGGCCCGGAGTTGTTCTCGTCCTCCAGCTGTGAGCAGTAGCTGAACATCTCCACCGGGACCATGCGGATGTCTCTCCCACGCAGGTCCTTGGGGAGAGTGCACTGGAGCTCATCCATCTTGCCCCCTAACAGAGAGATAATGTCAGGCTTTAAACATGGCAAGATGAATAATGCTATTAAACTATTAGGTGTTCTTAATAATCACTCTTATGTTAACTCCCTGGGACACCCCAAAATGTTGAGCTATCAAGGATTGAGTGTTCCTGCTCTCCCTAAATATCTCCTTGGCCCCATGGTTATGCTTCTTCTTGGAAAGAACGACCCATGGCTCATCCATAATGCCCCGTCATCTCTAATAAGCATAATCACACATGTTCTGAAGTTCTACTAACCTCGGTAGGTGAACCACTCCATCCAGTGCTTGAAGTCTCGAAGGTTGCAGTCGCATTCCCAGGGGTTGTCCCCAAGTTGTATGGTCTCCAGGTTGCTCAGAGGCTCAAATGTCACCCTGTCCAGGCTCTGCAGCCGATTGGAGCGCAGAGAGAGCCAATGCAACATGGGGAGGTCATCGAAGAGCCCTGAGGGCAGCTGTGAGAGTCCATTGAGGGATAGATCTAACCTACGTAGAAGAGGTAGCCCCTGCAGAAGGTCACGGTCCAGGCTGCGGATGCTGTTGTTGCGGAGACGGAGCTCCGTCAGGTTTCCCAGATCACTCAAGAGCTGTGAAGGCAGCTGGTCCAGAAAGTTATTGGAGATGTCCAACCGGTGAAGCGAGCTAAGGTTAGATAAAGCTTTTCCAGAGAGTGAGCTTAGGCGGTTGTTGAGGAGCAGCAAGGTTCGTGTATCCTGGGGGATATTGGGGGGTACAGATGTGAGACCCCTTCCGCTGCAGTCCACTTCCAGGCTGCTGATGTTGCACTTACACAGAGAGGGGCAGGAGAGGAGGGAAGAGGCAGCACAGAGGGACAAGCAGCAGAACAGAACTGGGGGGCAGCAGACAGGGGAATGAACAATAGAGGGACATAGTGGGAGAAAGAAGAAAGAGCAGTTGGGAGAAGTAAGAGAGTATCCAGTAGAAGGGAGAATAGAGGAAAGAAGTTGATCAGGGTCAATAGGTATCAGGGCAGCAAGGGGATACAAAAAGGTGATAATGGGTGAAGGAACAATATGTAGGGTTAGGATCAGATGAACAGAGGAAAAATAAGGGGAAAAAAAATAAAGATCTTAATTAATAAATTATTAATAGTAGTTTTGTTCTAAAATTCTAAACCCATTAGTCTCTTCCACAATGTTATAACATATTATTATCTAAGGGAAACAATATAGTTTGTAGTAGTGTATGTATGAATATAAATATACAGAGAAGGAATGTTCTGGGCACACAATAAGCTATACCCTCAAACTGTACTGTCTAAGGGAATCAATATGGCACCTCCTCCCATATGTATAAATACAAATATACAGAGAAGGAATGTTTTGGGCACACAATAAGCTATACCCTCATACTGTACTGTCTAAGGGAATTAATATGACACCTCCTCCTCCCATATGTATAAATACAAATATACAGAGAAGGAATGTTCTGGGCACACAATAAGCTATACCCTCATACTGTACTGTCTAAGGGAATCAATATGGCACCTCCTCCTCCCATATGTATAAATACAAATATACAGAGAAGGAATGTTCTGGGCACACAATAAGCTATACCCTCATACTGTACTGTCTAAGGGAATCAATATGGCACCTCCTCCTCCCATATGTATAAATACAAATATACAGAGAAGGAATGTTCTGGGCACACAATAAGCTATACCCTCATACTGTACTGTCTAAGGGAATCAATATGGCACCTCCCTCCTCCCATATGTATAAATACAAATATACAGAGAAGGAATGTTCTGGGCACACAATAAGCTATACCCTCATACTGTACTGTCTAAGGGAATCAATATGGCACCTCCTCCCATATGTATAAATACAAATATACAGAGAAGGAATGTTCTGGGCACACAATAAGCTATACCCTCATACTGTACTGTCTAAGGGAATCAATATGGCACCTCCTCCCATATGTATAAATACAAATATACAGAGAAGGAATGTTCTGGGCACACAATAAGCTATACCCTCATACTGTACTGTCTAAGGGAATCAATATGGCACCTCCTCCTCCCATATGTATAAATACAAATATACAGAGAAGGAATGTTCTGGGCACACAATAAGCTATACCCTCATACTGTACTGTCTAAGGGAATCAATATGGCACCTCCTCCTCCCATATGTATAAATACAAATATACAGAGAAGGAATGTTCTGGGCACACAATAAGCTATACCCTCATATTGTACTGTCTAAGGGAATCAATATGGCACCTCCTCCCATATGTATAAATACAAATATACAGAGAAGGAATGTTCTGGGCACACAATAAGCTATACCCTCATACTGTACTGTCTAAGGGAATCAATATGGCACCTCCCTCCTCCCATATGTATAAATACAAATATACAGAGAAGGAATGTTCTGGGCACACAATAAGCTATACCCTCATACTGTACTGTCTAAGGGAATCAATATGGCACCTCTTTCCACATGTATAAATACAAATATACAGAGAAGGAATGTTCTAGGCACACAATAAGCTATACCCTCATACTGTACTGTCTAAGGAAATCAATATGGCACCTCCCTCCTCCCATATGTATAAATACAAATATACAGAGAAGGAATGTTCTGGGCACACAATAAGCTATACCCTCATACTGTACTGTCTAAGGGAATCAATATGGCACCTCCCTCCTCCCATATGTATAAATACAAATATACAGAGAAGGAATGTTCTGGGCACACAATAAAATAAGCTATACCCTCATACTGTACTGTCTATGGGAAATTTGGGGAAGCCTCTTGCTTTCTGTTGATTGATTTATCCTGTATAAACCATATGCTTGCAGTTGACCAAATTCAACTGCTGGTAGAGATAATAGTGCACCTCCCTGTTGCAGGGAAATCGTCTCGCCGCAGGATTAATAACGCGTTCGTTGTTAAATCAACGATCACTGTGCGTTTATATAAGCCCCGGGATACATGGTAACATAGTAACATAGTAACATAGTAAGTAAGGTTGAAAAAAGACACATGTCCATCGAGTTCAATTTTTTTTTTTTTTTTTTTTTTTTTTTTTTTTTCATTAACTACCTATCTGCCAGTTGATCCAGAGGAAGGCAAAAAAAAACCCATCTGAAGCCTCTCCAATTTGCCTTAGAGGGGGAAAAATTCCTTCCTGACTCCAAAATGGCAATCGGACTAGTCCCTGGATCAACTTGGACTATGAGTTATTTCCCATAACCCTGTATTCCCTTACTTGCTAAAAAGCAGCTCTATTTTTATTTTGGTGTGAAGCAATGAAGGAAGCTGCCCCCCCCCCCCCAGGCATTGCTTTATATCTGTGCCAAATACTAAAAGGGGCAGCATTGTTACCAACTTTCAGTCGTCTAATAATACCCCTGGGTTATCTGCATACAAAGGTACAGAGGGTTCTGCAATTAGGGGCCCCATAGCAAAGGGGGCCCATGAGATGTAAAAGGGCTTGTTTGATGGGTCGACTTTAAGAATAATGGGTGTGGCTTGGTGGGCATTCATTGGTCCCCCATTTTACATTTTGGTAGGGAAGGTCCTCTGCCCAGGGGCCCCATCCACCAATAGCTTATTAATAGGGGTCCCCTTGGGGTTTAGGGCCCTGACAACTTGTAGTATGGAACCTCATTATTCCTGATGGCAGCCCTGGTCCCACAGTAAGACACCCCTAAACTTGGAGTACTAGTTACAATTGGTAATAGCCTTACTTGCCTGCATGGCTAATTAGCAATTTATTTAGATGCATGCTGCAGACTGAACTGATTTATGTGCAGCCATGCCTCAATGGGCCCCCTACACCTCCTGGGCAACCAAAAGTCACAGGGTCTGCTTCCTGTATAGTAACTTCATTTGGGCTAAATGTTCAGCGATTGCCTTAGAGATGCCGAGCGTCAGAGTTCCGTTAGTTAATTCTCACTCAGCAGGTTGATTAATTATGGATCGGATACGGAAGAGAGAAACTGATCCTTATTGTTCAGGAGAGTAGAGCTAACAGATAACAGCGGTACAAAAGCAATCCTCAGCCTGTAGCTCCTGTTTGCTTATGGGAGTTCACAGCTGAGCGTCAGCTCTTAAGGCCAGGATTCCCTGTGCGGTGAAATATGATGGCCATACCCAGACTGCCCATGCAGAATGCTTTTAGCTATTAAATGAATGGCAGCTCTACCCTAGGCCGGGGCCCTTACTGGGCACGTTAGTGGTGCCCGGGTGTAATTTCAGCCCTGAGAGACAACTGTAAGCCGATCGGTAGGTATGAAATGGGAGAGGTGAGCAGTGCTACTACCCTGTGCTTAAATAATTCATATTATTCATATGGTGAGAAATGGAGCAAGTTGGCCACGTTTGTCTCCCCCTGCCCAGACCACTGCCTGGCACACCTCTTACTTTAACTATACTTTCCACAATCACATTTAATAACTATTCACACTCTATGCTCCACTCAGATCTTGCTGGACTACAACTACCAACATGCATCATGATTTTTATATGAGGTTAATGCATGCTGCTTGCTGTAGGTCCCACCAGAGCCCGAATCCTTACTGGATAGCCTGGGGCCCCCATGTCTGTAGCACTGACCCTTATAGTGAGCTGGTATCTGAAATGATAAAACCAGTGTCCAAGGGAGGGAGCACCTGAGGGTGGCAGGAGGGAGAAGGAGGGAGCACCTGTGGGTGGAAGGAGGGAGCACCTGTGGGTAGAAGGAAGGAGCACCTGAGGGTGGCAGGAGGGAGAAGGAGGGAGCACATGTGGGTGGTAGCAGGGAGAAGGAGGGAGCACCTGTGGGTAAAAGGAAGGAGCACCTGAGGGTGGAAGGAGGGAGCACCTGAGGTTAAAAGGTAGGAGCATCTGAGGGTAGAAGGGGGGGCACCTGAGGGTGAAAGGAGGGAGCATCTGAGGGTAGAAAGAGGGAGCACCTGAGGGTGGAAGGAGGGAGCACATGAGGGTAGAAGGAAGCAGCACCTGAGGGTGGAAGGAGGGAGCATCTGCATCTGAGGGTAGAAGGAGGGAGCGCCTGAGGGTAGAAAGAGGGAGCATCTGAGGGTAGAAGGAGGGAGCACCTGAGGGTTGAAGAAGAGAGCATCTGAGGGTGGAAGGAGGGAGCATCTGCATCTGAGGGTAGAAGGAGGGAGCACCTGAGGGTGGAAGGAGGGAGCACCTAAGGGTGGTAGGAGGGGAAGGAGGGAGCACCTGAGGGTGGAAGGAGGGAGCACCTAAGGGTGGTAGGAGGGGAAGGAGGGAGCACCTGAGGGTGGCGGGATGGAACAGAAGAGGGTGTCAGGATGGAAACAGGCAGCATCTCCCCTTCCTCTCTGTGAATATTTCTCTTCCACATCAAAGTGAGATGTATTAATGTTTCATTAGATAAATGATTAGATGTTTCCCTTTAATGCCTCACTTTCCCTCCCAGCATCTGATAAATGGATGTGACTTAAGGGAGACAGTTATATTAGGAATGATGTTTCAAGTGAACCCTTTCTCTGCTGGAGAGACATGTGATACTCTCGTGTATAGGGGGGGGTAAGATCCCTGTAGTTATTCCCCTTAAAGTGATAGTGCAGCATGAAAGACTTATTGTGCTTATAGGAAATCTGCTCTCTGTTTCTACATATGGGCCGGAGCTGCTATACTGATTGTATACTAGACACTTTTAGAGACAGCTAGGTGATGAAATTTTGGAACCATAGGGGTGGACAGACTTTCTAGCTCAGTGATCTGACTAACTCTAAGGCAGCAGAAAGAGCATATTCTTTCTGGAAAGGTTTTCATATGATAAGAAGATTGACTATTCGGTAATATCCCTTTACTTGAGGTAAGTGCTTGTCAGATAAAGCATTTTAGGCAGGGGTGTAACAATAAAGAATAAAGTACCCGGCAATGATTTCTACATACAGGCGAGTGACTCAGCCCCATGCCGTCACATTCGCTAAATTTCCATAAGATTTCAGGCCCATTAGCGGGATTCTAATTCACCAACAGGGTGTGAAATCCTTTTTGTAGCTGCTTGTGCATATCCCAGGCAGGCCCGGATTTGTGGAAAGGCCACCTAGGCCTGGGCCTAGGGTGGCAGGATTTTAGGGGGCGGCATGCTGCCCAACCATACCCACATTGGTTCAAAAACATTGGGGATGTTCAGGAGATACAATAATTTTTTAAATACCCATGCGTCAATCCCCATTGCTCCGGTCCAGATGATGAAAATCTGCACAAATAAAGAAGGGACAGGGGCAACGAACGGCAGTGGGCCTAGGGGCACCAACTATGTAAATCCGGCCCTGATCCCAGGCTATATTTAACTCTTGTGCTGCTGGCGACCCCCAGGGTGCTTCCCTCCCCCCAGAGCCCATATCGCTTGTCACGTCGGGGGCAATGATACAATCGTTCAGAATTGAGCAAATTGCTTGTGCTTCTGGGTGCCGGCTCGTCTGTGGCTTTGGGGACTGAAAATGACTTAAAAATGGCTAAAGTAATTAAGAAAATGTGCAGTTTAGATGCCTGTAGGGCATAGGGAGCACATGATCTAATTAATGCACAGAGGTTAATTAGATTTTTACCACCCTCCCAGTATTAAGCCAAATTACCTTGTGCAGCCTCTTCTCTCCATGATAAATATCCATATGCATTTACTTTCACTGTTGCTCTCATGGCTCCTGTAGCCCCTGTATTTTTGGGAATGTGCCATCTGCTGCACCCCTGACCGGGTGCTAGTTATGGGCCCGCACCCCCAGCCCTGCTCCCTTTTTGTTAAACTTTCACCTGATGACATCACAAATAGGGTGGGTTGCCATGGAAACATTACCAGAGAGAGGGGTTGGTTCCACTGCATCTCCAAAAGGGAGAGAACCTGCTCTTACTACAAACTTGTACCTTTAGCTAAGGAACCTGCCCAATCAATGAGTTCCACAAAGTTTCAGGCCCCATCACTTTTTTGAAGCAGGGCCACCATCCGTGGGATAAAAGTGTGGTTGCAATGCCACCTGTCCAGTTCTGAACCGGACAACCCAGTTTTTTCACAGTGCTGTCCAGTTCAAAGCCTCCTGTTCCGTTTTTAGGGTTGTAAAACTGGACAAAATATCATTCAGCCACAGATATTTGATGTCATAGCCCCACCTACAGCATTACCAACCCGCCCCTGAGCATCTGGACCTGCCCCCTAGCATCATGGTCCCACCCCCAAGTTACCAGCTTGTTTCAGAAAAGGCAAAGAATGCCAGAAACCAGTGACACATCCTATAAGCTGTAAGGGACGGGCGCACCCACACATCCACCATTCTATTTATCAATTCCGAAATTATATCATCATTTTCTGAAATGGACTCAGACTAAATCCGCACGGGTTTTTTTTCCATTTATTTATTATTAAATTTTTCCGAAAAATTTGTGCGCGGGAAAAAAACTTGAAAATATCTGACATGGCATATCAGGATATCTTCGGGACTTTTCCCATCGATTTATATATAACCTCAGCAGATCTGAAATGCTGGATTTTCGGGTTCTGACTTTTTCTATCCTCGAGGTATAATAAATCACGAAAAAGTTTTTTTCTTCCACTCAAAATTCTGATTTTATCGTAAAAAACTCAAATTTTTCCAGTTTTGGGCATTTGGACTTTAATAAATAACCCCCCATAGTGTTCTGTATGAATGGGTCCAGTGGCGTAACTATTTGTTACTGGGCCCCATAGCAAATTTAATTTAGGGCCCCAAAATATTTATAAGTTGGCCTATTTTACCAAGATATATTAAAATTGCTCATTAATTAGGGTCTCACTGGGCCCCCTACACTCCTGGGCCCCCCGGCAACCGCAGGGTCTGCTTCCTCTATAGTTACGCCCCTGAATGGGTCTCATTATATAACTGTACGAGCTTCGCCCACATCATTCTGTTTGTCAGGCTCGTCTCCATATTAACCAGTGACTTGCTTATATACATCTGGAATGTACAGGTTGGAAACAGAGCAACTCCCTTCCCTGGGCGGCCATGTTACTTCTACCAAGCTCAGTTACCATTTATGGGGTTAATTATAACTGTCTCCAAATGCCTATACCTGCAAACATCTAACTACAAGGCGCAGTTATGATAGGGTTATGTTCCCTTTAATCTGGGCAATGTGCTGGACTACAGGTCCCAGCATGCATTTGCCCATGCCTGAGAATGCTGGGAGTTGTAGGGTTGTTTATGAAAGGTTTATCTTTCCCCGTTAAACTGTACTAAGCAAAATCGAGCATAGAGCATAGAAGAAGTATTCCCCATGGGGGTTGAAAGGGCGTCGAGTACTTACAGGATCCCCATGCCCATCTGCTGGGGTAACATCTCCGTGCCACGCTCATCCTGCCCTCAGTCAATGGGTGGGAAGTGGTGACTTCACATTGGCTGAGCTGTGAGTAAAGGAACTCCAATGTGCTCTGTAAAAATAGAAATAAACACGCACAGTGTCAGCCTGGCTCCTCCTCCCTGTCTCAGGTGTATCTACCTGCCTGTCATCCCTGGCTTCTCTCACCTCCTCCTCTTCATGGTTCTGACTCATGAAACAACGCAGCAGAGGTATGTTAGTCAGCTGGCCATTGCTACATTGTATCAGGAGTCAGAAATAGCAGTGCAGAGACATAAGATAAATAGCCAGATAGATACTGCTTATTTCATTTATGTTTAAGGTTAAAAAAGATTTTTTTGGTGCATTTTCCCTTGAAATGTACTTAATTTGTTTAAAATTGAATCTTTACATTGGCACAAGGCCTGCCCAGCAAGAGTTAATAATCATTCAGTTGTATGAGGGACGAGGCAGCACATACCCAGGAGCAGTGAGAGCTGGAAAACAAATGAAGTCTATTTAAATAAGATGCCATTTTAATGCCCCATAGCCAGAATGTGCTGAATATTAAATTAGTTCTGAGCTGTCTTTGGGGGAAGAGGGGGGCGAGTGTGTCCCCTCTGTTCAACAGGTGAAGGGTGGGAGAATAGAAATTAGCAAAGATGCAGCAGGACAAGACAAAGGAAAAACTAGGGCAAGATGGAGACAGTAGGACAAGATGGAAACATTAGGGCAAGATGGAGACAGTAGGACAAGATGGAGACATTAGGGCAAGATGGAGACAGTAGGACAAGATTGAGACTTTAGGGCATGATGGAGACATTAAGGCAAGATGGAGACAGTAGGACAAGATGGAGACATTATTGCAAGATGGAGACATTAGGACAAGATGGAGACATTAGGGCAAGATGGAGACAGTAGGACAAGATGGAGACTTTAGGGCATGATGGAGACATTAAGGCAAGATGGAGACAGTAGGACAAGATGGAGACATTAGGGCATGATGGAGACAGTAGGACAAGATGGAGTCAGTAGGACAAGATGGAGACAGTAGGACAAGATGGAGACAGTAGGGCAAGATGGAGACAGTAGGACAAGATGGAGACAGTAGGGGAAGATGGAGACAGTAGGACAAGATGGAGACAGTAGGGCAAGATGGAGACGGTAGGGCAAGATGGAGACAGTAGGACAAGATGGAGACAGTAGGACAAGATGGAGACAGTAGGGGAAGATGGAAACAGAGAGGTAAGACAGAGACAAAAATATTTTATATCTAAAGCCAACCTGCATACATTTAGCTGTTGAGTAGAAACATTGTCCTAATTGTAGTAAATAATGGGGCTCTGCTTAGTCTGTGTTGCAAGGTCCCTACACGGTATCACTCCTTAGACTAATTTCCTGTTAGAGAATATACAAAATACAAATAATAAAGAGCATCCTGCCGGCTATGTGGCACACATTTCATGGTAGGGACTGTGTTGACCTCTGTTTAGAGTTCTCAGATTTTTTTTTTATTTTTCCTGTTTGAGGGATTTTTTGCAGCCCTCGCAGCGATGTTGCTTAGCTGATGTCTCCTGTTTTATCCTTACTTCCAACTGACATCGGCCTCGGGCGCCTCTCTTTGTGCCGAGATGCTCAAGACCCTGAGCAACGACAGATCAGTATCTCAATTGTAACCATTTCCACTACTTAGTAGACCGTGCCACAACCAGAGCAGGGGGTGAATTTACACTGTTTACCTGTGTTTGCACCGTGTGCCTTGTAGGAATGCATGCTTTACATAATACAAAATTAAACCCTAAGGTTATAAATGGGACCTTGGAATCAGTTTCTCATCCATAGTCAATAGTGCTTCACCTACTTCTGCTTTCTTATGAGAGAATTCCTCAATCACTTATATTATCCTTATCATTTACAGTAGGGGGTACATTATCCCTTATAATACATGAGTGATATTCAGAGTTCCCTGTATAACTCAGCCTGCAGCCGTGTGCCTTTATTTGGTCACAGAACAACCCCTCAGTGACTTCTAATATCCTTATTATTTACAGTAGGGGGTATATTATCCCTTATAATACATGAGTGATACTCAGAGTTCCCTGTATAACTCAGCCTGCAGCCTTGTGTCTTTATATGGTCACAGAACAACCCCTCAGTGACTTCTAATATCCTTATCATTTACAGTAGGGGGTACATTATCTCTTATAATACATGAGTGATACTCAGAGTTCCCTGTATAACTCAGCCTGCAGCCTTGTGTCTTTATATGGTCACAGAACAACCCCTCAGTGACTTCTAATATCCTTATCATTTACAGTAGGGGGTACATTATCCCTTATAATACACGAGTGATACTTGGAGTTCCCTATATAACTCAGCCTGCAGCCTTGTGCCTTTATATGGTCACAGAACAACCCCTCAGTGACTTCTAATATCCTTATCATTTAAAGTAGGGGGTACATTATCCCTTATAATACATGAGTGATACTCAGAGTTCCCTGTATAATTCAGCCTGCAGCCTTGTGCCTTTATATGGTCACAGAACAACCCCTCAGTGACTTCTAATATCCTTATCATTTACAGTAGGGGTTACATTATCCCTTATAATAACGTATGCCCTTTAATGCTGTCCCCTAAAACCAGCACTGGTAAAACTGCTATGAAAAAGCCATGACCTTTCCCCCTTGCTGATCGCTGGAAATAAACCCAGTTATTCATTCTAGGTTCCATCCTGCACCTCATTTGTCATTGTACCCTATCAGAGCGTCTATCATTTATCATACGGACTCATCTCTCTCCATCCCGACTCGTCCATTTCTCACCCTTCTCACCGTGGCTCCTGCTGTGAAATTCAGGGGGTCCACAGGGTTTGAGGGGGGATTGGGAGGATTCTTCTGACTCTCATACGCTGGGGGTCTTGCTCCTAAGCACACAGCAGCAGCAGCAGCAGCTCATGAAGGCAAAGCTGACCTACATTATACAGCAAGCTATGGGCACAGCTCAGTGTAACTAATTAGCAGTATATACACACACACAAGGCACAACACATTTACTGGGTAGAACGGTCAGATGTTTTTGTGTTGGCATTTGATGCCTCTGTAACCTCTGCTCACGTGTTCCTGGCAAACTACAATTTCGATTGTCCTTAGTCATAAATGTTCATTTTAAGGGATACTGTCATGGGAAACCATGGTTTTTTTTTTTCAAAATACATCAGTTAATAGTGCTGCTGCAGCAGAATTCTGCACTGAAATCCGTTTCTCAAAAGAACAAACAGATTTTTTTTATACTTAATTTTGAAATCTGACATGGAGCTAGACATATTGTCAGTTTCCCAGCAGCCCCCAGTCATGTGGCTTGTGCTCTGATAAACTTCAGTCACTCTTTACTGCTGTACTGCAAGTTGGAGTGGTATCACCCCTCCCTTCCCCCCCCAGCAGCCTAACAACAGAACAATGGGAAGGTAACCAGATAACAATTCCCTAACACAAGATAAAAGCTGCCTGGTAGATATAAGAACAACACTCAATAGTAAAATCCAGGTCCCACTGCGACACATTCAGTTACATTGAGTAGGAGAAACAACAGCCTGCCAGAAAGCAGTTCCATCCTAAAGTGCTGGCTCTTTCTGAAATCACATGACCAGGCAAAATTACCTGAGATGCACCAACACACCAATATTACAACTAAAAAATACACTTGCTGGTTCAAGAATTACATTTTATATTGTAGAGTGAATTATTTGCATTGTAAACAGTGTAGTTTAGAAATACAAATGACACCATAAAAATCATGACAGAATTCCTTTAAAATCTCTCCATAACTGACCTTCAAGGTGGGCTTTCAGGAGTGTGTAGCACAGCCAATAGACATTCTCCCCAAATCGTACACAAATAAACCTTCAGGCTGAGCTCCCCTGCCACTGCTCTATGTTCTTGGTTCTACGTTTTAGAATTTAAACTTGAATCTAATTGCTAGGGTCCCACATATACAGCAACCCTCCCAAACGGTTCCTCCCCATAATCACAAATGGTATGGACCTTGAGGCAGTGGCCCATCATACCTATTGTGTTTCTGTTGGATGCACCAGTGGTAGAACAGCAGGTAGTAAGAGTCTTGACTCAACAAGAGCAGGGTGCTTGGTATCTACTCTTAAATGTTAGTGTAGGATAGTAGAAGTGGATGAGTATCGTATTGACCCAAGTAGGTTCTTGGAAAGAGCAGACTGGGTGCAGGGAATGGAAGGTCTTTCCTGGAATCTTTGTGAATGATCAGGATTGAAGCTGTTTAGGATCTCCGTAGAAGTAAGTCGGCACAATGCTTCCAGTAAGGATCTCAAAGTTGGGTCCAACATGGAATTTCCATGCAGTGGTCAAACTCAATGCATTCCTGGTAGAGAGCAGTTTGCCTTGGGTCCTTATTGAATCCGTCAGTAGTAGTAAAGAAGTAGGTGATACCAGATCTGGCCGTGAGAGTGAAATCTCTTTAGTCTGACTTGTCCTCTACAGCTTTGCCAGTGGTTGATGTTTGGAAGTGTGGATCTGTTGTGCAGCCTCTGTGGGGTGGTACAGGCATGCGAGGGTGCTGCATTGCCTGTAAGAGTGAGTCCATGAGGATATAGTGGGTATATTGACCACCCGCTGCCAACACATGTTTTAATTTCCTGCCAGGACATAATCTCCGGGCAAAATACGGCTCAAGTCTTAATCTGACCTTCTTGTTTCGCAAGAGGGGAGGGCTGAGCCCACAGGCACCCTGTAGTCTGTCAGATAAAAGGTGCAGCCATAACTCATTCTCCGATAATGTGATTTAATCATATTAGGAGCGGTAACAGGCTGGCACAGGCAATAGATAAGGGATGTTCTCCCTTTAAGCACTGCTGCCCTTATTCATGAGCGGTATACACAGCACAGGTTTTTAACTGATTCACCTTAGTGAGAGCCTTATTAGTGTGACTGCTGTGACTTTATTCCAGTGATCTATAGCCCAGCGATGAGGGGGAACTTTATTCAGATCGCTACTGTTACAGTTATTTCTAGACAAACTGAATTCCAGAACCGTGTAACTGGATCCCTGCTGAGCCATATGGACTCCGGGAAAATGTGAAAGTGGACCTAAAATGAGAATGTAATTTATGGAAAGTGTGCATCTTTTTCTATCCCAGAATTCCAAACAAATCTGCAGTCCATGCTCTCTGCGTAAACAAACCTCTCCCTTCCCGCAGCTGCATCCTGTTAGGCTCTCAGATAAGGAGCAGCTCATAATTCATAAGCCTCTGTGGACTGGCTTTTTCCAAAGCTCCTAGAGCCTCCGCCACATAAGATGATCATACATGGGGAGATCCAAATGTTTGGGGCATTTGCCAAAATAATCGCTTTTCTGGTAACACGGGGGGCCCATGCAGATCTCACTCACCAGCCAAAAACCAGGATTTGCTTGTGTTTGGAAGAGATATCTGCCCAAGTCTCATTCACATACCAGATGGGAAGTCCTTCCTTGTGGCCTCATGCATGGGCCAGTAAATTGCCCTATTCTGTTGACAGTCAATCTCTGCCCATGTATGACCAGCTATAAAGTTTATTGGAGCCAGGCCCTAAGCTCTCGACAGCCTCACGCTGTGTTCCATTCTCTGCCACTTCCAGTCTTTCATTTGGTTTCCTTCCTCATTTCCTTCTCTTGACCTTCTCCCTTCTTTTTCATATTTTTTCAACTTTCATTATTTCTTCTTCTCCTGCCTTCCTGCATCCCCCATACCCATAACCTTCTCCTTTTCCACCTTCTTTCCTGTTTCCCCACATCCCTAACCTCTCCTTTCCATCCTTCGTGTTTCCCCACATCCCTAAGCTCCTCCTTTCCCACCTTCTTTCCTGTTTCCCCACATCCCTAACCTCTCCTTTCCCTCCTTGTTTCCCCACATCCTTATCCTTCTCCTTTCCTTCCTTCTTGTTTCCCCACATCCCTAACCTCATCCTTTCCCTCCTTCTTTCCTGTTTCTCCACATCCCTAACCTCCTCCTTTCCCACCTTCTTTCATGTTTCCCCACATCCCTGACCTCCTCCTTTCCCACCTTCTTTCATGTTTCCCCACATCCCTAACCTCCTCCTTTCTCTCCATCTTGTTTCCCCACATCCCTAACCTCCTCCTTTCCACCTTCTTTCATGTTTCCCCACATCCCTAACCTCCTCCTTTCCCTCCTTCTTGTTTCCCCACATCCCTAACCTCCTCCTTTTCCTCCTTCTTGTTTCCCCACATCCCTAACCTCCTCCTTTCCCTCCTTCTTGTTTCCCCACATCCCTAACCTCCTCCTTTCCCTTCTTCTTGTTTCCCCACATCCCCAACCTCCTCCTTGTTCCCCACATTCCTAACCTCTTCTTTTCCGTTTCCGCACATTTCTAACCTCCTTCTTTCCCAACTTGTTTTCCTTTTCCCCACATTCCTATCCTCTCCTTTCCCTCCTTCTTGTTTCCCCACATCCCTAACCCTCTCCTTTTCCTCCTTCTTGTTTCTCCACATCCCTAACTTCATCCTTTCCTTCCTTCTTTTCTGTTTCCCCACATCTCTAACCACCTCCTTTCCCTCCTTCTTGTTTTCCCACATCCCTAACCTCCTCCTTTCCCTTCTTGCTTCCCCACATCCCTAACTTCTTTCTTTCCCACATTCTTTTCCCACATCCCTAACCTCCTCCTTTCCCACCTTCTTTTCTGTTTTCCCACATCTGGCTTTCCTCTTTTTTCACATTTTTCTATTTCCAGTTTCTAACTTTCCCTTATTAATTTGCTTTCCGTTTTGCTTTTTTGCCAGGGGTGATTTTTTTTGCCGTGAGCCAAGGTGAGAACTTTGCCTTAGGCGGCAGTTTATCAGGGGCTTTCCTCGGGGCAGACTGGCTCCCAGACGCTTTAGGGAAGCTGGGGGGAAATGAGGAGGGGCAGTTATTCTATATTCTAATGGACTGTGAAAGAAGAGGTTTTTGCTTCTATGTAAATCGTTTCATTTAATCCCCACAAATTCTCTGTCTGTTCCATTACAATTTCAGTAATATATAATTTAGGCTCCGTTTCTGTTCCTATGTAGGTTGTTTGTTACTGCAGATTCTGGGGCTATGGCTTTTTTTGGAGCACAAACATTCTAAGGGATCCCACTAAAAACAAACTGAATTTTTGATGCAGGAATGAGCTGATTTCCTTGTTGGGGCTGCTGAGAGTTGTAGTCCAGTAACATTTGGAGGCCTGGCCTACAGAAGTGCCCGTTTGATTCATTAATTACAGGAGTTTCCCTTTTTTTTGCAAATGGGTAAATTTAAATTTAAGGATGTTAAAGACTAATTTACTTTAATTTTCCGTCCCTAGAGTTTTATACTTAATGTAATAATCTCGTTAGAACTTTTCGCCTACTTCTCTCCTCCTTCCTCCCTGTTCTGCTCCTGGTTTCCCTTTCTTTTCTTCCCCTAAGCAGTAATTGTGTGGATTAATTAATGGAAGGTGCTGGGTTCCTTGACGTGGCTTCGGCTGAATTGTTCCTGATTGCTATTGTGTTGCTCTGCAGCCCGGTGCGGGGGATCAGCGCTGGCTCTAAATTAAGGGCATTCATCAGGCTCTATAGTAAAATAATAGCTTTATAAACCGGATTTGGCAGGAGGAGCCCCATGATCATTAGAAGATAAATAGATAATATATAGATATTTATGGCTACAATGCCCTTGGGTAATCTACCTTCCTGCTTATATAAGACCAGCCTTGGCACTGGAGGGGTTAATCATTTTGAACACGTGTAAAAATAGAGAAAAACAATGGAAGGAGGATTGATCCTTTGCAGTGTCCCAAGGGGTTAAAGCAGAAAGCATTAGATAAGGGGTTCCCACCCACCTGTGCAATTACCCTGAGATTCCCTGTAACACATGTAACGTGAAGCAAGGGGAAAATATGGCTGCCATTCAAAAATCCGCCAGAGACACTGAGATTTAAGAATGAATGTCTACTCCCTGCCGCTGTCACATTCAGTAACGGCATGTGCTTCTGCTCACACTCACATTGGGGTAACAGTCATTCTTCTATAGTTCCAGGGGTACCCAGGGTACAAATAAGCACTCACCCCAAATCTCCCCCTAAATGACCTTCAGACTGGGCCCCCTTAGCTCATAACAAGGTTACAGATATATAGAAACATTGGGGTAACAGTCACCCTGCTATAGTTCCAGGGGTACCCAGGGCACAAATAAACACTCACCCCAAATCTCCCCCTAACTGACCTTCAGACTGGGCCCCCTTTGCTCATAACAAGGTTACAGATATATAGAAACATTGGGGTAACAGTCACCCTGCTATAATTCCAGGGGCACTCAGGGTACAAATAAACACTCACCCCAAATCTCCCCCTAACTGGCCTTCAGACTGGGCTCCTTAGCTCATAACAAGGTTACAGATATTTAGAAACATTGGGGTAACAGTCACCCTGCTATAATTCCAGGGGTACCCAGGGCACAAATAAGCACTCACCCCAAATCTCCCCCTAACTGACCTTCAGACTGGACCCCCTTAGCTCATAACAAGGTTACAGATATATAGAAACATTGGGGTAACAGTCACCCTGCTATAATTCCAGGGGTACCCAATATGTTTTTGGGAATGGGAAATGTTCTGGCATTGCCTATGTGTGTTGGAGACACAAAAAGAGAGCAGACCGCAAGAGAGTTGGCAGTTTGATTACTTGCCCATTACTCCCATGTATTATATACACAGCACTTACTGGGTTTGCAACATGTATTTTACTCTCTCCTCTGAACCACTCCAGACACAAGTCATTGCATTGCGAGTGTGTATGTGACTGTTGCACAGGGTGCCCTGCTTGTACTCAATGACCCCCTAGTACCTTGTGGGAAATAAGTTGCCTAAATCCATCCTGTTAGGTGGACTTAAAGGGTTTGATCACTTTTAAATTAACTTTTAGTATGATGTAGAGAGTGATAGTCTGAGACAAATTGTGATTGGTTTTCATTTTTTATTATTTGTGTTTTTTGAGTTATTTAGCTTTTCTTCAGCAGCTCTCCAGCTTGCAGTTTCAGCTGGTTGCTGGGGCTCAAATTACCCTAGCAACCATGCATTGTTTTGAATGAGACTGGGATATGAATAGGAGAGGTCTGAACAGAAACATAAGTAATAAAAAGTAGCAATAACAATACATTTATAGCCTTACAGAATATTTGTTTTTGGATGGGGTCAGTGATCCCCTGTTTAAAAGCTGGAAAGAGTCAGAAGAAAAAAGCAAACAATTAAAAAAAAACTACACAAAATAAATACTGAAGACCAATTATAAAGTTTCTTAGAATTGACCATTCTATAACATACTCAAAGGTAACTCAAAGATGAACCGCCCCTTTAAGCATGGTGCTCCACGTTGCTTAAAGAACCCTTTATCTGGAAAACTCCAGGTGCGAAGAATTCCGGATAAGAGATCCCCTACCTAATGCTAAATTATTGCTGTGCCAGGGAGACAGGAGCAGTGAATGCTACATGGAAATAGGAGGAAGAAATTGGGGAAAAAAAATTCTATTACCGAAATAAAAAAAAAACATTTTCATAAATTATTTAGAATGTAAGTAGATAGACCCCTAATTATAACATGAATGTTGTGCCCTTTTTTGGGGGGTACCTTGGTCTTTGGAACAAAGACCCAGAAATGGAAATGCGGTCTCCCTAGGAAATAGTTTCAGTTATAGGCTAAAATAGTCGCAGCTCCTATGCTGTCATGGAACTACAACTCCCAGAAGGTGAGCTAACAGACTAGGCTTTGCTGGAAGTTGTAGTTGCACAGCAGCAGCAGCAGCAGCAGCGGGTGGGCTGTTCCCTGTTCTACACAAACTTCCTGTGTGAAAAGAAGCAAAAGGAGAAAAAAAATCCATTAAACACGCGCTCCTGTCATTGTTCCACCTACACAGAACCCAGCGGCGCTGATTATCTGGGCTCTCAGTCAATATCCCGGGTGGGAAGGAAAAGAAAGGGGATGGGGGTTGTGCGTAAATCCGATTATAGTTCTGCCGTGTTCCTCACCTTATTACACACGTCCGTCCGGCTGTGGTTATACTACAACTCCCTGCATACGGCTGCCAGGGGATGCTGGGAGCTGTAGTTTAGCAAGAGGCTGCCTTTTGGACCGTCCTTATATAAAGTGTGAGTGTTTGCATCTTTCCTTTCCATATTCCCTTCCCACGGCTGCTGTATACTCACAAGAGACAATCACTCTGCATTCCAAGGGGCCCCCCAGCACCAAGGGTCCCCCTTTGTTTACACTCCTCTGCCAGAATATCTTTATCTCTTTCCTGGCAGCTAACTAATTGCTTGATCACCTGTATCCCTATTTCTGACAGTGTACTGCATAGATTGTGAGCTCACTGGCCAACAGTTTATTTTACTTTTTCAATGGTGGCCTTCAGAAAGGGGGTCGGACTTTTAACTCACATTTCTTTACTCCCCCCTCCATTTTTCTCTTTTGTTGACTGCCCCCCACCCATTGGCACAGCTAGGGTTAATCTCCCCCCCTGGTCGGGCAGTCGTGTGTAGCAATGCTGCTCATTACAGCAGTAAAAATGAAAAAAACAGGTCTTTTATCCCCAAAAGCACAGATCAGTGACAAGGGCAGGAACATTAAATATAAATAGGTGTCACTTGCATTGCCCAGTGTTCCAGCAGCGACCCCCATTCTCACCTGCCATTGGGTCGCCCCGTGGATTCTTACCGTTCTGTGGATCTGGGGTCTCTTGGATCTCTGGGGTCTCTCGTATCTCAGTGGTCTCTTGTATCTCTGGGCTCTCTCGTATCTCTGGGGTCTCTGGTATCTCTGTGGTCTCTTGTATGTCTGGGGTCTCTCGTATCTCAGTGGTCTCTGGTATCTCTGTGGTCTCTTGTATGTCTGGGGTCTCTCTTATCTCTGGGGTCTCTCGTATCTCTGTGGGTCTCTCGTATCTCTGGGCACAATCATAGACGGACAGACAGCAGGACTCCAGTGTGCAGTAGGCATGTATCCCCCCCTCCCCAAAAAATACCTTCACCCTGATGATGACGGGGGGAACATGAAGTCCGATGCTGCTGCTAAATCTTCTCCCAAGGGACATGGGGTGGGTGTAAATGAGATAAAAGAAAGGGTGGGAGTCATGGAATAAAAGGGGGGTCTCACCATCAGCAAATGACAAGGGACAAAGAGGGAGAGAAGGAGAGAGAGTGCCGGAGCCAAAGACGTTCTGTAATGACTGACATTGTGAGCTCTGGGGGGGGAACAGTCAGGCAGAAATCATCTTGCACTCACACAGTCATACGCTACTCACAGTCTCATACACTACTCACAGTGTACAGTAAGCACAGGCAGCACAGCACACATACACATACACACACATACACACACATACAGACCCACGGGGAGGCACATTAGCTAACATACAGAATACTAACCAGCTCTGCTCTGTATACACATAGTTTGTCTGCGGGGATATGAGAATGAATGTTAAGGAAGCAAATATTTATCATTATTTGTCATCAAGAAAAAAAACAGGTGGCCCTTTACAGTAAGGATAGATGAAACTTAAAGAGAAGTAATTTAATTTTAAGGTGCAGTACAATAATACCACTTGTACCCTAAAGAGGGTTTTATCCCACTGTTACTATAGGCACCATCTCTCCCTACTATACCTGCTATCCCACAGTCACACTCCCTTCCCAGAGACTATTATCCCACTGTTACTATAGGCACCATCTCTCCCTACTATACCTGCTATCCCACAGTCACACTCCTTTCCCAGAGACTATTATCCTCACTGTTATTATAGGCACCATCTCTCCCTACTATACCTGCTATCCCACAGTCACACTCCCTTCCCAGAGACTATTATCCACTGTTACTATAGACACCATCTCTCCCAACTATACCTGCTATCCCACAGTCACACTCCCTTCCCAGAGACTATTATCCACTGTTACTATAGGCACCATCTCTCCCTACTATACCTGCTATCCCACAGTCACACTCCCTTCCCAGAGACTATTATCCACTGTTACTATAGGCACCATCTCTCCCTACTATACCTGCTATCCCACAGTCACACTCCCTTCCCAGAGACTATTATCCCACTGTTACTATAGGCACCATCTCTCCCTACTATACCTGCTATCCCACAGTCACACTCCCTTCCCAGAGACTATTATCCACTGTTACTATAGGCACCATCTCTCCCTACTATACCTACTATCCCACAGTCACACTCCCTTCCCAGAGACTATTATCCACTGTTACTATAGGCACCATCTCTCCCTACTATACCTGCTATCCCACAGTCACAACCTTTTGATATCTTCTGCTTAGTGTGGCTCTTCAGACTGCAGGGCCTATAGAAAGTGTCCTTGCTATGAGTAGACTAAAGCCAGCCCTACATGAGGTCTAAGAATGGAGGGGTTAGTAGTTTGAGCAAACACTGGGAGGTTTCTGGGAGCCAGATGATATTAGGACGATCTGGCTCAGGATTAACATACTTTTGGTCCCCCTCTTATTTAGCATCTGTTAAATGGAGTAGGTTCAGCAGCCATCACCTCGGCACAAAAATCCCATCTGTGTAAGTAACAATCTCATATTAACTACTGGCACGGCTCACACAGAAGGAAGCAGTAATGAGTGTGAGGATGGATTGTGTATATTACACTAATGTACACACATGCTTATCAAGCTGCCTCCCAACTGCATCACACTCACATCTAATACAGCTTTAGAATCCTTAACTGCCTCAAACACTGCTATTTGGATATTTTAGGCTCATTCTGATATATATTGTGTGCTCAGCTGCCTCCAAAATACCATGTATCCTGTATAGAGAGAATCACATACAATGCAAGTGTTCCCCTTTGTTAGGCACAATTCAGCCATACCAGCCCCTAAGTTTGCTCATAGTCTGTACAGAGAGATCCCATAAAACTATGGCAGCATAGGTATCCCCTGTACTAAGCACAATTCAGCAGGAACAGTCCCTAAGTTTGCTCATAGTCTGTACAGAGAGATCCCATAAAACTATGGCAGCATAGGTATCCCCTGTACTAAGCACAATTCAGCAGGAACAGTCCCTAAGTTTGCTCATAGTCTGTACAGAGAGATCCCATAAAACTATGGCAGCATAGGTATTCCTCTGTACTAAGCACAATTCAGCAGGAACAGCCCCCTCAGTTAGCCTATAGCTTGTACACAGATATATTTATTATCATCTCTATGTCTGTCTCTATGCTTGGCATATTCTTTTTGCCTTCTTTGCTTGTCCATTGCCACCTTTCCTCTCCCACCATCCTTAACTGAACCACCAATCTCACATTATCATCCTTCCTTCTATACGTGCCTTTTGTCAGCAATGTCTCTATTTCTGTCTCTAAGCGCTTGCCCTCATCTCCCTTTCTTTTGTTTTCTCCTGTTTGTAGGTTGTGTACATGGTAATATTGTTTAAGTGCTGTCTTGTCACTGTCAGCCCTCCTGTAATTACCCCGTGGCACTGCCAGCCCTGATTTCCCATCTGCAAGTACAATGGGATCTGCCTCCCCCCTCTCGCTACCCTTGTGCTGAGTAAGCAGCTGAACAACTTGGGAGACCTGGCACATAACGGGCACCCTGCAGAATAGGTATTCTCTCCTCATTTATTACCCTGATTGCTAAACTGGCAGTTGTGCCATAGAGCTGGAGAAAAGGGAAATCAGTAAAAAAGATGATACTCACTGGCACCTCTGGATGGCAGAGCACCCACCACTAGACCCTTACCCGTCATAGACCCTGGAGATTGGGGAGGGATGACTAGGGTAGAGAGCTCTAGATATAGTATAGAAGACTAAAAAATAAATAGAACACAAATAATAACTGGAAGAAAATGCATTTGGACCAAGACAGTTGAAAGCAAATGACCCATCCCACATGATGTTATATTTTAAGAAAAAGGGAGCCTGGACAGCTTGTTAGATAGGCTTTGCACTGATGTGGCTAATGATCAGGTTAAAGGGGTTGTTCGCCATTGCGTAAACGTTTAGTATGCTGTAGAGTGCAGTTTCAGCAATCTGGTTGCTAGGGGTCCATATTCCCCTAGCAACCATGCACAGATTTGAATAATAAACTGGAATTTGAATAGGAGAGGACTGAATAGAAAGCTGAGTAATAAAAAAAAGTAGCAATAATAATACATGTAAAGCCTTACAGAGATGGAGTCAGTAACCACCATTTGAAGGCTGGAAAGAGTCTGAAGATTAGTCAAAACCTAAAAAAAATAAATAAATAATAAAGACCAATTGAAATTTTATCTAGAATTGGCCATTCTATAACATACTAAGTTAAAGGAGTGGTGCACCTTCCAAACACTTTTTTCCAGTTCAGTTGTTTTCAGATTGCTCCCCAGAAATAAAGACTTTTTTCAGTTAGTTTCCATTATTTATTTTTTACAGTTTTTTTTTTTTTTTTACTGTGAATGTCTCTGGTGTTTGAGTCTGGCAGCTCAGTAATTCAGGCGCAGACTCTGAACTGTTACAGTTTTACAACATTGAGTTGATCCATTTCTCAGCAGCAACTCTGGAGTATTAGCAACTATTGTATCAATTCTAACAGCTGCCTGTAATGAAACCCAGAGATTCTGCTCAGCAGGGACAAAGATAAGAAATGGATCAACTAAATGTATCAATTTAGAACAGTTTACAGGGTCAGCGACCCCCCCTCCCAGAGCTGCTTTAGAAGGTGAAAAATGACACTTTACACTTCAATATTATAAAAATGGTGACACATAGAAAATAGAAAGTAATTGGAAAAAGTCGTTAATTCTGGTGATCTATCTGAAACCAACTAGTTATAGCAAGAGGAAAGTCAAATGATGGGCCACAGAGGAGCAAAAAAGACAAGAGACTGTGGTTAAAAGAAGAGGAATCCCAGTTGTGTTTAACTATAAGGTTCACGCACCTTTATGTTGCTCCGTGCGTCGATAGAACATGCACTCTTACTGATATGGTTCCCTTCTAATATAATAATATAAGTCTGGATCAACCCCACCTTTTTTGTAACTTTCTCTAGTAAGTAATTCCATAAGCTGATTGCCCTTACATCCGATGGAGAGGGGCTCCTCCAATCTCTTGTGATGTTGGAGGTGCTCCTTCTGCTAGCATATACTACATATATAGTTTTTTGAAAAAACTGCAGATTTTAAAAAAATCCCTTACTTTGTCAAATGGGTTCTTTCACTGAAGGAGGCCATATTGAGACTCTAACAGAGACTCTAATATGCAAATTTCAGGAGCATGCTCAGATTGTAACACTGCTTTGAGTATTCTACCCAGAATGCCTTGTTTTAGTAAACTCCTCCACTAGAAGTATCCACTAGAAGTGCTGCCACCTGATAACTTCCAGCAGGGGGCAGCACTACTGTACAGCAGCTAACACACAGGTTTGGCTGATTTGAAAATAGCTTAGAAGGGTTGATAAGCAAACAAGGAATTTCAACTGAGCATGTGCGAGATTTCAGAGCTACAGTTGGCTGGGAAGATATAGGTAGGGGGAGCCAGTGAAATCCAAGATGGCTGCCTCAGCTAGAACTGCAGGGGAGATAGGGGAGATCTTGCAGAAGGAATAGTGAGCTGATCATTTACATTATACATACAATTCTAACTGTTTTAAAAAAAGTATTTCTTGAACTTTCACATAGTGTATTTACTTAGTAAATGATTTTGGTCATGATTGGTGCCCTTTAAGGAGGTCGTTGACCTTTAAGTTAACTTTTAGGGCTCTTACACATGAGCGTTTTTATCTGCACTCCCCTGCGTTCCGTTTTTCGCGTTCAGCTGCAGGGGAGCACAGGAATAGACGCATTTCATTATTTCAAATGGGGCTGTACTCACACAGGCGCGTGTAGGCGCCGAACGCAGGTTGAGACGCAACATGCTGCATGCGTTCGGCGCCTACACGCGCCTGTGTGAGTACAGCCCCATTTGAAATAATGAAATGCGTCTATTCCTGCGCTCCCCTGCGGCTGAACGCCGAAAAACGGAATGCAGGGGAGCGCAGGTAAAAACGCTCATGTGTAAGAGCCCTAAGTATGTAACAGAATGGCTAATTCTAAGCAACTTTTCAATCGGCCTTCATTTTCCTTTTTAAATAATGAATTGTTTGCCTGTTTCTTCTGACGCTAACCAGCTTTCAAAAGGGGGTCACTGACCCCATCCAAAAAAACAAATGCTCTTTAAGGCTATAAATGTAACATAGTAACATAGTAAGTAAGGTTGAAAAAAGACACATTCCATAAAGTTCAACCTTTTAGTTTTTTTTTTTTTTAATCTGCTAGTTAATCCAGAGAAAGGCAAAAAACCAATCTGAAGCCTCTCCAATTTGCAATTCCTTCCTGACTCCAAACTGACAATGGGACCAGTCCCTGGATCAACTTGTACTATGAGCTATCTCCCATATCCCTGTATTCCCTCACTTGCTAAACACCATCCAACCCCTTCTTATACCTATCTAATGTATCAGCCTGTACCACTGATTCACTTCCCAGCTCTCCCTGTAACACCCCTTTCCCTCCTCTAATCTCATTGGCTCCCTCCTGTCTGCTGGGAGGAGCTACTGGTGAATAAAGCATCCGACCCTTCCTTATACCTATCTAATGTATCAGCCTGTACCACTGATTCAGGGAGACAATTCCACATCTTCACAGCTCTCACTGTAACAAACCCCTTCCGAATATTTAGGCGGAACCTCTTTTCTTCTAATCGGAATGGGTGACCTCGTAAGACCTACTGGTAAATAAAGCATTAGAGAGATTATTATATGATCCCCTTATCCATTTATCAACATTGAATCTCATTTGCCACTTAGCTGCCCAGATTGCCAGTTTGTCAAGATCGTGTTGCAAGTGCCACATCCTGGATGGAATTAATTGGGCTGGATAATTCTGTGTCATTTGCAAACACCGATACATTACTTACAACACCCTCCCCTAAGTCATTAATGAACAAGTTAAATAAAAGTGGACCCAATACCGAGCCCTGAGGGACCCCACTAAGAACCTTACTCCAAGTAGAGAATGTCCCATTAACAACCATCCTCTGTACCCGATCCTGTAGCCAGTTTCCTATCCATGTGCAAACGACTTCATTAAGCCCAACAGACCTTAGTTTAGAAAGCAGTCGTTTGTGGGAACCAGTATCAAACGCTTTGGCAAAATCTAAATAGATCACATCTACTGCCCCCCCCCACTATCCAGAATCTTACTTACCACATCATAAAAAGCAATCAAATTTGCCTGACATGACCTATCCTTCATAAAGCCATGCTGATTGTTGCTCATAATGCCATTCACTAGGACAACATTTTGAATGTGATCCCTTAACAAGTCTTCAAATAATTTGCCCACCACAGATGTCAAGTTTACTGGCCTATGATTGCCAGGCTGAGATTGTGATCCCTTTTTAAATATTGGAATAACATCAGCTTTTCTCCAATTCATAGGCACCATACCAGATGAAAGTGAATCTGAGAAAATCAGAAATAGGGGCTGGTCTGAAACTCTCTTAGAACCCGGGGGTGTATGCCATCAGGCCCTGGAGCCTTGTTTACTTTAATTTTTGTTAAAACTTTATGAATCATATCCTGAGTCAGCCACTGACTAGATTGAGCTGAGCCATTTGTGCAGCTATAAAGTGAGCCTGGGAACTCAGACTCCTCTATTGTATACACTGATGAAAAGAACTGATTTAGCACATTTGCCTTTTCTGTATCCGTTACAACCATATTGGTACCATTATTTAATGGAGCAACACTCTCAACCTGCATCTTTTTTTTATTAATATATTTGAAAAACTTTTTAGGGTTCATTTTCACCTCCACCGCAATTAACTCTTCATTTTCTTTCTTTGCCTTCCGGATTGACAACATTTATTATAGTGTTTATATTCATTAAATGCAGCTTCTGTCCCAACAGATTTGTCGTTTTTAAATGCCTTTCTCTTCTTTCCTATTAACTTCTTTACTTCTGTATTAAGCCACACAGGATGATTCTTAGAGCTTCTACATTTACTCCTTAAAGGAGAAGGAAATCCCCAGGGCGCTAAACCCCTCCCCCCCTCCCCTGTGCTGCCCCCCCTCCCTCCTCCCCCCTGGCCTACCTGTCCCCCTGGGCAAATGCCCCTAACTTTTTACTCACCCCTCTGCGCAGGTCCTGTCCACGGAGTTCGCAGTCGCCATCTTCTCCCACGCGCGTCTTCTTCCTGCTCTGACCGGCGTCTTCTGGCGCATGCGCAGTAGGAACAGGTACCGGTACGGCTCTACTGCGCATGCGCCGAATGTCACAAAGTTTTCCGATTTCACTTCGTGACATTCGGCGCATGCGCAGTAGAGCCGCACCGGTACCTGTTCCTACTGCGCATGCGCCAGAAGACGCCGGTCAGAGCAGGAAGAAGACGCGCGTGGGAGAAGATGGCGACTGCGAACTCCGTGGACAGGACCTGCGCAGAGGGGTGAGTAAAAAGTTAGGGGCATTTGCCCAGGGGGACAGGTAGGCCAGGGGGGAGGAGGGAGGGGGGGCAGCACAGGGGAGGGGGGGAGGGGTTTAGCGCCCTGGGGGTTTCCTTCTCCTTTAAGGGAATAAATTGAGAACAGTAATGATTTAATATCATATATTTTTATTGCTACTTTGTATTACTCGTCTTTCTATGCAGGCCCATCCTAATCATGTTCCAGTCTCTTATTCAAATCAATGTGTGGTTGCTAGGGTCAGTTAGACCCTAGCAACTATATTGCTGAAAATACAAACTGGAGAGCCACTGAATAAAAAGCTAAATAACTCAAAAAACACAAATAATAAAAAATTAAAACCAATTGCAAATTCTCTCTGAATATCACTCTGTGCGTCATACTAAAAGTTAGTTCAAAGGTGAACAACCCCTTTAAATGAACTTGGGTATCACTAATCTATATCTACACAGAGCTATCATGATACACATTGCTGAATGCCAGATTCCCGACCCACAGAACTTGCACTTTATTTTTCTGCCTTAAACCAGAGCTTCCAGTCACTGGGAACTGATCCTGGGTCACACCATAACGACTGGACCGGTCCTCCAAGGATTAGTGTTTCTAAATGTATGTAAATATTGGTTTCCAGCATGCTGTTCTGCTGGAGCGCATCAGTGCCTCTTCATTAAAAACTAACAACTGCCGTTAATCAGATCCCTCCTGCTAACGAGACCCTGTGACTCTCTGAGGCCTGGGAGGTATTAGTCCACATTGTGCCTATATTTGGGGATGAGTGACGTGGGACAGTTTCACGTGTTTGCAGCTGTGAGGGAGTGAGAGGTGGGAGCGAAAGAAGGTGAGAGGAGAGTGGGGGTGGGAGCCTGGAAGTATAAAGAATATTCTTAGATCATAAATGTTCAATTCACTTCTTCCCTGTGTTGTGTCTGTGCAAGATCCACAGCATGTGTCTTCTACAGGCCCTGCTAATGTTGAAGAACTAAAACTCCCAGTGCTATCCTATCTGAAACATAAGGTTAACAGCAGCCACATCTAGCTTTATGGCAGCTGAGATTCTAGCTATCTGTATAACAGAGCATTCTGTCCCAGTGTCTGCACAGATCCTATCTGATCCCCATTGGAAGCAGCAGTCCTTTCTTGCTTTATGGCAGCTGAGATTCTAGCTATCTTTATAACAGAGCTTTCTGTCCCAGTGGCTGATCCCCATTGGAATCAGCAGTTCTGCCCTGCTTTATGGCTGAGATTCTAGCTATCTGTATAACAGAACATTCTGTCCCAGTGGCTGCACAGATCCTATCTGATCCCCATTGGAAGCAGCAGTCCTTTCTTGCTTTATGGCAGCTGAGATTCTTGCTATCTTTATAACAGAGCTTTCTGTCCCAGTGGCTGATCCCCATTGGAATCAGCAGTTCTGCCCTGCTTTATGGCTGAGATTCTAGCTGTATAACAGAGCATTCTGTTACAGTTACCATACTGGCCACCATAATGTTTAAGGATGTATAGTTATTTTATAAGGATAATTCAATGCTGGCAATTAAAATTACTTTTGATTTTTGTTGGCATTTAGCATTTTACTAAACCTCGCCTAAGTTGGTCATTGATATATCTTTGGGCCCTGTTTAATAAAGCAATGGAGAAGATTAAACTTGAGAAAGTGATTGGTATGTTCATAATTCCTCCTTTTTCTTCCTCATGGAAACATTGCCATTTACTGGAAAACTTCGCCCCACCCCAGTTAATTTAAATTCTAGGGCTTGCTCCCTCCAGCTGAACAGAAAGTCGTATGCGCCACAAGTGACCCCACAATTCCTTTCATATAGGCAGGTGCGTTGCATTAGCACAATTTACATATTTATTACAAGTGCACAATTTTTACAGTTACTGAGCTGCGTTACGTGGTGCCGGAAGCTCATTTTTCATTTATGGGTGCTTTCGTGGAAATTAGGTAACAGATCTGTTTGTGATCACCGTGGCAAATAGCTGAATGAGCAGGGGTCATTTAATAAAACTGGGCAACCAACCAGAAATTGCCTATTTTCTTACTTGCAGCAAACATTTATTGCAGCTGGCCATATAGCAGGTATATATATATATATATATATATATATATATATATATATATATATATATATATATAAATATATATATATATAAATATATATATATATAATATGCAAAAATGGACAGCACTCACAAATTCTTTGCAAAAAGTTGTATTAAAGTGAAAAAAGCATATACATCACCATATGTGTACACATTTGTTCACATGGCTTGAGAAAGAGCCTACATTGGCTCGAAACGTCGCTACGCAATGTGTACACATATGGTGATGTATATGCTTTTTTCACTTTAATACAACTTTTTGCATAGAATTTGAGTGCTGTCCATTTTTGCATATTACATAATGAGGGAAGACTGGAAAACCTCAATGGGACGTGCACCACATACAGTATACGAAGAGAACATATCGTGAGTGCTGTTACTAACCAATACAAGCGGAAAAAAAAAATATATATATATATATATATATATATATATATATATATATAATAGATACAAAAAAACGCACTCCTAGGTCTTATTTAGTGAAAAAATAGAAAACATTTTTTTCTATTTTTTCACTAAATAAGACATAGGAGTGAGTTTTTTTGTATCTATTAAATGTGTTTTTTGACCTGCACCCAGGCAGTTGCCATTGGGTTGAGAGTGCACCGGATTGGGGATTCTTTTATATATATATATATATATATATATATATATATATATATATATATATATATATATATATATATATATATATATATATATAGAAAACAAGGGAAAGTTGTGCTCACCACTATTTTTTAAAACCATTAGGCACTCAACCCATTATCAATATATTTAAGACAGCGACATTTTGTGCATACTGCTACTAAAAAATGCCTTACTCTTTAAACAAAACAGGGATTGTTTGTCCATATATTGCAATATATTTAAGCTGGCCAACTACGTCAAAGTCATCCCATATCTGGCCAGTCCTACGCTTAATTTTCATCTGATTCATTAAGAATTCTATTGCTTAATTATACATTTTCCAAAGGGACTAAGTTTTACCTGCAACTTACTAGCTGCTTTCAGAGTAAAACTCCCAAACTTGGCTGCCCTTTTATTAGACACCAGTGGGATCACCTGACTATAGCTGGGAAGGGTGGGAGCTACAACATGGAGCTGGTCACTGCTCCTGTATAACTATAACAAACAAGGGAAAGTTGTGCTCACCACTATTTTTTAAAACCATTAGGCGGGGGTGCAATGCGGGTGTGACCACAAAATACATATGCACCGGATTGGGGATTCTTTTATATATATATATATTACCTTGACGTGGTATGGTGGCTTATCAATTTTATGATCATAACTTTGTAACAAAATAACCCCTGTTTTGGGTACATATGCAATAGCATTTATTATACTTATATATATATATATACTTTAAAGCCTTTAGAGTGCTCCCACAACCCCCCTGTTTTGATATTGTATATATATATATATATATATATATATATATATATATATATATATATATATATATATATATATATATATATATATATATATACAGTGTATATATATATATATATATATATATATAATCAATAGGGTGGCACACCGCTTGTTGGTTCTATACCTGGGTGCCCGGTAAAAAAATATGTAGTGCAGAAATGACCAGCAACACCAGGGTTTCAGTGTTATATATATCCTTCAAAATGGACCAGCACACCAGATTTTCAAGTGTTCAAATTTCTTTTATTTCCATAACACTCGTGTATATATATCTGCTATGTGAAGCAGGTCAATAGGATCTAGGTGCAGAAAATCGATAACATTAGGGAAATTATGTTGGCTTCTGATTTTTGGCTGTATAAACTGCTGTAAGTACAATGGTGATGGCTTCAAGACCTGGGAGCCTCTTTGTGGTGCCCTTATTAACCCCCAGTAAGAGCTAAGGATATACCTGCACCTTACTGTCATGAATTTCTACAAGACATGTGCAGCAGAAGGAACAGTTTGCAATTGGTGTCAGTCATTTTCTCTCCTTTTTCTTCCAGCTGTCGGGGTCCAGATGAAGCTGAGCTTACTCCAGAGCATCTTCTGGAAGACAACTCGTCAGGTAGGTGATCATCAGCCAAGCCTCATCTTCCACTGTTCTTCCCAGGAAACCATATTAAAAAGAATGGCTGTAAAATTTCCTACTGGTGAAATATTCACAGAAATCTAGGTCCCTATCACAATGCAACAGGCTAGGGACAGTTTTATCAGAAGCCAATTAAAGTGCATGTTTTGGTATCAACCAATTAGAGCAGGGAAAATCTGTCTGGGACTCACATCATGAGTGCATTAGCTGCAGCTGGGGATACTGTTAGGTTGAAGGTTAGGTTGAAATAAAGGGAAAGACATTATAAAAACTATTTGTGAAACAGATCATTAAGTGCGCACTACTGTTTAATGGGTTCAATATAAAAGCAACTGTTAACCCTGTAATTGCTATGGTTTTCAGTGTCTAAAAATGCCCTCACTGTGTCGCAGTGACATCACAGATCTGTATGTACTAATGGCTTTATTTTTCTCTTTTTCCTCCTACATCGTCTCTGCCTTCACAGCCTAACGACAGTGACGTAAGTTTACCCATGCTCCTTCGTTCTGCATTAGGTGGGATTATGGGTGGGCCGCATGTCACTTTCTGAGACCCTCATATTTCTTTCTTCTCTGTTATCAAGTCGTATCCAAAATACAAGGAAGGTTTTCTACATAGGCATGTTGGGAGAAGATGTACTTATACATTATGGGGTTAAACCTTTAATAAGTGAGCCCCAAGTAGGGTTGCCACCTTTTTTTGAAAAAAATACTGGCCTTCCCATATTTTAAGGCATTTTGCCTATTAATTACATTGGGATAAATACCGGTCAGGTGGCAACCCTAGCCCCAAGGCTTCTGGGAATAAACCTTAATGAGAAATATATTTTATGGGGGGAATGGACCGGTACAACAGGTGAATGATGGGAGATTATTTTAAGCACATGCCAGGAATCAGATTCCTGTAGAGGTCAATAGACAAGACAATTGAAAGGCTTCTTGTACAGATGTATGATGGGATATTGTTTTACACCCATATGTATTATTTGTAAGGTTCCCTGTACAGGTGCATTATGGGAGATGATTTGCATAGGTATTATGGGAAGACTTCCTCTACGGTTGCAGAATGGGAGATTATATTATTGAAATATGTATTTTAGGAGATTCTTTTATTGACATATGTCGCATGAGGAAGACTTCCTGTACAGGTGCATTATGGGAGAGTCTTCTGTTCTCAGATACAGGGAAGCCTTTTGGCACAGGTGCACTATGGGAGATTTGTCTAGTCACTTATGTGTTATGGGAAAGGCTTCCTGCAGAAGTGCATTATGGGAGATTCTTCTGTTTCCAGATACAGGGAAGCTTTGGTACAGGTGCACTATGGGAGATTTCTCTAATCACTTATGTGTTCTGGGGAAGCTTCCTGCAGAAGTGCATTATGGGAGATTCTTCTAGTCAGTGAAATATTCCTGTACCAGTCTCTCACTTCTGTCCCAGATCCTGAAAAAATAAATCTGTTATATTTGCCCTTCTGTGGGCACGCACAGCTCAGATAATATAATACCGTAACTTCACTGTGCATTCATATCTCTGGGCAAGCGAGTGTGCGCCCCATGTTTTATATTTCCAGATACAGGGAAGCCTTTTGGTACAGGTGCACTATGGGAGATTTCTCTAGTCACTTATGTGTTCTGGGGAAGGCTTCCTGTAGAAGTGCATTATGGGAGAGTCTTCCATTCCCACATACAGGGAAGCCTTTTGGTTCAGGTGCACTATGGGAGATTTCTCTAGTCACTTATGTGTTCTGGGGAAGGCTTCCTGTAGAAGTGCATTATGGGAGAGTCTTCCATTCCCACATACAGGGAAGCCTTTTGGTGCAGGTGCACTATGGGAGATTTCTCTAGTCACTTATGTGTTCTGGGGAAGCTTCCTGTAGAAGTGCATTATGGGAGAGTCTTCCATTCCCACATACATGGAAGCCTTTTGGTGCAGGTGCACTATGGGAGATTTCTCTAGTCACTTATGTGTTCTGGGGAAGCTTCCTGCAGAGGAGCATTATGGGAGATTCTTCTAGTCAGTGAAACATTCCTGTACAAGTCCCTCACTTCTGTACCAGATCCTGACCAATAAATCTGTTATATTTGCCCTTCTGTGGGCACGCACAGCTCAGATAATATAATACTGTGACTTCACGGTGCATTTATATCTCTGGGCATTGCAAGCGAGCGTGCGCCCCATGTTTTTATATTATCAGTGTTACTGTATTAAACTGGGCACCCACAGCCTGAACTGGCCAATCTTGCCTCACTGTGTGATCTGTGCTTGTGGCTGACCAGCCTGTGTATACGTCAATGGGCATCATTTGTCAGCGCATTGTTCATATAATTATCTGTGCCCTAGGCTGCTGCATTGTGTTCCATACAATATAGAATTCTATTGGAAATCAGTGAGGTTCCAGCAGAATGAATGAGGGAGGGAAGAGTCTTATAGTATAAACACTGGAACCTTCCTACCTTCCCTAAAGCCCTGACGTTTCTCCCCACTAAACGTCTCCACTTGACAGAACAGCCGCATTGCCTTTCTGCAACAACAAGAAACATTACTAATTAGTTCCCAGAAGCCCGCCAGGCAATCTCATCCAATGTCGTTCATCTTCATATTCTGGCGACGTCCACAAGCTCACAGCCCAGATAATCCTCTCAGATTGGGCCCTGCTTCCAACGCAGATGTCTGTAGCTCAGAAAGCCCTAAGTAGCTGTTATCTACTTTATTTTTTCCATTAAACAGTCAGCGTGAATACACATTAGCACAGATCACGCACACAAATGTATGACCAGTTCTGCTTTGGTCTTGGTGAAGAATGCGTCGGCCTGGACAAGCAGTGTCAGCTTCCACTCCTGCCATTACAAGAATTCAGTTTTATACTCACCAAGCCAGTCATTCAAGGAGAGTAGCAAAGCTTGTCTGTTGTAAATATTCCACTCCATAGTTTTAGGTAATAAACTGGCAGTTAGGCAGGTTAAGAAAAAGTTAAAAGGTTGAACTTGATGGACATGTGTCCTTTTTCAACCTAACTTACTATGTATGTTACTACTAAGTTGACGTCCCATTATGCATCAGGGTGATATAAAATTGTAAAAAATATAATATATACAGTCATATGAAAAAGTTTGGGAACCCCTTTTAATTCCTTGGAGTCTTGTTTATCATTGGCTGAGCTTTCAAAGTAGCAACTTCCTTTTAATATATATATATATATATATATATATTAGGCATGCACCGAATCCACTTTTTTGGATTCGGCCGAACCCCCGAATCCGTTGTGAAAGATTCGGCCGAATACCGAACCGAATCCGAATCCTAATTTGCATATGCAAATTAGGGGTGGGGAAGGGGAAAACATTTTTTACTTCCTTGTTTTGTGACAAAAAGTCACGCAATTTCCCTCCCACCCCTTATTTGCATATGCAAATTAGGATTCGGTTCGGCCGGGCAGAAGGATTCGGCCGAATCCGAATCCTGCTGAAAAAGGCCGAATCCTGGCCGAATCCCGAACCGAATCCTGCATTCGGTGCATCCCTAATATATATATATATATATTTATTATGGAAAGAGTAGTATTTCAGCAGTGACATAAAGTTTATTGGATTAACAGAAAATATACAATATGCATCATAACAAAATTAGGCAGGTGCATAAATTTGGGCACCCCAACAGAGATATTACATCAATACTTAGTTACAAATGTAACAGCCTCTAGACGCCTCCTATTGCCTTTGATGAGTGTCTGGATTCTGGATGTGGGGTTTTTTTCACCATTCGTCCATACAAAATCTCTCCAGTTCAGTTAAATTTGATGGCTGCCGAGCATGGACAGCCTGCTTCAAATTATCCCATAGATTTTCCATGATATTCAAGTTGGGGGACTGTGACGGCCATTCCAGAATATTGTACTTCTCTCTCTGCATAAATGCCTTTGTAGATTTCCAACCCCGGCATAACTTCAACTTTGTGACTTATGCTTGAACATTATCCTGAAGAATTTGTTAATATTGGGTTGAATTCATCCGACCCCAGTTCCTGAACTAGCCACACAGCCACACAGCCCCACAGCATGATGGAACCTCCACCAAATTTGACAGCAGGTAGCAGGTGTTTGTCTTGGAATGCTCTTCTTCCACCATGCAAAGTGCTTTTTTCTTATGACCAAATAACTCAATTTTTGTCTCATCAGTCCAAAGCACTTTGTTCCAAAATATTTGTGGCTTGTCTAAATGAGCTTTTGCATACAACAAGCGACTCTGTTTGTGGCGTGATTGCAGTAAGGACTTCTTTCTCATCACCCAGCCATACTTTGTGCAAATTGCTGCGAATTGTAGAACGATGTACAGATATACCATCTGCAGCAATATGTTCTTTCAGGTCTTTGGAGGTGATCTTTGGGTTGTCTGTAACCATTCTCACAATCCTCCGCATGTGTTGCTCCTGTATTTTTCTTGGCCTGCCAGACCTGGGTTTTACAGCAACTGTGCCTGTGGCCTTCCATTTCCTGATTACATTCCTGGCAGTTGAAATTGACAGTTTAAACCTCTGAGATAACTTTTTCTAGCCTTCCCCTAAACCATGATACTGAACAATCTTTGTTTTCAGATCTTTTGAGAGTTGCTTTGAGGATCCCATTAGGATACCTTTTCTCATGATTGGACACACCTTCCTATGAAGTTCAAGGCTTAACGAGCTAATCCAACCAATTTGGTGTAGCCAGTAATCAGTATTGAACAGTTACACTCAAATTAGCAAATTTTTGCACAGCCAGTTTTTCTCATTTGATTTAATTTCATACAACTGAATAATGCTTCACTAAAAAATCTTTGTTCAGAAAACACCCCAGTACTCAGATGTTCCTGGGAAATGAAAGACATACCACTGTTCATTTTTTTTGTTCAAAGTTAAGTAAATTATTATGCAGGCAGAGAGGGGTTCCCAAATTTTTTCATATGACTGTATAATATATACTGCTGTGGCTATAAAAAGATTATGATGCAAGAGGGTATTATTGGGGTAAGTGTAGCAGCAGATACATTAAGGAGACCCCCCCCCCAACTTGCTGGTATTCCACAGGGGCTATGGGGATGTTGGCAATACCAGTCTAAGTTGCAAGCAGGCACAAGGCTCCAACATTGGGTGGCCCCTGTGAAATATTCATGGCTGCTAGAAATAACAGAGAGAATATATATATATTTTATATGCGCAATGGAAGCTTGCACTCACAGGTCTTAAAAAAGTCTTTATTCAAAAACACGAACTTTCGTGTTTTTGAATAAATACTTTTTTTCTACCTTAAGACCTGTGAGTGAGAGCTTCCATTGTGCATACCAGTTTACAGCTTCGCACCTAGGCACCTTATACTTGTATACGTGCTGTGCTGGCAACCCACACTCTAAATATATATATATATATATATATATATATATATATATATATCCTCATAGGAAAGTGACTTGCAGGGTGTCACTCCCTGTTTAGCAGCCTCGGGGCTCCAGTGTCATGTTGGTGTGTTGATTTGACAGCACAAACTGCCAGCTCTGCACATTTGAGGCCCCTGTGCTTCCAGCACTGCCTGTCCATTTCATGTCATGTCTCTTTTCTCCGCAGTGCCAGAATGTGGAGGGTCTCTGCCCACTGAGCTGCGAAGATGAGGTAACAATGAATTCATTTAAAGGGGAAATTAAGTGTGTCCTATAATATGTTGGCAAATTCACATAGACCTGTGTTATCCAAATGTTTCCTTACAGACGGCCAATTAATTACTACATGTTCAGCAGCCTAAAAACTGATGTTATCTATATAGGTCACTGGAGGTTTGAAGCAGTCTGGGTACAGTATAAATCTCTTGGAGGACCATATTTGACTTGTGGGCCTCCAGTTGTATAGCATTGACATAAATCATATACCCAGTGGCGTAACTACAGTGAGCCGGGCCCACCTACAAACAAATCTACGTACTCCGATCCCCATCCTGCCCCGTCCAAATCCCACCCCTGCCCTGCCCACTCCCGCCAGTCAAAATTTAAACCAAGAGGCTGTCTTGTCCCCAAGTAATGTATCCAAATGGATATTTTACTCCGATACAAAACAGCCTCTTGGTTTAAATTTTTATTTTGACGTCTCCTGTTATGTAGAATGGTCATTCTTTTTCTCTTTTTTGATATATTCATTTTGTATTCTTTAATTAAGTCAATCAATCTATTCTGCAGCTTTGGGGGGGTGTTTAATGTGTTCCATTGGATTCTGTGTTTCATTGGATTGGCTCTTCTCTGATTGGCACACTCATCCCTATACTTGTCTCCTATTGGCTTCTTCTCTTTTAAATACCTGTATGTATTATTCAATGTTCAGCCTATGACTAAGTGTCCCTGGTAGACACGAAACGCGTCAGGTCTTGGTTCTTAGTTATGGAAAATAAAATGTAAGTTTTTAACCTTTTACAATCTGACTACTTTGTGGGTCCAGGCCCGTGCCGGCCTTTTCTGATGTTTCCTCTATAGTTACACCACTGCATATACCGCTGAGTTAGAGGGACCATCGGACAATACAATGCTGCCTCTAACCAGTGTCAAGTCCAACCCAATGACACACGATTGCACTGAGCAAAAAGAAAGTGTACTACCTGTATTGCTGTGGGGATCTACAAACACTGCAACCATAAGTACTGAGGTTTCCTATGTCTTTAGGGGTTCCCAAAGCAGCAGGCGCCGTACTGACCCTGTCATTTAAGAAGAAAGCTAATTTGCTCTTTGGAAAAGTGAGAGTTTCATGATTGTATTGTATGATTCTGTTGCCTTGTTATGGGCTACTGTAGGCCTGAGACAATGTCGAAAAGCATTAGCACATGGTGTTGGCCTGTTATACCCCCCTCCAGTGGTACTGATGTTACTCTTGTCTTCCCTCTCTCTCCCCCAATCACAGACCTTGCAGTGCTACTTGATAGACAACAACGGGTTCATTATGATAGCCAAGGACCAAGACAAGGTGAGTTCAGGAGGCTTTGGATCAGAGGGCAGGTAGATAATAAAGTGAGACAATCCCCATTTCCAATTAAAAATATTCACTATTTTCCAACCCCCTCCATTATTCTCTTTTTTTATTCCCTTACCTCCTCTCTGTATTGATGCCTTTCCTGCACTTACATTTCGGCATTTACAGTGTGGATTCCACTAGCTGTCACTCATCTCTCATTTCATTCCATCCTATGTGTCTAATCACCATCCGCTCTCTCCTGTTTCAGATTGGACTCTTCCTCGGGGAGGTTGAAGGCTCACTGATATCCCAACTCCTGAACATGGGCATTTTCCGACAGTAAGTGTTTTGTTCACAGATGGGGCTCAGGGAATAGACGAGTCCCAGGGGGAGCACAGATATGAGCCTGACAGGCTTTCTTATATACAGGCTAATGAAATGGGTTTAGCAAAACACCATTGTTTCTGTGAGATGTGTTACTCTTATACTGCATCAGAAAATTGGTTCAGATGAATAGGGGCTCAGCACCAATGTTGCTTTTTGGCCTGTCTCCCTCAGGGTGAAGCTGTATGACTACCAAGCAATGTGTAAACATCCATATAACTATCACAGCGGAGCACGGAACCTTCTCAATGTAAGCAAATAGCTCTATCCTTAAAGGGGAAGTAAAGCCTAAAATAGAAAAAGGCTTGAAATCCTGTATATTAAACATAAACATGAACTTATTGCACCAGAAACCTAATAAAACAAATGATTTATGCTTTCAAAGTTGGCCACAGGGGGTCACCATCTTGTAACTTTGTTATACATCTTTGCAAGGCCAAGACTGTGCACATGCTCAGTGTGGTCTGGGCTGCTTAGGGATCATCATAAATGATCAAAACAGCACAAGTCTAATAATATCTGCCAGAAGCCGATACAGCAAGACTGATTAATAATCAGAATATACAGACTGCACTGGGTCCTGTGTTGTCATGTAATCTAATGTGGATTTTATAGTTTTTGTATTGTTTAATACAAACTTTCTCCAACTCTGCAGAACCAGTGGCTACAGCAAAATAATCTCCGAATAGAATCCCAGTTTATCTGTTTAAATCTGGCTCCATCATCTTTGTCCCTGCAGCTGGATTTGGAAACCGTAAAGGGGATTTAAAGGCAAAAATAAAATCCAATACAAATCGCCGACTGCTCTACAGGGAAACAAACAAAGCTGCTTGAGTTCTACATGGCTGGGAAGTAAGGCGGGGGCTCCCCCTGCTGTACATAAGTATGATTGTTTCCCTGCAGAGCACTGAGGGACCGTCTGACAATTCCTATACACAGCAGTAAATGAAGGGCAAATTTCACTGCATACAGTCAGGTTTCTTATAAAAACGGTACACATTTTTAATTAAAGTATATTGGAGATAGGTTTTATTTTTCATTAAAGAAAGTAAAAATGGGATTTTATTTTCTTGCCTTTACATGCCATTTTAAAGACAGCTTTGTAAAAAACAATGGCTCAACACACAAATCAGTAGGGGAATCTGCAACTCTGCAACTGTAGCTCAGCAGGGAAAGAGGACTGCAGCAATCTGCCACTTAAGCTTCTTTCTTTTTCTTTAGCCTCTCGTTGCTTTGATGTCAGCTGCACAGTGGTTCCTAAGTAACCTGGTTCTGTAAGTACTGCTTGTAAACCTACACTCACTCGGGGACGGCCATTGGCTGAGAATACTTTATAAAAGCTGTCCCTTTATAAGAGTGAAGCTTGTGTGTTCCTACATTAGGTCATGGCTCTTTCTGTGCTGCTTTGCCCGTGTGGTTGTGACCCGATACAGGGACTGCAGCTTCAGAGGTTAAAAACATCAGCACCAAGCTTAGGCCAACTAATCAGAACTAATAAATTGGGCCCTGCACTAGGGTTTCCACCTCCAGCTTTGAAAAATAAGTAATGGCCAACAGAAGAGGCCGAGGGAATGAGACACAAAAGTTTTTGTTATACGACATATAAAAAAGAAGTTCAGTTCTCTACCGGCAGCAAGAACAATTTATAGCTTTGTAATTATTTGCCTTCTTCTTCTGATGCTTTCCAACTCTTAAATAGGGGGTCGTTGACCCCTTCTAAAAATACAAATGCTCTGTTAGGCTACAAATTTATAGTTATTGCTACTTTTTATTACTCCTCTTTCTATTCAGGCCTCGTCTATTCACATTACAGTCAGTAGCATTCGTTGAGGGGGCCGGGCCCCGCCCCCCTCCGTATGGCCGCATTTGGCCGAGTTTTCAATGGCGAACGGACTGCCGGGGGGCCCTGAGGGGGTGCGGGCCCTGGTAGTTCCGCCACTGATTACAGTCTCTTTTTCAAATCAATGCATGGTTGCTAGGGTAACTCAGACCCTAGCAACCAGATTGCTGGAACTGCAAACAGGAGAGTTGCTGAATAAAAAGCTAAATAACTCAAAAACCACAAATATTAAAAAATGAAAAACAATGGCAAATTGTCAATGAATATCACTCTCTACATCATACTGAAAATTAATTTAAAGGTGAACAACTCCTTTAACATCTACAGCTGTCTGAAAATATAATTTTAGTATGTTATAGAATGGCTAATTGTAACCAAATTTTCAATTGGCCTTCAGTTATAGTATTTGAATTATTAGCCTTCTTATTCTGACTCTTTCCAGCTTTCATTGACTCCGTCTAAAAAACAAACAAATGCTCTGTAAGGCTACTAATGTATTATTATTGCTGCTTTTTATTACTCGTCTTTCTATTCAGGCCTCTCCTATTCATATTCCAGTCTCTTATTCAAATCAGTGCATGGTTGCTAGGGGAATTTGAACCCTAGCAACCTGATTGCTGAAATTAGAAAAGGAGAGCTGCTGAATAAAAAGCTACAATAACCACAAATATAAAAACATTAGGGATGCACCGAATCTACTATTTTGGATTCGGCCAAACCCCTGAATCCTTCTTGAAAGATTCGCCCAATTACCAGGGATGTAGCGAACGTCGGAAAAAAAGTTTGCGAACATATTCGCGAACTTGCGCAAAAATGCGAGCGGTTCGCGAACGGTTCGCGAACCCCATAGACTTCAATGGGAAGGCGAACTTTAACATCTAAAAAAGACATTTCTGGCCAGAAAAATGATTTTAAAGTTGTTTAAAGGGTGCAACGACCTGGACAGTGGCATGCCAGAGGGGGATCAAGGGCAAAAATGTATCTGAAAAATCTGCCTGTGTGTGCTTGGAAGAGATAGTGTAGGGGGAGAGCTGTTAGTGATTTCAGGGACAGATGATAGTAAGTTTGCTGGCTAGTAGAGATGTCGCGAACTGTTCGCCGGCGAACTTGTTCGCGCGAACATCGGGTGTTCGCGCTCGCCGGAAGTTCGCGAACGTCGCGCGACGTTCGCCATTTTGGGTTCGCCATTGTTGGCGCTTTTTTTTGCCCTCTCACCCCAGACCAGCAGGTACATGGCAGCCAATCAGGAAGCTCTCCCTTGGACCACTCCCCTTCCCTATAAAAACCGAAGCCCTGCAGCTTTTTTTCACTCTGCCTGTGTGTGCTGAAGAGATAGTGTAGGGAGAGAGCTGCTGCCTGTTAGTGATTTCAGGGACAGTTGAAAGTTTGCTGGCTAGTAATCGTTTTGATACTGCTCTGTTATTGGAGGGACAGAAGTCTGCAGGGGTTTGAGGGACATTTAAGCTTAGGTAGCTTTGCTGGCTAGTAATCTACCTTCTACTGCAGTGCTCTGTATGTAGCTGCAGTGGGCAGCTGTCCTGCTTCTGATCTCATCTGCTGACTGCTGCAATAGCAATAGTCCTTGTAAGGACTGCTTTTATTTATTTTTTTGTTGTTTTACTACTACTACTACTACTACTACTACTACTACTACTACTACTACTATAAGAGCCCAGTGCTATTAGTCTAGCAGTGTTGGGGAGTGGGACTGGTGTGCTAATCTGCTGCTCCTAGTAGTTCAGCAGCACCAACTTTAATTTTTTTTTTTTAATATTCATTCTTTTTTTATTTAACTTTTTTTTTATTTTACTACCGCTGTAGTAGTGTATAAGTTGACCTTTTAGGCATTATTTGCCCTGTAGGCATTTTTTGCCCAGTGTGTTATTCAACCAACTGCTATCTAGCTGTGTGCCCGTGTTCACATTCTGTCTAAATATCCATAATATTACCGTCTCCAGAAAAAACACCGGAGTGACTTTTTTCAAGCAGCCATAATAAATTTTACGTAATCCGTATCCATCGCTGTAGTAGTGTATAAGTTGACCTTTTAGGCATTATTTGCCCTGTAGGCATTTTTTGCCCAGTGTGTTATTCAACCAACTGCTATCTAGCTGTGTGCCCGTGTTCACATTCTGTCTAAATATCCATAATATTACCGTCTCCAGAAAAAACACCGGAGTGACTTTTTTCAAGCAGCCATAATAAATTTTACGTAATCCGTATCCATCGCTGTAGTAGTGTATAAGTTGACCTTTTAGGCATTATTTGCCCTGTAGGCATTTTTTGCCCAGTGTGTTATTCAACCAACTGCTATCTAGCTGTGTGCCCGTGTTCACATTCTGTCTAAATATCCATAATATTACCGTCTCCAGAAAAAACACCGGAGTGACTTTTTTCAAGCAGCCATAATAAATTTTACGTAATCCGTATCCATCGCTGTAGTAGTGTATAAGTTGACCTTTTAGGCATTATTTGCCCTGTAGGCATTTTTTGCCCAGTGTGTTATTCAACCAACTGCTATCTAGCTGTGTGCCCGTGTTCACATTCTGTCTAAATATCCATAATATTACCGTCTCCAGAAAAAACACCGGAGTGACTTTTTTCAAGCAGCCATAATAAATTTTACGTAATCCGTATCCCTCGCTGTAGTAGTGTATAAGTTGACCTTGTAGGCATTATTTGCCCTGTAGGCATTTTTTGCCCAGTGTGTTATTCAACCAACTGCTATCTAGCTGTGTGCCCGTGTTCACATTCTGTCTAAATATCCATAATATTACCGTCTCCAGAAAAAACACCGGAGTGACTTTTTTTCAAGCAGCATTCTTATATTTTACGTAATCCGTATCCACCGCTGTGTATACGTTGACCTTGTAGGCATTATTTGCCCTGTAGGCATTTTTTGCCCAGTGTGTTATTCAACCAACTGCTATCTAGCTGTGTGCCCGTGTTCACATTCTGTCTAAATATCCATAATATTACCGTCTCCAGAAAAAACACCGGAGTGACTTTTTTTCAAGCAGCATTCTTATATTTTACGTAATCCGTATCCACCGCTGTGTATACGTTGACCTTGTAGGCATTATTTGCCCTGTAGGCATTTTTTGCCCAGTGTGTTATTCAACCAACTGCTATCTAGCTGTGTGACCGTGTTCACATTCTGTCTAAATATCCATAATATTACCGTCTCCAGAAAAAACACCGGAGTGACTTTTTTTCAAGCAGCATTCTTATATTTTACGTAATCCGTATCCACCGCTGTGTATACGTTGACCTTGTAGGCATTATTTGCACAGTGTTTTCTTCAAACCGCCATCTAGCTGTGTGAGCTTGTTCACATTTTGTCTAAATATTGATAATATTATCGTCTCTAGAAAAACCACTTGAGTTACTTTTTTTCAAGCAGCATTCATATATTTTACGTAATCCGTATCCACCGCTGTAGTAGTGTATACGTTGATCTTGTAGGCATTATTTGCACACTGTTTTCTTCAAACTGCCATCTAGCTGTGTGTATTATCGTTTCCAGAAAAACCAACTGAGTTTTTGTTGTTGTTGTTTTTTTAAAAATAATGCCAGGCAAAGGCAGGCCGCCACGCAGAGGCCGTGCTAGGGGCCGTGCTGCTATGCAATCCTGTGGCCCTAGCAAATTGCCCAGTTTTAAAAAGCCAATGACCCTGAACTCCCAAAATGCTGAAGAGGTAGTTGACTGGCTTACACAGCACACCCCATCCTCTACCGTTTCTAACTTTACCACAACATCCTCCTCATCCTCCACTGCTATGGCCACCCCACGTAACACTTCCTCCACCACCGGTGCCCCATCTTCACTGGAGTCAGAGGAGTTATTTTCCCATGAGTTTCTTGAACTGAGTAATGCGCAACCATTATTGGCAGAAGAAGATGAAGGAGATGAGGACGTTACACCAGATTTAATTCTGGCAGAGAACACGACAGAGATGGACATAATGATGAGTGATGAGGAGGAGGAGGAGGTCCCCGCTGCTGCTTCCTTCTGTGATGTGTCAGAAGAAATTGATGCATCTGAGGAGAATGATGATGAGGAGATTGATGTTTTGTGGGTGCCTAGTAGAAGAGAGCAAGAGGAGGGTAGTTCAGATGGAGAGACGGAGAGTCAGAGAGGCAGTAGGAGAATAAGACTTAGAAGAAGCAGGGAGGCCAGCCCGCAGGGATCAGTAGGGCAACAACATGTATCGGCACCTGTGTTCAGCCGGCCAACGCACCCGCCATTGCCGCCAATGCCGCCAACTTCTACTGTTACCGCCAGATCGCACACTTCCAAAAAGTCAGCAGTGTGGGATTTTTTTAATGTGTGTGCCTCTGACAAAAGCATTGTAATTTGCAATGAGTGCAGTCAGAAACTGAGCCTTGGTAAGCCCAACAGCCACATAGGTACAACTTCTATGCGAAGGCACATGAGCGGCAAGCACAAAGCACTTTGGGAGCAACACCTCAAAGGCAACAGGCAAACTAAAAGTCACACTCCTTCTGGTCCAGCATCTTACTGCTCTACCTCTGCTCTCCTTGACCCATCTGAACCACCCTCCACTCCGCCTTCCACCTTGACCACCTGTTCCCATTCCCAGTCATCTGCCACCAGCCAAGTTTCTGTGAAGGCCATGTTTGAGCGTAAGAAGCCAATGTCTGACTGTCACCCCCTTGCCCGGCGTCTGACAGCTGGCTTGTCTGCACTCTTAGCCCGCCAGCTTTTACCATACCAGCTGGTGGACTCTGAGGCCTTCCGCAAATTTGTAGCAATTGGGACACCGCAGTGGAAGGTACCCAGCCGCAATTTTTTTTCTAAAAAGGGAATACCACACCTGTACCAACATGTGCAGAGCCAAGTTACCGCATCTCTGTCACTTAGTGTTGGGCCAAAGGTCCATATGACTACTGACGCATGGTCCTCCAAGCATGGTCAGGGCAGGTATGTCACCTACACTGCCCACTGGGTGAACTTGGTAATGGCTGGGAATGGGAAGCAGGGAATGGGTAGCTCAACAACAACAACAACAGTGGAGTTGGTGTCACCGCCACGGATTGCACGCGGTTCTGCCACCACCTCTACTCCTCCATCGCTCTCTACCTCGTCTTCTTCCTCTTCTTCTTCTTACTCTGCTGCTGGGTCCTCCTTCTCCTCCTCCACACCTGTGCACCCCCAGCTCCCCCTAGGCTATTCGACGTGCCAGGTACGCCGTTGTCACGCTGTCTTGGGGATGACGTGCCTGGAAAGCAAAAACCATACCGGATCTGTACTCCTGTCATCTCTGCAGTCACAGGCCGATCGGTGGCTGACCCCACACCAACTGCAGATCGGAAAAGTGGTGTGTGACAATGGAAGCAATCTGTTGGCAGCGTTGAGACTGGGAAATTTAACACATGTGCCCTGCATGGCACATGTGTTAAATTTAATAGTCCAACGTTTTGTCTCCAAGTACCCAGGATTCCAGGACGTTCTCACCCAGTCCAGAAAGGTGTCGGCCCATTTCAGACGTTCCTACACAGCCATGGCACGCCTTGCTGACATTCAGCAGCGCTACAACATGCCAGTCAGGCGTTTGATTTCTGACAGCCAGACTCGCTGGAATTCAACGCTCCTTATGTTGGAACGTCTGCTGCAACAACAAAGGGCCGTCAACGAGTACCTTTTTGAACTGGGTGGTAGGACTGGATCTGCAGAGCTGGGGATTTTTTTCCCCCGTTACTGGGTGCTTATGCGCGATGCCTGCAGGCTCATGCGACCTTTTGAAGAGGTGACAAATATGGTCAGTCGCACCGAAGGCACCATCAGCGACCTAATACCCTTCGCTTTCTTCCTGGAGCGTGCCGTGCGACGAGTGACAGATGAGGCTGTAGACCAGCGTGACGAGGAGCTGGAAGCGCACGATTTATGGTCGCAATCACCAGAACGAACCCAGGCACCTGCTGCAACGCAGGGAGAGGTGCCAGAAGTGGAGTCAGAGGAGGAAGGTGGCTTTGTGGAGGAGGAGGAGGAGGACCAACAGGAGCAGGCTTCCCAGGGGGCTAGTGGTGACCTTTTGGGGACCCCTGGTCTTGTACGTGGCTGGGGGGAGGAGACCGTGGATGATGCAGTCCTTGATAATGAGGAAGCGGAGATGGATAGCTCTGCATCCAACCTTGTGAGAATGGGGTCTTTCATGCTGGCATGCCTGTTGAAGGACCCCCGTATCAAGAGGCTTAAGGAGAAGGACCTGTACTGGGTCGCAACGCTACTAGACCCTCGGTACAAGCATAAAGTGTCAGAAATGTTACCAACATACCACAAGTCCGAAAAGATGCGGCATTTACAAACCAGCCTGCAAAACATGTTGTACAATGCTTTTAAGGGTGATGTCACTTCAGGAACTCATCAACATTCCAGGGGCAGAGGTGCCAGTAATCCTGCCACGAGCACACCTGCAAGGACAAAGCCCTTTGGCCGGTCTGTAACGTCAGACATGCAAATGTTTTTCTGTCCAAGGCAGCGCCACAACCCTTCGGGATCCACCCTCAAAGAACGCCTCGACCGGCAGGTAGCGGACTACCTGGCATTAACTGCAGATATCGACACTCTGAGGAGCGATGAACCCCTGGACTACTGGGTGCGCAGGCTTGATCTGTGGCCAGAGCTGTCACAATTTGCCATGAACCTCTTGTCTTGCCCAGCCTCAAGTGTGCTCTCAGAAAGGACCTTCAGTGCAGCAGGAGGGATTGTAACTGAGAAGAGAACTCGCCTAGGTCACAAAAGTGTCGATTACCTGACCTTTATTAAAATGAATGAGGGGTGGATCTCGGAGGGTTACTGCACGCCGGAAGACTTGTTCTGACTTCTATGCAGCTGTCCTTCTCTTCAAGCCTCATGACTCCACACACAGCTGTCCTTTAGCGTCCTCCTCCCTCCGCCACCGTTACAAACTAGGGTGCAAACCCTACTGGTTTAATTTTTTCTGGCCTCTGTGCTTCAGTGGCTGCAACCAAAAAAACTGGGCAAACAATGTCTACAAGGTCAACGTATGGCGAAAAATGACTATTTTCAGCATTTATATGGCATATTTTTTCTGGCAACTGTGCTTCAGTGGCTGCGTCCAAAAAAATGCATATTTTCTGCATTTATATGGCATAATTTTTCTGGCCTCTGTGCTTCAGTGGCTGCAACCAAAAAAATGCATATTTTCTGCATTTATATGGCATAATTTTTCTGGCCTCTGTGCTTCAGTGGCTGCAACCAAAAAAATGCATATTTTCTGCATTTATATGGCATAATTTTTCTGGCCTCTGTGCTTCAGTGGCTGCAACCAAAAAAATTTATATTTTCAGCATTTATATGGCATAATTTTTCTGGCAACTGTGCTTCAGTGGCTGCGACCAAAAAAATGACTATTTTCAGCATTTCTATGGCATATTTTTTCTGGCCTCTGTGCTTGAGTGGCTGCGGCCAAAAAAACTGGGCAAACAATGCCTACAAGGTCAACGTCGTTGACCTTGTAGGCATTGTTTGCCCAGTTTTTTTGGCCGCAGCCACTCAAGCACAGAGGCCAGAAAAAATATGCCATAGAAATGCTGAAAATAGTCATTTTTTGCCATACCTTGACTCAACGTATATGGCAAAAAATGACTATTTTCAGCATTTATATGGCATATTTTTTCTGGCAACTGTGCTTCAGTGGCTGCGACCAAGAAAACTGGGCAAACAATGCCTACAAGGTCAACGTATGGCAAAAAATGACTATTTTCAGCATTTATATGGCATATTTTTTCTGGCCTCTGTGCTTCAGTGGCTGCAACCAAAAAAATTTATATTTTCAGCATTTATATGGCATAATTTTTCTGGCCTCTGTGCTTCAGTGGCTGCAACCAAAAAAATTTATATTTTCAGCATTTATATGGCATATTTTTTCTGGCAACTGTGCTTCAGTGGCTGCGTCCAAAAAAACTGGGCAAACAATGTCTACAAGGTCAACGTATGGCGAAAAATGACTATTTTCAGCATTTATATGGCATATTTTTTCTGGCAACTGTGCTTCAGTGGCTGCGTCCAAAAAAACTGGGCAAACAATGCCTACAAGGTCAACGTATGGCAGTTGTTTAAAGAGAACAGTAGATTACTAGCCAGCAAAGCTACCTAAGCTAAAATGTCCCTCAAATCCCTGCAGACTTCTGTCCCTCCAATACAGAGCAGTATCACGCAGATTACTAGCCAGCAAACTTACTATCATCTGTCCCTGAAATCACTAACAGCTCTCGCCCTACACTATCTCTTCCAAGCACACACAGGCAGATTTTTCAGATACATTTTTGCCCTTGATCCCCCTCTGGCATGCCACTGTCCAGGTCGTTGCACCCTTTAAACAACTTTAAAATCATTTTTCTGGCCAGAAATGTCTTTTGTAGATGTTAAAGTTCGCCTTCCCATTGAAGTCTATGGGGTTCGCGAACCGTTCGCGAACCGCTCGCAATTTTGCGCAAGTTCGCGAATATGTTCGCGAACTTTTTTTCCGACGTTCGCTACATCCCTACTGGCTAGTAATCTGCTTGATACTGCTCTGTATTGGAACAAAAAAATAAATAAAAGCAGTCCTTACAAGGACTACTGTTATTGCAGCAGTCAGCAGATGAGATCAGAAGCAGGACAGCTGCCCACTGCAGCTACATACAGAGCACTGCAGTAGAAGGTAGATTACTAGCCAGCAAAGCTACCTAAGCTTAAATGTCCCTCAAACCCCTGCAGACTTCTGTCCCTCCAATAACAGAGCAGTATCAAAACGATTACTAGCCAGCAAACTTTCAACTGTCCCTGAAATCACTAACAGGCAGCAGCTCTCTCCCTACACTATCTCTTCAGCACACACAGGCAGAGTGAAAAAAACGCTGCAGGGCTTCGGTTTTTATAGGGAAGGGGAGTGGTCCAGGGGAGAGCTTCCTGATTGGCTGCCATGTACCTGCTGGTCTGGGGTGAGAGGGCAAAAAAAAGCGCCAACAATGGCGAACCCAAAATGGCGAACGTCGCGCGACGTTCGCGAACTTCCGGCGAGCGCGAACACCCGATGTTCGCGCGAACAAGTTCGCCGGCGAACAGTTCGCGCCATCTCTACCAATTACCGAACCAAATCCAAATCCTAATTTGCATATGCAAATTACGGGTGGGAAGGGGAAAACATTTCTGACTTCCTTGTTTATTTACAAAAAGTCAACCGATTTCCCTCCCCGCCCCTAATTTGCATATGCAAATTAAGATTTGAATTCGGTTCAGCCGGGCAGAAGGATTAGGCCGATTCTGAATTCTGTTGAAAAAGGCTGAATCCTGAACCGAATCCTGGATTCGGTGCATCCCTAAAAAACATGAAACCCAATTGCAATTGCAAATTGTCTCAGAATATCCCTCTTTATACTACAATACTAAAAGTTAATTTAAAGGGGAACAACCCCTTAACATCTACAACTGGCTAAAAATTTTGTAAGAAAAGAAGCATTTTTGTCATGTTACTGAGCAGAGGCGTCAGTTTGCTGGTGAACAGGAGGTGGCGCTGTTGTTTCAAATAAGGCTGATATCTTCAAACATGGTCAAATAAATGAATGTTAATTGCACCAGTGCTCTGAACATTAATTTGGGTTTACATTTCATTTAAACAATAATTGATCCACTTGCATTATCTCATATTTTGGGCTCAGGAAGGATTTTTTATTTTTCGCCTTGCTGTTATGTGACTGTTCTAACTATTTCTTATTCCTATCTTACAGCTTCTTCCTAGAGTTCAGTCTGTGTCCCTTCTGGGCTGCTGATAACACGGTACAAGGTAGGTCACATCTGGGAGCGCGATGTGTAAATCTCTAGCCTGTAACAGGGGCAGCTTAAAGGATAAGTAAACCTTTAAAATAAGTGAATGTAAAATTGATGAGAGGGCTGTTCTAAGCACATTTGCAATGTACATTCATTATTTATTTGTCTTTAATTTCAAGATATTAAGGGATACATGTGCTGTTAATATGAATGAATTTTGTTACAACAGCGCCACCTGCTGGTCATTTTCCCACCAGTCTGACCAGCAAGTAGTCAAGGAAATTGTCAGGAGAAAGAAAGAGGCTGCACTGATGTTCTTCTGCTTAGGAAAGATGTGAGAAAGGTTTATAATTTTATTCCTAAGCAGAAGAACATCAGAGCAGCCTCTTTCTTTCTCCTGACAACTTCCTTGACTACTTGCTGGTCAGACTGGTGGGAAAATGACCAGCAGGTGGCGCTGTTGTAACAAAATTCATTCATATTTACCTGTATCCCTTAATATCTTGGAATTAAAGAAAAATAAAGAATGAATGTACATATGCAAATTAGGATTCGGATTCGAATCGGCCGGGCAGAAGGATTCAGCCGAATCCGAATCCTGCTGAAAAAGGCTGAATCCCGAACCGAATCCTGGATTCGGTACATCCCTATTTAATATCCTTGGAATAAAAAATAAATAAATAATGAATGTAAATTACAAAAGGGTTTAGAATACCCCCCTCATCAATTTTGCATTCACTTGTTTTAAAGGTTTACTTATCCTTTTATATGGCAGTGCCCATACCGTCACTTTGCTTTCCATAAAGCCTGTGTTTTATGCCATACGCTGGTGTCTGACTCACACCACAATGTACTAACGTGTTGTCACTGTCATTTCATTACGACGTCTGCCCTTTCATCGCGTCTCATTTAATTCACCTTTGATGTCATTTCCTTCCATCCGACCTTCACCTCGTCTGACTTCATTGACGCATCATCCGTCATGTGACTCATGCAGCCAAGTCCTTCTTCCATCACTGTAAGTAGCCGGAGGGCAAGGCAGGAGTCGGTATAGTCCAGACACACTGGCTAATGAGAGGCTTAATGATGTCACATATAGAGAGAGAGAGTTTACTTACCGGAGATAATTGCTCTGCCTGTCTCGCTGTGGCTTTTGTTCACCCCTGACTGATGGGATTTAATTCAGCGTAATCTCAGCCCATTGCAATTCTCTATTTTCTCTGCTGTCCCCTTCTGAGCTGTGTTTGGGCCCCAGGGGGTACAAGTATAAGAGAACGTCTTCCTCCTTTTAAAGGGCAACTAAAGTCTAAAATTGAATAAGGCTATTAATTCTGTATTTTGTATACTAAACATAAACACAAACTTACTGCACCACAAGCCTAATCAAACAAATGATTTATGCTTTCAAAGTTGGCCACAGGGGGTCACCATCTTGTAACTTTGTTAAATATCTCTGCAAGGCCAAGATTGTGCACATGCTCAGTGTGGTCTGGGCTGCTTAGGGATCGTCATAAATGATCAAAACAGCACAAGTCAAATAATATCTTTACAAGAGACAGTAGGATGCACCGAATCCACTATTTTGGATTCGGCCAAACCCTGTATCCTTCGCGAAAGTTTAGGCTGAATACCGAAACGAATCTTAATTTGCATATGCAAATTAGGATTCGGATTCGGTTAGGCTGGCAGAAGGATTTGGCCAAATCCGAATTCTGCTGAAAAAGGCAGAATCCTGGATGAATTCCAAACCTAATCCTGGATTCAGTGCATCCCTAACAGCAAGAAAACAAATCTCTACACAGTCGCCGACTGCTCTACAGGGAAATAAACAAAGCTGCTTGAGTTCTGCATGGCTGGGAAGTAAGGCGGGGGCTCCCCCTGCTGTTCATAAGTGTGATTGTTTCCCTGCAGAGCAGTTAGGGACCGTCTGACAATTCCTATCCACAGCAGTAAATGAAAGGAGAATTTCACTGCATACAGTCAGGTTTCTTATAAAAACAGTACAGATTTTTTAATTAAAGTATATTGGAGATAGGTTTCTTTTTCATTAAAGAAAGTAAAAATGAGATTTTATTTTTTTGCCTTTACATGCCTGTTAACTCACTTTTACCTAATGTGTGCAAGAGAATGGAAAGTGTTTGTGGCAGGATATAAATGTAGATGTATTGTGCTTTCCTGCATGAGCCATTAGGCTTTTCATGTCTCATTTCTTCCTCTCATTCTCTCCCCAGCTCACAAGCACAAGAAACATGACATCCTACAGCCGTGTGACACTGAATACCCAGCATTCACACACGAGACGTCCATCCAGGAGGCCAATGGGCTCATCGATTGCGGTGAATGCCAAAAGTGAGAACCCGTAACCCTCCCTGTGTCCAGCACAACCTCCGAGCTCTTCTGCTTCCCAGTCTCATCCTCATATAGAAATGTGTTGGAGCCACTTAGTTAATCCGTCAAACAGAATTATAAAATTTAGTTCAAGATGGGTCTGCATTACAGGCAATGTAGATCAGGGACCATGGGGCCCTCCAGCTGCTGTTGAATTTTCCAATTTTGGGTTGTAAGTGCTCCCAGTTCCAATGGTTCTACATTAAATCAGATTGTGGGGCTGGAGCTCCATCTTGTGGTGGGTGTTGGTACTAGACCTTCTCAGTTTCACTCTGTCTGTCCATCTCGGATGTCTGTCCCAGCCCAGTGACCTGTATGTGTCTATGTTTTGTCCCTTTGCAGGATGTTCGTCTTTCAACAGGTTATGAACAGTAATCTCTTCCTCTTGGTCACTGACGCCACCTGTGACTGCAGCACCTTCCCCCCTGTCTCTCTACAAGCCAAAGAAGTCAAATATATCCTGAACCAAATGTGTCAATCCTACACAACAATATAGATATTTAACCCTACATTCATTTATACAGTATATATTACTTCTCCTATTGCTCCATATACTGTAACCCTCCCTATAACTCCTCCTATTACTCCATATAACCCTCCCTATAACTCTTCTTATTGCTCCATATACCCCTCCCCATAACTCCTCCTATTGCTCCATATAACCCTCCCCATAACTCCTCCTATTGCTCCATATACCCCTCCCTATATATTGCTCCATATAACCCTCCCCATAACTCCTCCTATTGCTCCATATAACCCTCCCTATAACTCCTCCTATTTCTCCATATAACCCTCCCTATAACTGTTCTTATTGCTCCATATAACCCTCCCCATAACTCCTCCTATTGCTCCATATAACCCTCCCCATAACTCCTCCTATTGCTCCATATAACCCTCCCCATAACTCCTCCTATTGCTCATATAACCCTCCCTATAACTCCTCCCATTGCTCCATATACACCTCCCTATAACTCCTCCTATTGCTCCATATAACCCTCCCTATAACTCCTCCCATTGCTCCATATACCCCTCCCTATAACTCCTCCCATTGCTCCATATACCCCTCCCTATAACTCCTATTGCTCTATATACCCCTCCCTATAACTCCTCCCATTGCTCCATATACCCCTCCCTATAACTCCTCCCATTGCTCCATATACCCCTCCCTATAACTCCTCCTATTGCTCCATATACCCCTCCCTATAACTCCTCCCATTGCTCCATATACCCCTCCCTATAACTCCTCCCATTGCTCCATATACCCCTCCCTATAACTCCTCCTATTGCTCCATATAACCCTCCCCATAATTCCTCCTATTGCTTCATATAACCCTCCCTATAACTCCTCCCATTGCTCCATATACCCCTCCCTATAACTCCTCCCATTGCTCCATATACCCCTCCCTATAACTCCTCCTATTGTTCCATATAACCCTCCCTATAACTCCTCCTATTGCTCCATATAACTCCTCCCTCTAACTCCTCCTCTTCCAGTTATAATTATTGGTATTTTGAATAGACAATAGGAGCAAAAAGAAGTACATCAATAGTTCACCTTAACATTTGTCAATTTCCATAATAACAGAAAAGAATTATTACCTGGTAATTCAAAAATAAAAAAACATCAAATATTAAATTTAACAAAATTCACCAAGGAAAAATATAATTATATAAAACAATATAACTCCTCCTATTGCTCCATATAACCCTCCTGATAACGCCTCCTATTGCTCCATATACCCCTCCCTATAACTCCTCCCATTGCTCCATATACCCCTCCCTATAACTCCTCCCATTGCTCCATATACCCCTCCCTATAACTCCTCCCATTGCTCCATATACCCCTCCCTATAACTCCTCCCATTGCTCCATATACCCCTATAATCCTCCAATTACTCTCTGTAACTCCTTCTGCTAAAATGTATCCCCCTTAATATAAATACTGCCTCTAACTCCACAAATTACTCCTGTGTGGCCCTCCCCTCTAGTAATTAGCTTTATATACATGTAACAGTGTATCACCTGGTCATTAATTGTTTCTTGTAGTTAATAACACCCATCAGGGCCATGATTTCTAAAGTCACTTTTAATTTTTCTGCAGTATATAATTCTTAACTAATAACTCCTATCCACCTTATTCATTTTGTAGCATACTTCTGTACTTTCCTGTAGTCTATATGTCCTTATACTAAAACCAGTATCAATAAAAGTCTGGACTATCCAATAAGAAGTGTTGCACTTGCCCTAGTCCTAGAGCTTCAGTGCAGCCAATCTCACTGTTTATTCTATGGACTGAGTAAGGCATTTCCTATAGTCACATTTGCTTCCCCACTCTGCGTATGAGGGTGAATATGTGATTGGATTGTACCTACTCCCCCTCTCAAATAGGAACATGAAAGTGCATTAAACTGATGCTCGTTAGAGGGGCCCTAATATGACTTTCCTGTGGGGCCCATGAACCTGTACTAAGAGTCCTGTCACTATTAATGTGTTGTGTTGTTCTGCACTGTATTCCTTGACTCCTGAGCACATAACGCTTCAGTGAAGTGTGACCGAATGCGTTCGCAGAAGTTACGCCGGCGCCCGCAGTCCTGCCATGCTTTCCACCCTGAGGTACAGAGTGACAGGGGGACTTTGTTATGGGGCAGAGCTGATATTTAGTCTGGGGTCTACCAGGTGGCAGGTGGGGAGGATGGATTGTCTGTAGACTATACCAGAAGTAAATATGTGGGGGTGTGGCATGATGATGGGGGTGTGGCATGATGATGGGGTGTAACATGATGGGGGTGTGGCATGATGATGTAGGTGTGACATGATGATGGGGGTGTGTCATGATGATGATGGGGGGCTTGGCAATGCCCCCATAAATCTCTTGCTAATAACCCCTATTTGCTGTTTATGCTAGGAAAACGCCCAGGATTGTGGGGGGGCATATGGAATCTCCCCGACGCTCACGTTGCTCCTCGCTGCTCTGGCTGTCTCGCTCTGGGAACTGGATCCTTCCTGATGCCCTGGGGGGGGGGGTACCCCAGAAGAATATCTCTGAGTACCATCATTTCTCCAGGGGTATTTTATCTGAACTGCAATGAAGGGGCAGAGACTGATTATCTATGCAATCCCAAGACTGACCAGCAGCTCCTGAGAGACATTGAACCCCAGTTCCTTGAGTTCCCGCGGGTTTTGCATATTGGTCGTGGCACTTTAAGAGGTTGGGGGGCAACATGAGCCACATGGTGAGGATTCTGACTCTCACCCACCGGGGGCAGAAGAAACAGTAAGTCTCATAATTCAAAGTCCTCTACCCAACAGCATTTCTGCTCCAATAATACAGGGTTTCTATAGCCATATTCTCACGTGTCCTATCAGTGACTCTGCCTGATTGTATTCAATGTAAGTGAGGGGAAACCTATCCGTTTTGTTACCCCCGATACAGAATAAGGGCTGTTTCTGTGCAACAATGGCTCCCGGATTCGGCACTGCATCTCGCGACTCGGCCGGTTCTCTCAAGGTTGCCTCATCTTCTTTAGGACTGTCTCGTTTCTATATTTATAAACTGCTTTAATAAAATCTCACCTGAAAAGAAACACTGTTTCCCCCTTGTATTTGGTTATTAAAGGGGAACTAGAACACAGACTGCTCTTGCCTAATGAAAATGTTCTAAGTAAGGATGCGCCGAATACAGGATACGTTCGGGATTCGGCCAAATCTTTCTGGCCAAACCAAATCTAAAGTTGCATATGCAAATTAGGGGCAGGGAGGGAAATCGCGTGACCTTTTAGATCGGTTCAGTATTCGGACGAATCTTTCGTGAAGGGGGTTTGGCCAAATCAAAATAGTGGGTACGGTGCATCCCTAGTTCTATGCAGCTTTATTCTAAGCAACTTCTCAGATATTTTTTAATCAGCTGGCTTCTGCAAAGCTGTTTCAGGAGTCATAACCACCAGTGTGAATGATCGTCCCAGTTAAAGAGCATGTAAAGGCAAAAAAATAAAATCCCATTTTTACTTTCTTTAATGAAAAAGAAACTCCAATTTCCAATATACTTTAATTAAAAAGTGTCTACTGTTTTTATAAGAAACCTGACTGTATGCAGTGAAATTCTCCCTTCATTTACTGCTGTGGATTGGAATTGTCAGATGGTCCCTAACTGCTCTGCAGGGAAACAATCATAATTATGAACAGCAGGGGGAGCCCCCGCCTTACTTCCCAGCCATGCAGAACTCAAGCAGCTTTGTTTGTTTCCCTGTAGAGCAGTCGGCGACTGTGTAGAGATTCTTATTGGATTTTATTTTTCCCTTTACTGTTTCCAACTCCAGCTGCAGGGACAAAGATCATGGAGCCAGATTTAAACAGATAAACTGGGATTCTATTTGGAGGATTATTTTGCTGCAGCCACTGGTTCTGCAGAGTTGGAGAAAGTTTGTATCAAACAATACAAAAACTATAAAATCCACAGTAGATTACATGACAACACAGGACCCAGTGAAGTCTGAATATTCTGATTATTAATCAGTCTTGCTGTATCGGCTTCTGGCAGATATTATTTGACTTGTGCTGTTTTGATAATTGATGACGATCCCTAAGCAGCCCAGACCACACTGAGCATGTGCACAGTCTTGGACTTGCAAAGATATATAACAAAGTTACAAGATGGTGACCCCCTGTAGCCAACTTTGAAAGCATAAATCATTTGCTTGATTAGGCTTGTGGTGCAGTAAGTTCATGTTTATGTTTAGTATACAAAACACAGCATTTCTAGCCTTATTCTATTTTAGAATTTACTTCCCCTTTAAGGGGAATGATTAGTTAACGAAGGGGCGATCATTTAAAAAGGGAAACAAAAAATGAGTCATCGACTTCAAGACGTGACCCTTTCATTAAATTAGGGAAACAATTGACCTGAGAATGTTTAAGCCTTTAGTATGAGAATTACTGGGGCTGGTTTTTGAATTAAACAATGAGTTGCAGTACACACTATTACCACTAGATGGCAATCTCCAGGGCATCAGGTAAAAACGGAATATTCCAGCCATAAAGTATAGAAACCCTCTTGTTCTGTGTTTAGGTGGAGCTGCCCAATGGCATGGGGTAGAACTGAAAGAACACCTTCTAAGCAACTTCTCAATACCCTCCAGGTCTTTTACTCAGCTGGCTTCTGCTAGGCTGTTTCAGGAGTCAGAACCACCAGTGCAAAGTATGGCAACAATAACCACCCAGGCGGCACTTGGCAGCAAATGACAGCGGACTCTACTTGAAACGGTTTAGTTTATTAAGAGAATTTGTGAATACAAGTGAGAGATGAGAATTACACCCCCATAATCGCTATAGCATTAAACAGACATGTCGTCACCCCCCCCACCCCCAAAATGTGCTTTGCTGCTTCTCACAGTAAACAAGAGAAAAGAATAACCATGAATTCTAATTATTACAAGGCCACTATTGACTGAGGGTCGAAGCAGGGGAGCGTATGACAAGCTACGGTTTAGTCCTGGGGGTCGCACACACTTGCAGGTAGGTACTCGCTGGCCCCTCCCCTGTTAAAACTGAGATTATAAGGCAATCGGGCAGTGCTGCCCCGAACAATGTCCCAGAATAGTGTATTAGGGGGGAGTTAGCCAAAGTCAAGTGGCTCATTAAGCTTGGTTTTTATTGGCCCTTGTAAGCCCCGCCCACTTTGATGTCGGGTGCTCAGGCAGGGAAAGAGTTAAACTGGATACCCAAAAGAACATAATACACAATGCAAATCCTTATACGCTTACAGAGGGGGGTAAAACTATAGTGAGCCAGTACCGGATACCTTACTGCTCTCAGTAATGGAACATTCCATTCTACAGTTCACTCCCACGTTCTAGGTCGCTGGAAGGTTAATACTGACATCCGGTATTTGCAAATACGCCCAAATCTTCCAAGGTTGTTTAGAGGCCCCCCCCAAATACTTAATGTACAACAATTTCCGAACCCCCCCCTCCTTCGTTAAATGGTTTGTACCATAAAACAATGGTATACTGAGCCTCGCGGGGGGGGAAGGGCATTTAAACTCTGTGTGTCTGGCGGACATATTTGAGCTCCTCCCACAAGCGACGCCTTGTGGGAGGAGCCTGATAGAACATGAACGGGAAGTCCAGAGATCGATCCCCGGATTCAGAAGTAGAACGTTAAACACAGTCGTTGTTTCAACCTCGGAACTATATTTTCTCAGGGGTGCGATTTTAATTAGGTTTAACAGCACGGCCGACTTTGCATTGATTGGTGCTCTTTAGCTTATGACAGAGACAGGGGGCGGAGTCTCATTCTCCATGGAGAATCCACAGTTTCCCAGGGAAGTGCAGAACATTCGGTGATGGTGACGTGCTATAAAGAAAGGCCTGTCGTCCTTGAGAGGGGGTAGCGGAGAAACGTGCCCCACCTCCACCTCCTAAGTGGGGACCCCAGTATTTGGGACACCAAGGCTGTGCTTTGATTGGACACCGCCAGCGTAGATAAGGATCACTATCTAATATAGGTAGATATACCATGACCTGGATGAATGAAAATCTTCATAGTCACAAGGATCACTAGTAACATTCGGAGTTGTGCCGTTAACCCCATCGCGCTTGTGCAAAACATTTCCCCCTATATAGACAGTGGATCATGCCGGGAAGAATTTTACGTGAATTTTTTTTTCAAAAATGTATAGAAATTTTTTTTCTTAAAAGAGAATATTATACAGTTTCTTTTCTTTTTTTTTATCGTTATTTACACCAGATCTACTGGCCGCTTTCCCTCTGTAGGTTTTTTTTAATCCACCAAATAGTGAATCTCACACCAGAGTTTAAGGGGAAGTAACGATGCTTGCGTAATATGGATGCCCCGCCCCTCTCTCCAGAAGAAGGAAGAGCTAGAAAAACAAATAGAGCCTACTGGAGACCTGCAGCCTGGTGTGTCTGGAGGAGACTCAAGTAGCAAAATAATTTAACCACGTCAGTGCTGGAGAGAGAACAAAAAAAAAACCAAAAAACCCCCACCCACTCCAGAACCAAAAGTACGAAAGGTGTGACTCCCCTCCTGGAATAAATAACTCCACGCATGGAAAGTAATGGTCGAGGTAAGCTGGTTTAGTCCGGGGATTTGTGGGGGGGTTTCTGTCCCCCCCTTTTTTTTTACGTCGTTCCACCTCAAATCAGACGGTAGGGAAGGATTTCTTCTGCTTCTTCCCGCCCCCGGCTTTGCGGTGGTGGCGGTTGGAACGTGCTGTATCCTCCTGTGTGGCAGTTTTGGAATTTACAGCACTTCCTGAGCTGCGCAGCCTCCGCCCACCGTGAACCGCACTTCCTGGAGGTTGGACACACCGTGAAAGTGGACGAAAGCTCCCGCGACCACAAAGATGTGAAACAGCTGATGGGAGTGGAACTGTAAAGAGAGAAAACAAGAATCTTAATGAGAAACTTTACTGCCAAGTCTCCTGTTTGATTAATCAGCAGGGAAGGAAAGGCACACGGTTAAAGGGATACTGTCATGGGAAACCATGTTTTTTTCAAACTGCATCAGTTAATAGTGCTGCTCCAGCAGAATTCTGCACTGAATTCCATTTCTCAAAAGAGCAAACAGATTTTTCAAACAGATATATTCAATTTTGAAATCTGACATGGGGCTAGACATATTGTCAGTTTCCCAGCTGCCCCCAGTCATCGATCTGAATCCGAAAAATCATGTGAACAAGGAAGTCAAAAAATTTTTAACTACATGCTGCGCTCATAATTCTAATTATACTTCAACTAATTTACATATGCAAAGTAGGGTTCAGTTTAGTTCGGGATTCCGCCAAGATTCTGCCTTTTTCAGCAGGATTCAGCCGAAACCCAACTGCCTGGCCAAACTGAATCAGAAAAATCATGACTTTTGGTCACACAAACAAGGAAGTCATTTTTTTTAACTGCATGCTGTGCTCGTAGTCCTCTTTCCTTCTTCTTTCCCTAATTTACATATGCAAATTTAAGGCATTGGTTCGGGCTTCAGACAAATCTTTCACAAAGGATTCTGGATTCAGCAGAATCCGAAAACAGTGAATTCGGTGCATCCCTAATACTAACAGACCAGATCCAGTGTCAATCCTGAGTCATATATAGCATACTAGGTACTAACTGTCACATACCCAAATGTCACATTTTCCAGGGAAGAAGCGTTCTGGGATCCGTGCCGCATACAAAGCAGCTCCAGTGATGTACAAACTGGCCATCAGCACCAGCCACCCAATCTGACCCATGGTCGCCGCCTTTAGGAAACCTTCTGCGATGACAAAGTGAAAGGTGGGGATGATTCCGCTCAGGCCGAGGCCTACAAACACACCTGTTGGGAGGAAAAACGAGATGCAGAAATCTGGAGCTACTTTGGCATGCAGACAACTTTAATTGGATGGTGCCAATTGCCCTGCGAGAAAAGGGGTGAGGTTAGACAGGGTAGGCAGTTTGGCTGTGCCAATCAGAGTGCACTGCCTCTCCTCTTGCACCACTGTATCCTTAATATACTTTGCAGGGGTGTAGCAGAACTGCTCCAGGCATTATCCTTTGCAGTAGCTGCAGGGATCTGCACGGCCGCAATTCCAACTGCAAAAAAAGTGCACGCACCGCTGCTTTCTACATATATATTCGCTCCTTTTATAGAATCAGCCTGATGTAGATACGCTTTCACTGCATTTATATTTATAGTCGTACGGGGCCTTTTAACCCTAATCCTATTAGTCGCTTTTATCCAGAACTGCTGACACCCAATGTTTTCATACCCACAATTCCACAGTGCGGCTGAAAAAATCCTGTTCTCTCTGGATTTTTTTTTGTCATTTTTAATCCTTTTTTTATTTTGCAAACTGAATGTACAGAAATGTTTTTGTTCTAAGGAATGTATTTTATCTCCCTATATAATTTACGGAAAGGCTCCTTTTTTTTTTTGCCACCCACATTCCCATAGTCGCCTCGTTGAGGAGCTGCAATGATGGAGTCAATTATCTGCTCCTGAACTTAATTACAAGCTTGTGTGAACAAAGAGAGAGGGGGGGGGCTGTCGTTCTATGGCAGAAAGCAGATGCCAGCTGCGGGGGGAAGATAAAGAAAGATGGAGGTCTCGGTGCGACTTGAAATAACTGCATTCTCACCCCGCTGCATTAGCGGAAGCGCATTTATTCCAAAATGCAATACTGTTGGCGGGTAATCATACCGTTTGCATCAAGGGAAATGAAACCCAATAAGCTTGGGGCGACCCGCTCACTGTATCGGGCAGCTAATAAATAGCAAAAAGGGATTGGGCCAGAGAATTGCAGAAGGAAAGCGTGAAACTAAAAAGGAGCTTCCAATGACACTGCCTGGGTTTCTCTCCATCTGCTGATGTGTAAGAATCGACTTTAATTCCACAGGGAGAGAGAAAAGGGAAGGATTTGAGATGTGAGTTGCTAGAGATAAAGTCACTGCATTAAACCTCACATGGGGTTGCCATGTGGCCAACACAGGACGGTTAGGGGTGTATTTATTTAAGGGGCTGTTCACCTTTAAATTAACTATGACTTTCCTCGTGAGGCAACTTCAGAAGACTTCAGAAAACGCCGCGTGTGCTTTAACGCAGGCGACATTTTTATCTTGGTGGATGGGAACACTAGAAGGCAGTTCGGGGAGATTGTTGCCAAGAAGTCGAGGCGATTAGTCGCCAGGCAACAAAATCTCCTCGTGTGAACTAAACCTAACACTAGAGACAAACATCAACGGTGATGTTGCCCATGATTGGTTACTACTGGTGATGTTTGCCTCCAGTGTAAATAAATTTGCCCGTTAGTGTACAATCCAATTGCTTGGGCCTTCAGTCAACTGACGAGGTTGTGTAAAACTTAACCAGACAGGGATGGGCACATTGCACTTGGGTCAAGAGATCAGGAAGGATGCACAAGAACTTAAAAATATGAAATTAAGTGTACAAAAGAACAACTGTAATTTATATACTGAACTGAGAAAGGTGCAGCAGCCCTAGAACAGCGTGCTCTGCACAGGCTCCATGGGCAGTGGACAGGCTCAGTCGGCTCTGGACAGGCTCAGCAGCCTCTGCACATGCTTAGTGGGCTCTGCACAGGCTCTGTGGGCTCTGCACAGGCTCTGTGGGCTCTGCACAGGCTCGGTGGGCTCTGCACAGGCTCGGTGGGCTCTGCACAGGCTCGGTGGGCTCTGCACAGGCTCGGTGGGCTCTGCACAGGCTCGGTGGGCTCTGCACAGGCTCGGTGGGCTCTGCACAGGCTCGGTGGGCTCTGCACAGGCTCAGGGGGATGTGGACAGGCTCAGGGGGATGTGGACAGGCTCAGGGGCTCTGCACTGGCTCAGCGGGCTCTGCACGGGCTCAGCGGGCTCTGCACAGGCTCAGGGGGATAAGGACAGGCTCAGGGGGCTCTGCACAGGCACAGCGGGCTCTGCACAAGCTCAACGGGCTCTGCACGGGCTCAGCGGGCTCTGCACGGGCTCAGCTGGCTCTGCACAGGCTCAGCTGGCTCTGCACAGGCTCAGCTGGCTCTGCACAGGCTCAGCGGGCTCTGCACAGGCTCAGCTGGCTCTGCACAGGCTCAGAGGGCTCTGGACCTGAAAATCAGGATCCATGTAATGTGAATCTGAATAAATGACTAATCAGCCTTGTACTGTGAATATTTTATTGTATATACCCTGGGTCCCTAAGCTCACGTGCTGGGAATCAACAAAGAAAAAGATAGGGAGCTACTGGGGATATCTTTGGAGACACAGATCTTCCCTGCTGAAGCCCAAACATATGTGGTTTAATACTTTGTGAGCTTTGCTTCTCCTTTAATGTGCAGCCCCTGCCTTTGCTGGTTTTCACAGGCCGCAGAAAAATCTGTTTATCGTGTTGTGCCCCCTTACCTGCTCTAACTCCTCTGTACTCAGGGGTGGCAAAGAGGTCCCATTGGGATACAATGATGGCTGTTATGCCCAGCACGCAGATGATGATCAAGTAGATGAAGCACGGCTGCGGGTTACAGTAGAAGGAGTAGTAGAGCCAGGGAACAAAGCTGCCCATGATAAGAAGAGCAATGCCTGAATAATCCAACCTAGAGGGGAAAGGGGGGGGAAAGGTTAATGCTATAGAGGTAGAGGTGAAGAAGATGTGAGAACTGCAGCTCCAGTACAAACTCTTCAATACATATCATTTCAAATTGACCGGCCTGACTGTAACCGGCCTTATCAATAGACAGCCAGGAGAAAAAGAGACATCCGCCTATATGTGATCAATTAATGATCTCACGATAAATGTACAGCTCCGCCACAACACAATTAGCCTCATTAAAAGCAGTTTTTCAATAGATAGTGTTTCTATTATAGGCATGAGCTTATAACATAGGGGGGGGCAAGAAGCAGCAACTTACTTGGAGAAGACGCGGGAGACCCCCTCCGAGTGACAATACACCGTGTGGAAGAGCCAGGAGAAGGACAGACACAGGATCACACCCAAGAAAAACATCCCAAAAACCACCTTCTCCTGCACCGGGGCTATAAATGCCATGTTGGGTCGGAACATGTAAAAGATCCCCAGACAGAGGAAGAATACGCATCCTATAGAGAAAACAACAACATATTAGTATCTCTGCAAAATGACATTAGAATATGTATTATTGTAATATATATATATATATATATATATATATATATATATATATATATATATATATATTATATATATATATATATATATATATATATATATATATATATATATAGGGGTATTATTATAATATAGTAGTCAAGGAGGTTGTTAGGAGAAAGAAAGAAGCTGCTGATGTTCTGTTTAGGAAAGATGTGAGAAAGGTTTCTAATTGTTTTACTAAGCAGAAGAACATCAGAGCAGCCTCTTTCTTTCTCCTGACAACTTCCTTGACTACTTGCTGGTCAGACTGGTAGGAAACTGACCAGCAGGTGGCACTGTTGTAACAAAATTCATTCATATTAACAGCACATGTATCCCTTAATACAGGGCTGTCCAACTGGCGGCCCGCGGGCTCCTTCTGTGGCCCCCCCAGATGCTGTGTCTGATTACCATATGTAAAATTTAAAAGGTATCACTACAGAGATAAACTGGCCCCTGCATTGTTTAAAGATCAAATTTAGACTGTAATCCCCTGTATTGTTCAAACTTGTGACACCTCCATTCTTTATAACCTAAAACCCTGTACTGTTCACACCTGAGACCCAGACTGAAACTGCCCACGTTGTTCACATGTTCACACCTTATTCAAAATGCTAATGGGGCACCAGCCTTGTGTCACTGTATATAGTACATATTAGACTGAGAGCTTTCCTTGTCTCCTGCTCTGTTCTGCCTTCCCTCCCTGCAGGAGGAGGGGGGGCACACTTTTAAGGGGAATTTCCTTTCTTTCTTTTTTAAACCCTGATTTGCTTGGCCTTTAATAGTTTTTCAACTTTATAAACCCCCTGTTCCAGACAGAATCACTCCCCAGCTCCTTTTTGGCAGCTGCTGGCACAGGTATTACATATTTGTGGGCAATATCTTGGCTGCACAGGTAAACAGATGATATGATGGATATTTGGCTGCTGCTGGCACAAGTACATATATGGAGGCAATATTGTGTAATTTTTGGCTGATGCTGGCACAGATACAGATTGGGGGCAATATAAGGGATTGGTTGCTGCTGGCTCAGGTACATGGGGCAATATGGTGGCTGCTGGCACAGGTACACAGATGTTTGAGGACAATATAATGGATTTTTGGCTACTGCTGGAACAGATACAAATTGGGGCAATATAATGGATTCTTTTGGTTCCCACTGGCAAAGGTACAGATTGGGGGTAAAAATATGATGGATGTCTTGGGGTTTGTTAGCATTTGGAAATTGTTGTTAAGGGCCCCTAAGGTGTTTAATCATGTGTTGGGGGGTTGTTGTATTATCCACAGGGGAGGATGAGGCATATGGATTTAAGGGTAAGTTTTTATCATGACTTAAATTTTTCACATATGAGTGATGAGGGATTTCCCTGCAGTGAGCACCAACCATTTGGTTTTTTGGTGTGTTACCACCGTTAATGTGGATATGATCTTGGTAATGGTAACGTGGTAATATGGGTGTGGTTTACAGTGGGTGTGGTTAAAAGGGGGAGTGGTCGGCCCTCTATTATCGGCCCTCCTCCACATAGGCCGGTAAAATTATGGCCCTCGGTACCACAGAACTTGGACAGCACTGCCTTAATATATTGGAATCTAAAAAAAAATAAATAATGAATGTACATTACAAAAGTGCTTAGAATAGCCCCCTCATCATTTTTACATTCACTTATTTTTAAGGTTTACTTATCCTTTAAATATATAGACTGTACAGACTTTGTGAACATATACACACACACCCTAAACGGCACACCCATTTTATTTCAAATAAAAGCATTGGGAGATTTTTTGAAAGCTCTGAATCATTCATAGCTAACACCCATTTTGTATGATAAGGGGACACCCATACAAATAAGTGATCCCATATTCTAAAACAATCCATACAAAAGTAGCGATTGGTACCACTGGTTGCTTAGTGGCGGCACAGTAACTGCCGGACCCGACGGTCCATGTGAAAAAATGACAAATGAAAGAAAACCGAGCTACTAAGACTTATACGCTTCCTAGAAAAATATAAAGGTGCCAATAGTGTGTTAACCCCTTAATTAGATAGCCGTGATTTTAGGTGATGCCTACTCACATTTGGTAGGAACCATCAGACCGCATTTAAGATAATTTATTTTAGGGATACGCCGAATCCAGGATTCAGTTTGGGATTCGGTCTTTTACAGCAGGATTAGGCCGAATCCTTCTGCCCGGCCGAACCGAATCATAATTTGCGTATGCAAATTAGGGACGGGGGAAGGAAATCGAGCGATTTTTTGTCACAAAATAAGGAAGTAAAAAATGTTTTCCCCTTCCCACCCCTGATTTGGATATACAAATTAGGATTCGGGTTCGGTATTCCTCCAAATCTTTCACGAAGGATGCGGCCGAATACAAAATAGTGGATTCTGTGCATCCCTAATTTATTTCTTTGATTCCGGATCGTTGGATTGACCTGTCGGCAGAGAGCTGCAATCGCGAAATACTGTGGGGACCTCCCTCCAATGGCCCAGATACAAGTTACACTTACAGAAAATGTCAAGACGCATATTTGGAAGTTTGTGGGTTGTTCTCTCCAGCTGTTCTTTCCGAATCGCTATTTTTAGTTTTGTTTTCTTGATCGCAGAGGGGGTGGATGCCGGTTCGGTCTCCATTTGCGTGTACGTAATAGTCTCGTGGTATATCCGGTATTGTCTGTGGTCAGTCTCCAATTTTCTCCAAACTTTGCAAAACTTTTATTTCTTCGTTTCGTATGAGTAGGTTAGCAGATTGGTAATCAAATTATACAAGGGGGACTGAAGAAGGAAACAAAAAGGTGTTTCTCCAAACTTTGCAAAATTTTTATATATTAGTTTCGGATGAGTAGGTTAGCCGATTGGTAATCGAAATTATACAAGGGGGAATCAAGAAAGAAACAAGAAGGACTCCCCCTTGTACAATATCAACTACCAATCTGCTAACCTACTCAGTTTCCCAAAGTTTGGAGAAACTTGGAGACTGACCACAGACAAATCCGGATATACCGGCACCAGACCATTACCTACATGCAAAGGGACACCGAACCAGCATCCACCCCCCCTGCGATCAAGAAAGCAACCCTAAAAATAGCGATTCGGAAAGAACAGCTGGAGAGAACAACCCACAAACTTCCAGATATTCGTCTTGACATTTTCTTTCTGTAAGTGTAACTTGTATCTGGCCCATTGGAGGGAGGTCCCCACAATATTTCTCAATTGCAGCTCTCTCTGAATACCTGGCTGTAGTTACAATAAGGGAAAGTGGAGCTGGCACTGTATAAATCAGTGATGATGATGGTATTTAAGAGGGCAGTCAATCAGGATGGTCCCATACACGAGCCAATAAGCTGCAAGCAAGGAGGGAGGGTCCAATCGGGTCCAATCGGCAGCTTTGATCAGCTGGTGTATGGGAGAGACCAGTGTATGGTACCTAGCAGATGGGTCCAGATGTTGCCGGTCTCAGTGTGTATCCTGAAGATGCTCTTGAAGCAGGCTCTGAAGGAAGGCATGGGGGGCCGGTGGCCGTGCAGCAGGTAGTCGTTGTCCTTTAGCCAGTCTGGTAGTACATCGTGGGGGATGACTCTCCATCTTCCTTCCCACACCTGCACTCAGGAGACACAAGAAACACGTCGGTCAGGTACATGATTATAACTGGGGGATTCATTGGAACAATTAGCAATTCTTTCCCCTGCACCTCTATACACTATCCTGGCCTCATAGAAGACAATTATTTTTGGAAGAATGTCACAGACACTGGAACGCTCAAGTCTGTTGTCCCAGAGCCCGTGGTGACCCTCTCATTGTTCCACCAGCAAGAACAACAAACATTCCAATAATACAATGCCTGCTGCTGCCCTGTTGAATATCAGCCTTTAAAGAGACATGCCTCACATTATCTGAAAAGATATTAGTGATGAACCGAATCCGGGATTCGGCCTATTTCAGCAGGATTCAGATTCGGCCGAATCCTTGTGCCCGGCCAAACCATATCCGAATCCTAATTTGCATTTGGTAATTTAGGGGCGGGTAAGGAAATCACATGACTTTTCATCAACTTTTTCCTTTCCTGACCCTAATTTGCATATGCAAATTAGGATTTGGATTCAGTTTAGTATTCGGCCGAATTTTTCACCAAGGATTCAGCCGAATCCCAAATCATAAGTTCGGTGCATCCCTAAAGCTTTTTCAGCAGGATTTGGATTCAGCCAAATCCTTCTTATATATATATATATACACATAGAGATATATACAGTCTAGGTTGGTGCACGGAGGACTGACAAATAGCAACTGCCTGGGTGCTGTTAATATACAAATATAAAAGTACCAAAAAAGGAACCGCACTTACAGGACTTTAGTGAAAAAAGATATTAGGTTTATTGCAACGTTTTGGCTCCTAAACCCGAGAATTTTCCAGATAACAGATCTTTCTGTAATTTGGATCTTCATACTTTTTGCCTCCAATAAGGATTAATTATATCTTAGTTGGGATCAAGTACAAGCTATGGTTTTATTATTACAGGTATGGGACCTGTTATCCAGAATGCTCGGAACCTGGTGTTTTCCAGATAATGGATCTTTCTGTAATTTGGATCTTCATACCTTAAGTCTACTAGAAAATCATGTAAACATTAAATAAACCCAATAGGCTGGTTTTGCTTCCAATAAGGATTAATTATATCTTAGTTGGGATCAAGTACAAGCGACTGTTTTATTATTACACTGAAAAAAACAATTAATAACATTTGGATAAAATGGAGTCTATGGGAGACGGACTTTCCGTAATTTGGAGCATTCTGGATAGCAGGTTTCTGGATGCTGCCATGTTGTTTGTTTTTGTTCCCCCATTAGGGGGAGCTCTTGCCCCATCAGCACTACACATGACTGAAATCCACACTAACAATTCCTAAAGGGTAAGGTCACGATTTAGGGTAAGGTCACACTGGGCATTTTGGGGAGATTTAGGGTAAGGTCACACTGGGCGTTTTGAGAAGATTTGGTCGCCTGGCAACTAATCGCCTCGTCTTTGCGGCGACCAATCTCCCCACACGCCTTCCCTCACTCTGCACTGGCTAAAATGAAAAAAATCGCTGGTGCTAATCACACGCGGTGATAAGTTTTCCAAAGTTTCCTCGTGAGGAATTTTAGCCACCGCAGAGTGAGGGAAGGCGTTTGGGGACATTGGTCTCTGCAAAGACAAGGCGATTAGTCGCCAGGCAACCAAATCTCCCCAAAACACCCAGTGTGCCCTTACCCTTAGTCGCCTGGCGACTAATCACCTTATCTTTGCGGCGACCAATCTCCCCGAAAGCCTTCCCTCACTCTGTGCTGGCTAAAGTGCCTCACAAGGAAACTTCGGGCGACTTCGGAAAACAAATCACCGCGTGTGATTAGCCGGCAATTTTTCATTTTAGCCAGTGCAGAGTGAGGGAAGGCGTTCAGGGAGATTGGTCGAGGCACAGACGAGGCGATTAGTCGACAGACTACTAAATCTCCCCGAAACGCTCAGTGTGACCTTACCAAAAGAGTCGCATCTGGACACCAATCCCATTTATTGAATAAGGGCAGAGCCACTTCCCTTTGCGAAAGTTTAGGCCGAATACTGAACCGAATCCTAATTTGCATATGAAAATTAGGGGTGGAAAGGGGAAAACATTTTTTACTTCCTTGTTTTGTGACAAAATGTCACGCGATTTCCCTCCCCACCCCTTATTTGAATAAGCAAATTAGGATTCGGTTCAGCTGGGCAAAAGGATTCCTGGATTCGGTGCATCCCTACTACCTATAAGGGGAAGCTGAATATCAGTAAACATTGCAGGTAGCCTTTTCCTTTTAACCCATGGGATATTCGGGGAGGATGACTCCAATGAGGCTCTGGTTTCATACAGAATGTACTACAGAACGGTGGCCCAATGACAGTTTACAGGGCACAAAGGTGAGGTCTTTTAACAGCAGGTTGGACCCGATTCCACAAAATGTAGTCACAGAAATCTATTGGCCAATAAACGTGTGCTGCACTCCATGTTGAAACTTCCAACAATGGGGCAGGGGGTAAGGTAACTCCATTCTATCCAGCAGGAAAAAAACCTTTGTATGTTTAGGAGTGTATTTCCCCTTTAACTGCATGACACCTATTGTTCCTTGAGAGGGAGGAGCCTGACAATGCACAGAAATGGCTTGGGACAGGGTGGAACAGAATAGCCCGGCGGGTGCTCACTTTCCCTCTCAACTCTCTCGTGCACGTAAGTCTGGCCTCTCTCTGGCAAATGAAGCCGCCATGTTGTCCGTGGTCAAATCCTAGAACTGTGACATTTCTCGGCTACAAAGCCCGTTTCTCAGGTAATCCCCCCACTCTGGCCCCAGTACTGAGACTCCTGCAGCTTTAATGCCCCCCCCCCCTCTGCTTGTAAAACAATGACAGATATCTGGACCTTGCACACAAATTCCTCCACACGTTCCATGGCATGGTGGGCTTGAAGGAGAGGGGCCATTCCCATGAAGCCTTCATCTTCCTGAGACGGTTCTTCAACGCTGTCATTTTCCTCTACGTTCTGTAAAGAAAAAACGTAATGGTTATCAGGGGGCCCATGTGGTAGAGTCCAGCGGGGAGAAACAGGAATGGAAGGAATGTTCTGGGCACACAATAAGCTATACCCTCATACTGTACTGTCTAAGGGAATCAATATGGCACCTCCTCCTCCCATATGTATAAATACAAATATACAGAGAAGGAATGTTCTGGGCACACAATAAGCTATACCCTCATACTGTACTGTCTAAGGGAATCAATATGGCACCTCCTCCCATATGTATAAATACAAATATACAGAGAAGGAATGTTCTGGGCACACAATAAGCTATACCCTCATACTGTACTGTCTAAGGTAATCAATATGGCACCTCCTCCTCCCATATTTATAAATACAAATATACAGAGAAGGAATGTTCTGGGCACACAGTAAGCTATACCCTCATACTGTACTGTCTAAGTGAATCAATATGGCACCTCCGCCTCCCATATGTATAAATACAAATATACAGAGAAGGAATGTTCTGGGCACACAATAAGCTATACCCTCATACTGTACTGTCTAAGGGAATCAATATGGCACCTCCTCCCATATGTATAAATACAAATATACAGAGAAGGAATGTTCTGGGCACACAATAAGCTATACCCTCATACTGTACTGTCTAAGGGAATCAATATGGCACCTCCTCCTCCCATATGTATAAATACAAATATACAGAGAAGGAATGTGCTGGGCACACAATAAGCTATACCCTCATACTGTACTGTCTAAGGGAATCAATATGGCACCTCCTCCCATATGTATAAATACAAATATACAGAGAAGGAATGTTCTGGGCACACAATAAGCTATACCCTCATACTGTACTGTCTAAGGGAATCAATATGGCACCTCCTCCCATATGTATAAATACAAATATACAGAGAAGGAATGTTCTGGGCACACAATAAGCTATACCCTCATACTGTACTGTCTAAGGGAATCAATATGGCACCTCCTCCCATATGTATAAATACAAATATACAGAGAAGGAATGTTCTGGGCACACAATAAGCTATACCCTCATACTGTACTGTCTAAGGGAATCAATATGGCACCTCCTCCCATATGTATAAATACAAATATACAGAGAAGGAATGTTCTGGGCACACAATAAGCTATACCCTTATACTGTACTGTCTAAGGGAATCAATATGGCACCTCCTTCCTCCCATATGTATAAATACAAATATATGTTCTGGGCATACACTATACCCTTATACTATACTGCCCAATAAAAGAAGTCCATATATAAAGAGCTATTGCCCCCCCCCAGAAGAGGCCTGTTTGGTGTAGGTTACTATAACTCAGCTGCTCCTCTGGGACAGGACAATTTTGCCTGGGGGAGGTACAGTAAATAGAAGAACACACACAGCAAACATTCCAGTTTGTTCCTATCCAAGGACACCCATGTGCAGATCCCATTTGCTCCCTGCTGCATTAATTCCCACAATCCTTAGGGCAGGGTGCCGAGGGTTTCCAGGAATCCTGCTGGAATGTTACACACGTAAAGCCTGCACTATTACACACCATCAGCTGGTTTTGTTTGGGTCCAGTGTGGATTTATTGAACACACAGCACCCTAACCACAGGCTGCACGCTATGACGCAGGGGAGCCCATCTGTGGTTGAACTACAACTCTCAGCAGCTCCTGTTGGTGCCTTATTATTATTATAAGGATTTTATATATATATATATATATATATATATATATATATATATATATATGCATAGAATGGACCAGCACACCGTTTTCTTCAATCAAACGTGTTTATTCAATACACACTGTGCATTGAATAAACACGTTTGATTGAAGAAAACGGTGTGCTGGTCCATTCTATGCATATATAAAGACTTTGACCGAGCACCCGGCCTGGAGAAATAAGTGGACAGAGTGCAGGTGTTTGTACTATAATATATATATATATATATATATATATATATATATATATATATATATAAAAGGCTAGGGACCTAGCCGAAACGTTAGTCATTTATAATAAATATTAAGATTTTCATAAGTCCTGAGAGTGCGGACCTTCTTGTAGTAGTTATGGATAATTTATTGGCACTGCACCCAGGCAAATTTAAGTAACTTTATCGAGAGTGCTGGCAACCCTTGGACATATATATATATATATATATATATATATATATATATATATATATTTTTTTTTTTACATTTTAACATGCAGCTAAATATTTATATTGTCGGGGTGTGGGAGGCGAGGGATTAATCTGTGACCCAGACAGAACTCGCTGTACAACCAGCGTTGGATGGAGAGGACTTTTCCCCAGACTGACATTACACATGACTCTTTGTGCAACTCTCACACCCATCCCCAGAGAGGCCTCTCATTGGCTCCGCTGATGGTCCCATTGGCAGCCATAATTAGCAAGCTCCGCCCCCTACCCCAGAAGCACATGTCCAAGGGCAAGTTTCATAATATAGAATATTACTAGGAAACTGGGAAACCAGAATCCCAGGGAATTTGCTGTGTTCAGCTCAGAGGTAATATATAGTAGTATAAGGTAGCAGCTGCTATTGCCTAGAATAAGAGTGGGTGCATACATTAAAGGGGAGATAAACCCCAAACTTCCCAATACACATTCTGCACAAGTTGCCAGTGGTGTTAAAGGGGTTGTTCACCTTTAAATTAACTTTTAATATTATGTAGCGAGGGATATTCTGAGACAATTTGCAATTGGTTTTTGAGTTAGTTCGCTTTTTATTCAGCAGTTCTGCAGTTTGCCATTTCGGCCATCTGTTTGCTTGGGTCCATATTACCCTAGCAACCATGCATTGATTTGAATAACATGTTGGAATATGAATAGGAGAGGTTCTGAAAATAAAGACATCCAATAAAAAGTAGCAATAATGATACATTTGTAGCCTTAAAGAGCATTTGTTTTTTAGATAGGGTCAGTGGCCCCCATTTGAAAGCTGGAGTCAGAAGAAGAAGGTAAATAACTCAAAAACTATAAAAAAAAAAATAAACAATGAAGATCAATTAAAAAGATGCTGGCCATTGGCTATTCTATAACTTACTAAAATTTAACTTAAAGGTGAACCGCCCCTATGGAAGTATAATTGCAAGTGAAAGTTTCCGACTCGTGAAACAATGTTGCCGGTTGTGGCTTCTGCTAAATTGTTTCAAAATCGGAGCTGCAAACAGAAATGATTGTGCCTTTAATACAATATTAATAATTTGTATTAATAATACAAAAGGGAAAGTCTACTTTTGTGACAATTGTTTTCATGTCGTTCTTACAGCTGGTCTCCTCTAGCATTGCTGGGACGTGAATGTATCACACTGCAGTTGGTCGTTTTGTCTGCAGGGCAAAGACCTGTGCTGTTCTATTTATTTATCCCCCTTAGATTGGACCCTTGCATTCCTGCCGTGCCTAGGGGCCCACAATTACTAACTAGGGCCCTGTAGGAAAGATGAAATCCAATGCCCAGGATACATTCACGCTCGCCCACAGATGGAGGCCCTTCAGCAAAGTGTTAAAGCTCTCACGCAATGTGTTAAAGCTCTCACGTTGGTGTGACATTTTATCCGTGCTCCTGTAAGAAACCTGGGAGATGAAAGCGGATCCAGTTCCCTGGCACCAGCAGCACCGGCTCAGAATAAAACCTGCCGGATCCCACAAGTCTTACCCTCATTTAAAGGCCAAGTACCAAGCTCCACATGACCTGAATAAAAGGGGTATAATGGATAAAAACCCACCCACCAATAGCTGTCCCTCTAGTCACTTATATGGGGGAACTTTTTATTGATCTGATGACCCCCATCTGCTTCTTGTGACTTATACCATGTTGGGTGGCAGTAGCAGATACTTTAGGAGCCTCCGATTGCAGTAAGGATGATACAGACCATAGAAAACTGCCCCATTCATCAAAGAAGTAAAAAGTTGTTACCCACAATGCACCATTACTTCCTGAAAATGTGCCCTCCTGTGCCCTAGTCTTAAAGGGTTAAGTTTCAGTATGTTATAGAATGGCTCATTCTAAGCAACATTTCAATTGGTCTTCATTTTCTCTCTCTTTTTTTTTTTATTTTATTTTTTTTTTACAGTTTTTCAATTATTTGCCTAACTCTCTCCTACTTTCAAATGGGGGTCACTGACCCCATCTTAAATACGAAGGCTACAAATGTATTGTTATTGCTACTTTTTATTCCTCATCTTTCTATTCAGGCCTCTCCATTCATATTCCAGTCTCTTACTCAGCATGGTTCAAATGGGGGTCACTGACCCCATCTAGAATACAAATGCTCTGTTTGCATGTATTGCTATTGCTACTTTTTTTTTCTCATCTATAGTCCAGTCTATATTCAAGTCTCTTATTCAAATCAGTGCATGATTGCTAGGGTAGGTTGGAACCTAGCAACCAGATGGCTGATATTGCAAACTGGAGAGCTGCTGAATTAAAAACTAAAAAACTACAAAAAGCAAATTGTCTCAGAATATCAATCTCTACATCATACTAAAAGCTAGTCTCAAGGTGAACAACCCCTTTAAGCCTTTCAATTACAACACTGTATAAGGGGCGAGCATTAGATTAAACTGGACTGTACCAAGACTAGGAGAGGTAGGAAAAATAATCGGAAGCAGTGTAACAAAACCACTGAACCTTAAAACACACAGCAGTATCAGATCACAGCGCTATAAGTTTCGTAAATCCAATTGTGCGATGGCATAACATATTTATGTCTTTAGACAGTAACATTATTCCAATTTTAAGGGGTGGTTCACCTTTAAGTGAACTTTTAGCAGGTTATAGAATCGACATTTCTAAGCAACTTTTCAATTGGTCTTTATTATTTATGTTTTATAGTTATTTAATGATTTGCCTTTTTCTTCTGTCCGGGGGTCATTTAAAAACAAATCGTCTGTAAGGCTACAGATGTATTGTTTTTATACTTTTTATCACACCTCGGGTCTTCTCCTATTCATATTCCAATCTCTTATTCAAATCAATTCATTGTTGCTAGGGTAATTGGGAACCTAGCAACCCGAGTGCTGAAAGTGCAAACCGGAGAGCTGCTGAATAAAAAGCGAAATAACTCAAAAAACTCACAAATTATACAAAGTGAAAACCAATTACAAATTGTGCTGACACTGGTACAACAAAGCTGCGGAATGCAGGGAAGGGCCCAAGGATACAGAGTGAGCTGGGATTCCGAGCTTTCCTGAAGGCTGAACTCATTAGGCGCACTGTGCTGGGCTCTCGCTGCAGGACTCAAGATTGATCATTTATCAGAGCCCCCAATAGACTGGGATATTAAATATGGGAAAACAACCACTAACAGCCAGGCAATTAGGGAAGCATCTGAGCTGGCAAACAGCAAAGGGCAGAAGGGTAAGATACACAGGCTTCTCATTATCACAACTCTAGGAAGTGAAGAGGCCTGCCAGGCATGCAATACTACCCCTTATTCCTATAATTAATATATATATATATATATATATATATATATATATATATATATATATATATATATATTTCTTTTATGATCTATTTTTGATACAGAGTTAATCCTCGCAGTGCAGTTTTCTGTTACTGTTTAACTTGCCCGTTCCCGTTGAAGGACCCCGTAACACCACATAGTGAAAATATGAAAACGAGTAATTTTTTTAAATTTAATTTACAGTGTGTATTGGTTCATCCAGAACTAGGAATACACCAAATACAGGATTCGTTTCAGGATTCAGCCTTTTTAAAGGAGAAACAAACCCTTAATAAAAACAAAAATCCTACCCGCCCTACCCTACATAGGGTGGGTAGGATTTTATATATTTTAATTTATATATTTAATATAAAAACAAAAATCCTACCTGCCCTACCCTACATAGACCCCCCCCTCCCCCCCCCTCCAAGGTAAATGCTCTTTCCTCGTAAAGCAACTTCGGCGACTTCGGAAAACAAAGCACTCCGAGTGCCATCCCGTTGGCAAATATACATTCTAGCCGGCGAGAAGGCAGTTCGTGGAGATTAGTTGCCTCGAAGAAGAGGTGATTTGTCGCCCCGAAGAAGAGATTTGTCGCCGGGCGACTAATCTCCCTGAATCGCAGCGTGTCTCTCTGCTCTTACATACCCCTCCGTGCAGATGTCCAGCGGAGTTCACGGGCGCCATCTTCAGCTGTTTCGGTAATCTTTAGAATGAGACGCATGCGCAGTCATGACACAGAAAATTGCTCCAATTGCGCATGCGGCACTTCTCCGGTCTCATTCCGAAGATTAGCGAAGAGAAGAAGATGGCGCCTGTTACTCTGCTGGACAGAATCTACACGGAGGGGTAAGTAAAGAGTTAGGGGCAATTGCCCGGGGAGGCAGCTAGACTTGGGGGGGGGTCTATGTAGGGTAGGGGTTTTTTTTTTTAAGGGTTTGTTTTTGTTTTAAGGAGCGTTCAGATTTGGTGAATCCTTGTGCCTGTCCGAACCTAAATCCTAATTTGCAAATGTAAATAAGGGGTGGGGCTTTGCATTTGGAACTGCCCAATTAGGTTCAGCGAAGACCTTGCAGGCAAGGTGAGTCATTTTGGGCCCACTTTACTGCTTGGGGGTGCTAGTCCCACAGTTTGGGAATCATTTCCACACTGATCAAAAAGGGGACCCCCAAAACTGTAAAATCGAGGGTGCTGCCAGCTGGGCTCCTTATAACCAGTTCAGATTTTATGTGCTGTGGCATGCAAGCAGTTAATAGCGAGTATATACTGTACATCTATAATATATATATATATATATATATATATATATATATAGCAAATAGAAATGAATGAAGCAGCACTCGATTGATGCAAAAAGTGTATTCAAATTCAGAACATCACAAAGCTTTATAATACGAGGAGATGAGACGGCGTCTCCTAGGGAGCGAGCACCGAGATTTTCACTGATACGCTGAAGAGAGTGCTGGGGCATACTCCATTATTGTGTGTGTATATATATATATATATATATATATATATATATATATATATATATATATATATATATATATATATATATATATATATATATACACACACACACATAGACACACATATACCACTTGGGGAGGAAGATCCATAAACACCTTCTAAATAATAAAGGTCCTTCAGTGTCAGAACATGTCCCGGTTTAATTAAAGCACAGAGCAGGACAGATGTCCCTCATATCCTGCATGTCCCCATAGGGGGCTATTTGCACTCAATCGGTATTTTTCACTTTGTCGCTTTAATCTGTGTCATTAGAATGTTGCCTTGAAAAAAAAAAAACATGAGCTAATAAAGGACTCTTGGGGAAAGAATGAATCAAATCATTTGTTGCCTTGTACAGTGTAAAGAAGGTGATGGCAGAATGTAAGCAGGTAATAAATCAGCCTAAACCCTCTGTGATGCACGTCGGTCCACTAGGAGTTAATGGGGGTAGTTCACCTTTAATTAACTCTTTGTATGATTTAGACAATTTGCTTTGTTTCAGGGTTCTTGAATTATTTGCCTTTTTTTGTGCAGCAGGTATCTGGTTGCTAGAGTCCAATTGTCCCTAGTAACCAAGCAGTGGTGTGTACATTGTAGCCGTACAGATCATCTGTTTTTAGATGGGGGGTCCCCATTTAAAAGCTGGAAAAAGACAGAAGAAGAAGGCAAATAATTCAGAAACTATAGAAAAAAAATGAAGACCAATTGAAAAGTTGCTTACGACATATTAAAAGTTGAACCACCCCTTTAAGGAATAAAAGGGCAACAATCACCATAAAATTGTAGCCTCTCAGAGAAATAGTGCTTTGGCTGCCGGGGTCAGCGACCCCCGCTCGAAAGCTGAGAGAAAAAAAAGGAGGTAAATAATTAAACAATAAAAAATAAAGTTGCTGAGAATAGGACACTAAAGGTGAACTAGGTCCTTGCAGTAATGTACTGCGCCGTATCCACAGCAGCGCTATATAAAGACAAAGATGCGCTGGGGACTGGAAGCATGTGCATATTATACAGAAGCAGCTGTCTCCGGCTACAGAACAGGAGCAGGGGTTACTCTGTACAAAGGTTGCTGCTTAGTCAGTCGTTGTGCTTAGAAAATGACTGAAAACAGCAAGAATTCCAGAGAAGTGAGAAATTCTGTCATTCTGGCCAGCGACTCGGAACACCCTCAGTATAGTGCTGCAAAAATAAATATATTAGGCTTAAAGGTACAAGGGAGCCTTGGGTAATAAACTAAGTGATTGCATTTCATTCCCCACTAGACATTTGGTTTAGTTACCCTTTATTACATAACCCAGTCAGGGATACCAGTAGAGAGGTACAAGAAATCTCCCAAAACTACTCCCATAATAAGGGTCCCCAGCAATTATTAACCCAAAACCCCCATGTCTCATGAGGAAGAATGGGGTCCCCATGATAAATAAACCATGTGCTGGTGTCACCAATACAAAGGTGAGTTTAATCCCTGGGTTGTTTCTCACAGCCAGCTATGCTATAGGGAAAAGTGAAATAAAGGTTTTGTTAGCGGCTTTAGTTTCCCTTTAAACAAACAGTATGCGGAAGGTGAAGTTAAAGGGTAACAGAAGCCATTTTATTGTTCAGTTGGCTCAGTTTCCTATTTTTTAAACAGGAGCTATGGGGTAGTTCACCTTTAATTAACTCTTTGTATGATGTAGACAATTTGCTTTGTTTTAGGGTTCTTGAATTATTTGCCTTTTGTGCAGCAGGTATCTGGTTGCTAGAGTCCAATTGTCCCTAGTAACCAAGCAGTGGTGTGCGTGAGAGACTGGATAATAGTGATGTGTCAGGTGGGTTTAGGCCATCTCCTGCTCAAAATAGTGAGCCCCCATGTCTCACAAGGAAAAATGGGGTCCCAATGATAAATAAATCCCGTGCTGGTGTCACCAATACAAAGGTGAGTTTAATCCCTGGGTTGTTTCTCACAGTCAGCAGCTCTACTCTATAGGAAAAAGTGAAACAAATGAATGTTTTGTTAGCGGCTTTAGTTCCCCTTTAAACAAAAAAAGGCAAATAATTCAAGAACCCTAAAACAAAGCAATGTCTACATCATACAAAGAGTTAATTAAAGGTGAACTACCCCATAGCTCCTGTTTAAAAAAATAGGAAACTGAGCCAACTGAACAATAAAATGGCTTCTGTTACCCTTTAAATTCACCTTCCTCATACTGTTTGTTTAAAGGGGAACTAAAGCCGCTAACAAAATAAACAGTATGAGGAAGGACTGAAATTAAAGGGTAACAGAAGCCTGTTGTTGTATAGAAGGGTAGTTTCAATTTCCGGGTTGCTTCCAGCCCTGTGCTAGAAGGGGAATTCAAATAAAAGTTGTTATAGGCTTGACTTGCCCTTTGAACAAACTGAAAGCTGAACAAATAAAGGGGCCCTGTCATCTCCCCTCCACATGTTTTGTTATTGTTACTTTTAATTACGGATTCTTCTATTCAGACTCTCTCCTATTCATATTCCAGTCTCTTATTCAAATCAATGCATGGTTGCTAGGGTAACTTGGACCCTAGTTACCAGATTGGTTAAGATACAAATTGAAGAGCTGCCGAATAAAAAACTAAATAGCTCAAAAACCATCAATAATAAAAAATGAAAACCAATTGCAAATTGTCTTAGAAAATCACTGTCTACATCAACTTAAAGGTGAACAACCCCTTTGATGAAATTTTGATTTCTGTTCTGACTCTTGAAAGAATGTAGCAGTAGTCTGTAATGCGGAGCGATATGATGGCGATACATATATTGTGAAATTCAGGATAATAATCCCAAGCCATCGCATGGTAAGAGACGGAACTGTTTATTATGTTATGAGCTCGCCCCTCGGGCAAGTGAGTGGGTGACTAAATATCCGATTCATGGCGTCACCTTTACTCCTGAGAAGCTCTGGGCCGGCTCATTATTAGGCACAACGTTGGGCTTTAGTGCAGATCAGTTACAATTGGAAACTGAATCCGGGATGAAAACACCTCCAACCCACTGTGTCCATCACCTGATACCCCAGCCGGCTCCCTGGCACGTCTCTAAGTAAATTTATACCTGGCAACGGGGCCTCTCATGTTGCACTGGATCTGATATCAGCCTTACCTGCGGCCCCTTGTTAATATCATTATGATGGAGGCAGGGACCAGCAATTAGTTGGACATCGTTACACTGTTATCAATATTTAAGCAATTACCACCTCCGTCGGCTCACAACTCTCCAAAGCAATAAAAACTTCTCGCATTAAAAAGACATTTAATAACACGGGCGCATGATTGCGGATGGGAGGAAGGCTTAGCCGGAGACTGCAGGATTAGAGTCGAGCACTGAGGTTACACAAGGGAACGTGGATTTGTGGGCAAAAGTTATCATTTTCTGATAACTAGGTCAAAAATGGAACCAGAAATAACAAATAATGAGAGAGGCTTGCTTTTTCAAAGGGACAGAATTGTGCTTAGTACAGGAGAATTCCAATATATGCATGGCTGTATTCTGCCTCTCTGAACAAGCTAGAAACAAGGGACTGTTCCTGCTGAATTGTGCTTAGTACAGGGAATACCTATGCTGCCATAGTTTTATGGGATCTCTCTGTACAGACTATGAGCAAACTTAGGGGGCTGTTCCTGCTGAATTGTGCTTAGTACAGGGGAATACCTATGCTGCCATAGTTTTATGGGATCTCTCTGTACAGACTATGAGCAAACTTAGAGACTGTTCCTACTGAATCGTGCTTAGTACAGGGGAATACCAATGCTGCCATAGTTTTATGGGATCTATCTGTACAGACTATGAGCAAATTTAGGGGGCTGTTCCTGCTGAATTGTGCTTAGTACAAGGGAATACCTATGCTGCCATAGTTGTATGGGATCTCTCTGTACAGACTATGAGCAAACTTAGGGGGCTGTTCCTGCTGAATTGTGCTTAGTACAGGGGAATACCTATGCTGCCATAGTTTTATGGGATCTCTCTGTACAGACTATGAGCAAACTTAGGGGGCTGTTCCTGCTGAATTGTGCTTAGTACAGGGGAATACCTATGCTGCCATAGTTTTATGGGATCCCTCTGTACAGACTATACGCAAACTTAGGCACTGTTCCTACTGAATTGTGCTTAGTACAGGGAATACCTATGCTGCAATAGTTTTATGGGATCTCTCTGTACAGACTATGAGCAAACTTAGGGGCTGTTCCTGCTGAATTGTGCTTAGTACAGGGGAATACCTATGCAGCCATAGTTTTATGGAATCTCTATGAGCAAAGTTAGGGTCTACTCTGCCATGAAAGTTTCATTTACAGCAGATAAACTGTATCACTCTCCCCTTCTGATTTATTGTAAGGGAATTATAACACTATACTACACATAGAAAGGAAATAAAAAAGCCTGAGGACTGGCAGTGTAAGATTAAGGACAATTACATGAAATGACAGTTAGTGGCAATGGCTAGTGGATACTCCTGGGGAAGACCAACATTCATTTTATGCATTTTTATCTTTTAAGGCATTGATACAATAACATATCAGAGCACGTGTGTACCAATATGGATCACTCCTTTTGGGTCTAATTCTACATAATGGGGAAATAAAGCAAGGGGATGACTTAAGCTTTTCCCTCCTCCCTGGTGCTGAGTCGGCATGTGATTCAAGGGCAACTCTGCCTATGATTAGTGCTTTAGAGCATCATTTTTCTGACAGAGTTGTGCAGAGAAGCACAAGGCAGATGCATGAAGATTACATTTACTAAGGTGTCTGCATTTGGCTTGTCATGCACTTACACAGCTTAAAAGTCACACCAGTCAGCAGCGCTGGTTCAGCCCAGATAAATACCATAAACAGAGAGAAATATGAACGGAGATGTTTAGCTTTTTATTCAGCAGTTCTCCAATTTCAGCCATGTGGTTGCTGGGGCTCAAATTACCCTAGCAACCATGCACTGATTTGAATAAGAGACTGGGATATTGCAGCCTTACAGATATTTGCTTTATAGCTGGGGTCAGTGACCCCCCCTATTTCAATTTCAAAGCTGGAAAAAACTGTAAATAATAAATAATGAAGACCAATTAAAAAGTTGTTTACAACTGGCCATTTAGCTTTATATTCAGCAGTTCTCGAATTTCTGCCATCTGGATGCTGGGGTTCAATAACCCTAGCAACCATGCACCAATTTGAATAAGAGACTGGGATATTGCAGCCTTACAGAGCATTTGCTTTATAGATGGGGTCAGTGACCCCCATCTGAAAGCTGGAAAGAGTCAGAATAAGGCAAATCATTCAAAAACTCTAAATAAAAAATAAATAAAAAAAAAAAAAAGAAGGCCAATTGAAAAGTTGCTTAGCCATTCTACAACATACTAAAAGTTAACGTCAAGGCATGGATATGTTTAGCCACTAGGGGTGCTATTTCTCTGAACATGGCAGCTCCCAGTGATGCAAGTCCACATCCACAATAAGATCTCGGATTGATCAAAGAACAGCGTATCAGCACAGGGATTTCTATTTCTTGGAACAATCCACGTCGTTCTGACAGGAACCCGTACAGAATTATTATCCTTTATTACTTAATTATGAGGAATCAGGATACTAAACCAACGAATGAGTGATTTTCCTGGATCCGGCCATCGCACGAAGCTGCGACTGATTTATCTGCTTAATAAAAAAACGTTTATTATCTGGACTTTTATACGTGTCCAACGCGGGCTTGGAAATGACAACACCTTGATGGGGTCAGAGAAGGATAAGGTCTCCCCTTCTGACGGGATCATTTGGGAACTGACACACGTTATCTGGCACGAATACAAGGGATAAGGTTTTAACTGTATCCTTAAAGGAAAACTAAACCCTAAAAATTAATAGGTCTAAAAATGGCATATTTCATATACTGAACTTATTGTACGAGGCTAAAGTTTGAGCTTGTCAATAGCAGCAAAGATCCAGGACTTCAAACTTGTCACAGGGGGTCACCATCTTGGAAAGTGTCTGTGACACTCACATGCTCAGTGGGCTCTGATTGGCTGTTGAGAAGCTAAGCTTAGGGCTCGTCACTAATTATCCAGCAGAAAATGAGCTTCCCTGGCTGTAATATAAGCTGATTATTAAATTCTGATGCTAATTGCACTGGTTTCTGTGCTGCCATGTAGTAATTATCTGTATTAATTAATAATCAGCCTTATATTGTGACATTTCTATTCTATGTGTACTGTATATTGTGAGTGGCTCCCTAAGCTCAGTAAGTGACAGCAGCACAGAGCATGTGCAGTGAATCAGCAGAAAAGAAGATGGGGAGCTACTGGGGCATCTTTGGAGACACTGATCTTTACTGCTAAAGGGCTGTGGTTGCCTTGGGCTTGGTACAGAAAAATAATGTGCAACATTTCTAGCTACTTATTTACTTAGGCTTTAGTTCTACTTTAAGTAAACCCTCCTTAATTAAAATTTCTCTTTAGCCTCTTTGTAAGTTCCACCCAATACAGAAAGCAGATCCCGCAGTGGGGGGAGCAGTGCTCTGCAGAGCATCAGAAGATGATGAGGGAGCTGACAAGCCATTGCTTCGTATGAAGCTTACGGTTGCACAATGCAGCCTCTGTGCATTGGATAAACACAATGTTTATCAGCAGTCTCCCATGTGAATGCGCATGAGTATTCACATGAGCAGCATATGCCTATTGTTGCCCAAAGCTGTGCTGGAACACTCAGTAGAATGAATGTAGTGGATCCCAGCTCTCTCCTGTTGTGTTATCCACTGGAGTCCGATGGGTTAAACGTGGGTCACAATGCATGAAATATTACACAAATATCACACCCGCTGGAGGGTTTCCTGTGCATAACATGTTTGTGTTCACAATGCACATGCACACACACAAGGGAAAGAATCCTAGTGCACTTTTGCACCGACCTTGCTTTATTCCACATTTACTTTGCCCAAAACATTCTGTATACCTATTGGTGGGAGCTGCCATGTGAAATACGGTACAACCAGCACCCCGAAAGAACAGGGTTAAATCCCAAGAGTATAGGCTGGAAAAGAGAACAGGAATTCGACAAATAAACTGGATTGCAAGCTCTTCTGCACATGCCAGATACATCCTAGGGGCCCGAAACTTGTAGAGCAATAAAAGGGAAAACAAAACACAGTCGTTGCTGTAAGATGCCATAGACAGTCACTATTTATTTGGCCTGTGTGTGGGGGGAAGGGATGTTTGGACCTCGGTGTAGCTAAAATGCCTATTTTTGAATCTCAATCCAGACTAGGGATGCACCAAATCCAGGATTCGGTTCGGGATTCGGTTCAGGATTCGGCCTTTTTCAGTAGGATTCCTTCCGAATCCTTCTACACTGAATCCAATTCCTATTTTGCATATGCAAAATTCCCCTTCCCACCCTAATTTGCATATGCAAATTAGGATTCCGATTTGGTTTGGCTGAATCCAAAATAGTGGATTTGGTGCATCCCTAGTCCAGACCTCCTCTTTCATCAAGACAACACGAGTCCTTTAGCACAAATGGGTGGTTGTCCAGAATGCTCGGGATCTGGGGTTTTCTGGATAATGGAGCTTTCCATAATTTGGATCTCCGTACTTTAATTATAATGGTATAGGATCCCTTATCCGGAAACCCGATATCCAGAAAGCTCCGAATTACGGAATGGAATAGACTCCATTTTATCCAAATAATCCAAATTTTTAAAAATGGTTTCCTTTATCTCTGTAATAATAAAACAGTAGCTTGTACTTGATCCTAACGAAGATATAATTAATCCATATAGGATGCAAAACCAGTCTACTGAGTTTATTTAATGTTTAAATTAATTTCTAGTAGACTTAAGGCATGAAGACCCAAATTACGGAAAGATCCGTTATCCGGAAAACCCCAGGTCCCGAGCATTCTGGATAACAGGTCCCATACCTGTATTAGTAAACATTAAATAAAACCAATAGTCTGGTTTTGCTTACAATAAGTATTAATTATATCTTAGTTGGGATCAAGTACAAGCGATTGTTTTATTATTACAACAGAGAAAAAAAATTTTTTAAAAAAAAACTTGGATTATTCGATTATAATGGAGTCTATGGGAGATGGCCTTTCCGTAATATGGAGTTTTCTGGACAATGGGTTAACGGATAACGGATCCCATACCTGCACAAGGGACTGTTTTATTATTACAGAGAAAAAGGATATTGTTTTTAAAAATGTGGATTATTTGGATAAAATGGAATCTATTTCCGTAATTTGGGGCCTTCTGCATAACAGGTTTCCGGATAACGGATCCCATACTGCTACTAACAAACTGGCACAGGGGTAGTAACCCATAGCAACCAAATTAGTATTGATCAGTCGGCTGTGGGTAGAATGAGAAGCGTAGATCTCCTATTGTTTGCCGCGGGCTGATAATATCATATCATTATTTAGAGACAGTTTTAATTTTCCTGTGCACTCCTTATTTCCAGGTCATGAGGCTGAACCACAGGCACTGCAGGAAGTGATGCGTGCAATTGTAAATTGATTCCCCCTGCCTTATAAAGCCCCTGCACATGAGGAGCTGTCACTTTGCATGACAGTGATTGCTTTGTTCTATTAACGATATTGGCCTTTATATTAAATATAATAGGGGGAAATGCAAAGTCTTTCTGTCCCCTCCCACTAGTGGTAAAGATGGCGGCACACATCCCTAGCACTGCATGTTCCTGCCTGTAACACTCCCACAGATTAAGATTATAAAAGACATTCTAATTTCAAGTCACGTTCACTCGATGGAGGCTTTAAAGCCTCAGGCTTGCGAGCCAATTTAAGAAGAGTGGCTTTGACGGGAGAACTGGGAATCCAACAGCAAATCAGCATAAAAAAACATTTGCATGGTACTGACTGGCGGATAATTAGTGACACTTAGAATTTCAGAATAAGGGCCCCCTGGCTGGTAAGTGGAGGTGGGCTATAGAGTCACGGGGCTGCCAGTCTGTTACCCGGCACTGCACAAAACGACTGGGCTACAGAATCGGCAATGCTAGGGGCAAAAATATATTATATAAACTATAACCTAATTTAGCAGGATGGCAAGATAACTGTGAATGAAAAGAAACATTTAGGTATAGGGTACGGTTCTGCCACGGGCTGGCTACTACAGCTATGGGATCCGTTATCCGGAAACCTATTATCCAGAAAGCTCAGAATTATGGAGATGCCGTCATTATAATCAAATAATGCAAATTTTTAAAAATGATTTTCTATATCTCTGTAATAACAAAACAGTAGCTTGTACTTGATCCCAACTAAGATATGATTAATCCTTATTGGAAGCAAAATCAGCCTATTGGGTTTATTTCATGTTTACATGATTTTCTAGTAGACTTAAAGGTATGAAGATCCAAATTACAGAAAGATTCATTATCTGGAAAACACCAGGTTCCGAGCATTCTGGATAACAGGTCCCATACCTGCAATAATAAAACCATAGCTTGTACTTGATTCCAACTAAGATATAATTAATCCTTATTGGAGGCAAAACCAGCCTATTGGGTTTATTTAATGTTTACATGATTTTCTAGTAGACTTAAGGTATGAAGATCCAAATTACAGAAAGATTCATTATCTGGAAAACACCAGGTTCCGAGCCTTCTGGATAACAGGTCCCATACCTGCAATAATAAAACAGTAGCTTGTACTTGATCCCAACTAAGATATAATTAATACTAATTGGAGGCAAAACCAGCCTATTGGGTTTATTTCATGTTTACATGATTTTCTAGTAGACTTAAGGGCAGAGACACACACTGCTATTTCGGGAGATTAGTCGCCCATTGACAAATCGCTTCTTCTTCGGGCGACTAATCTCCCCGAACTGCCTTCCTGCAGGCTAGAACGTATATCGCCACGCGGGATGGGACTTGGATCGCTTCGTTTTCCGAAGTCGCCCGAAGATGCCTCACGAGGAAACTTTGGGCGACTTTAGAAAGCTGAAGCGATCCGAGTGTCATTCCACTGGCATGAAGGTATGAAGATTCAAATTACAGAAAGATCCATGATTTGGAAAACTCCAGGTTCCAAACATTCTGGATAACAGGTCCCATACCTGTACTGGCACTGCTAGCAGGGTTTCTGTAGTCAGGATTTTATTGTTGGGGTACAGGGAGGTCTGTAAATCCTGCTGTTACCTAGGTATCATCATGGGGGGGTCAAGATAATAAGCAACTAAAATTCATTGGGGGGTGACAAACAACCTAACAACCCCAAGTGATGTTACCTTGGAGGTGCAATTGAAGGTGGAGGTGCAATTTAAGATTGTATGTTTGGGTGCAGGGAGATCTATACAGGTTCATAATTTAGGAAGCTTTCCCATTCATGCCCTCAGCTTACCCACCATGAACTACTGTAACCTCCTGCTTGCCCATGAACCTGCTTCTATCTTTCCCTCTAAAGGTTCCTTGACCACAAGTAAACTGCTTATTACTAGGGATGCACCGAATCCACTATTTTGGATTCGGCCGAACCACCGAATCCTTTGTGAAAGATTCGGCTGAATACCGAACCCTAATTTGCATATGCTAATTAGGGGTGGGAAAGGGAAAACATGTTTTACTTCCTTGTTTTGTGACAAAAAGTCACGGGATTTCCCTCCACAACCCTAATTTGCATATGCATATTAAGATTCAGATTCGGTTCGGCCGGGCAAAAGTATTCGGCTGAATCCAGTTGAAAAAGACCGAATCCTGGTCGAATCCCGAACCAAACCCTAATTCGGTGCATCCCTACTTATTACATTCAGTGTGACTCACCTTGCTGGACCTTGAAACATCTCAGCCCTTATCTCAGCAGGTTCCTAGAAATCACCTTCGCTCCTCACCTTTCTACAGTCCTCTGTCTCCCCCAAACCCCTTCCCCCACCCCCGCAGTGGTGCCTTTCTCTAGAACTTTTCCTATATGATCTGTGGTCCTCTTGGATACAAAAGAATAAAACTGAAAAACTTTCAAAGCTATCCGTAAATGTGATTGCAATTGAAAGCAGATATGTGTTAAACCAGTTTGGTTCTGACTCTGGAAGCAATGTAGCAGAAGTCAGTTCTACTCCAGGTACAGATTAATCTAAGGGATGCACTGAATCCACTATTTTGGATTCGGCCGAACCCCCGGATCCTTCGTGAAAGATTCAGCTGAATACCGAATCCTAATTTCCATAAACTTTTTACTTTCCTTGTTTTGTGACAAAAAGGTCACTCGATTTGGATTCGGTTTCGGCCGGGCAGAAGGATTCGGCCAAATCCGAATCCTGCTGAAAAAGTCCAGATCCTGGCCCGAATTTTGGATTTGGTGCATCCCTAGTTAATCTACAGAACCAGCAGTGCAGAGAGCAAAAACAGATACTGATCTCAATAGCAATTATGCTTATAGAATGTAAATTTGAAGGTTGCTAAGAATCACATTTTCTTTCATTGTGCAACTGTTTTTTGGGTGTTGTTGCCCTTTAGCTGAAGGCATAAAGTGTCTCACATGACACCGGCTCATCTGCTGGGAACCGGCTGACTTTCCGAAAACACGGCATATTCGCAGCGGTCAGGCACATTTATCAAGGGTCGAATTTCGAATTCATCAACACGAAAGTCGACCAATTCTAAAAATCTATTTTTTTATTTTTTTTTTAAACTCTGGTGAACTGAAACAAAAACCTAAAACTCGAATTTTTAAAAACTCAATTAGAGTTTTTACTCCGAAAAAAACTTGATTGTCAGGATGGCTGCAAACAATTCCAAATTGATTCCTGAACGTCTCCCGTTGACGGATAGTCGGATTTGTGTTCTTAAAGGGCCAGTGTACGATAAATCTTGAGAATCGTATTCGAATTTTTTGAAAAACTTGAATTGAATAGTCGAATTTGATAGTTTTGACCATAAAAAAAAACTCGAAAATGTGAATTTCAAATTCAAATTTTCAATTAGACCCTTGATAAATCTGCCCCTTAGTGTCAGGGGTTCTGCAACGGCATGAACATGGGCAAAGAACAATGGAGGGTACAGAATGTCCAGCGCTGAGCCGAGACACGGGACATGAAAACAAGGAACTGCCATTCAGACAGCGAATAACCTGACACTGCCGCTTCAGATTGAAACATTGGCCACGTCCCAATTCCAGAGAAACATACAAGGCACCAATTATCAAATTAAAGGGGTTGCTCCAAATTAAGACTTTATCCAATTACTCTCTATTTTCTGCTTGTGACCGTTTTTCCTAATATTTCATATATCCCCTTCTAAAGCAGCTCTGGGGGGGGGGGTCGCTCACTCTTTAACCATTCTAAATTGAAACATTTAGGGGCAGATTTATCACGGGTCGAATTTCGAGTTCATGGGAGTTATTTAAAACTCCCGTTTCGACCAATCGAGATTTATCTAAAAAGTCAAATTTTTCAAAGTTGGGTGAATAGGTTCGAACCGAAAACTGGAAAACTAATTGGATTTTCAAACCCAATTAATTTTTTCGGCGCAAAAAACTCGCATGTCAAAACAAATCCAAATTGATCCCAGGACGCCTTCCATAGGCTATAACAGCAATTTGCCAGGTTTAAGGTGGCAAATAGTCGAATTTGAGTTCTTAAAGGGCCAGTGTATGATAAATATTTTTTTTTTTTACAAACTCGAATCGAATTTTGAACAATTCCCTAGTCTAATTTGATTTGAGTTTTGGCCATAAAAAAAAAAACTTGAAAATTCAACCCCTGATAAATCTGCCCTTTAGTTGATACATTGGTTATCTTTGTCCCTGCTGAGCAGAATCTCTCTCAGTTTCCTGCAACTTCAGGCGACTTCGGAAAACGAATCGCACCGAGTGCCATCCCGCCGGCGATATACATTTTAGCCGGCAGCAAGGCTGGGGAAGGCAGTTCGGGGAGATTAGTCACCCCGAAGAAGAGGAGATTTGTCGCCGGGCGACTAATCTCCCCGAATCTGCCTGTGTGCCCTGACCCTAAAATTGCCTAATGAGAACGGGAGGAGGAGATGAAAGCAAAATGCTTGCGGCTGTGAAACTTGTGCTGAAGCTGCAGAATCACTCGCTTCCTAAAATTCCCAAATCCTATCCCATTATGATTTTTTTAAAAACTCGAATTAAATTTTAACAATGCCCTAGTCGATTTGACAGTTATGGCCATAAAAAATAATTGAAAATCCGACCCTTGATAAATCTGCCCATTAGTTGATACATTGGCTATCTTTGTCCCTGCTGAGCAGAATCTCTCTCAGTTTCCTGCAACTTCGGGGGACTTTGGAAAATGAATTGCTTCGAGTGCCATCTCGCTGGCGATCTACATTCTAGCCGGCGGGAGGCAGTTTGGGCAGATTAGTCGCCCCGAAGAAGAGGAGATTTCATGCCCGGACGACTAATCTCCCTGAATCTGCCTGTGTGCCCTGACCCTAAAATTGCCTAATGAGAACGGGAGGAGGAGATGAAAGCAAAATGCTTGCGGCTGTGAACCTTGTGCTGAAGCTGCAGAATCACTCGGTTCCCAAATCCTATCCCATTATGATTTTTTTAAAAACTCGAATCAAATTTTAACAATGCCCTAGTCGAATTTGACAGTTATGGCCATAAAAAAAAATTGAAAATCCGACCCTTGATAAATCTGCCCATTAGTTGATACATTGGCTATCTTTGTCCCTGCTGAGCAGAATCTCTCTCAGTTTCCTGCAACTTCGGGGGACTTTGGAAAATGAATTGCTTCGAGTGCCATCTCGCTGGCGATCTACATTCTAGCCGGCAGGAGGCAGTTTGGGCAGATTAGTCGCCCCAAAGAAGAGGAGATTTGATGCCCGGGCGACTAATCTCCCTGAATCTGCCCGTGTGCCCTGGCCATAAAATTGCCTAATGAGAACAGGAGAAGGAGATGAAAGAAAAATGCTTGCGGCTGAACCTTGTGCTGAGGCTGCAGAATCACTCGCTTCTCAAAATTCCCAAATCCTATCCCCTTATGATCGTACTTACATTATCTTGTGCAGGACACGGAGGGGGGTCCGCCAGGAGGGGGGACAGATGGTCGAACTGTTCATGCTGGGAGTCTGTGTCCTCGGAAGTGACTGGCATGTGTCCTTTGCGCAGTCGCAGGACAGACTCGGAGCCGACGCTGCACCCCTCTTGTTGCTCTTCTTGTTTGTTCATGGGATGAGGAGACCGGTCTGTGTTAGAAGCCCCTCGCCTCGACCAGCCAGAGTCAAAAGTGATTTCTGCAAACAAAGCACAGAACTTTAGGCATTTGTTTTACATCCCCAATTCTTCTATTCTTTAACCCAAACGCTGTATCTCCTCCTGGGCACCTGTAGACATGACCTATGAAGTTCTAAAGTAGCCGCAGAAGGGGCGACTGGATATATTTAAGGCTGGCACCTACTGGGAGAACAGTCAGTCATTTCCGCCATGGAAATCAGGCCAGCTGCTAACATGGGCTGCTCCCTCTCCAGTGATGTGAGCTGTGTGTGTATCAAACGCTCTTCTAAAGAAAAGCTTCACGTTGATAAAGGAAACACACCCTCGGCCCCTATCAGTTCCTGCAGTTATTCCAAGGACTGGACTTTCTGCTGATAAAGGCGATGCGAATCTCGTATAACATGTGTCATGTCAACAATTGCAAAAGATCTCTGGATAAGGTTCAAGGGAAACAATGTCAGATGTCTAGTAAAGAGGAGTAGGTTAAAAAAAGAATTTTTGAAACTTATTGTACGCAGCAGTCCTGCCCTGCTTTATGGCAGCTGAGATTCTAGCTATCTGTATAACAGAACATTCTGTCCCAGTGGCTGTACAGATCCTATCTGATCCCCATTGTAAGCAGCAGTCCTGTCCTGCTTTATGGCAGCTGAGATTCTACTTATCTGTATAACAGAGCATTCTGCCCCAGTGGCTGTACAGATCCTATCTGATCCCCATTGTAAGCAGCAGTCCTGTCCTGCTTTATGGCTGAGATTCTACTTATCTGTATAACAGAACATTCTGCCCCAGTGGCTGTACAGATCCTATCTGATCCCCATTGGAAGCAGCAGTCCTGTCCTGCTTTATGGCTGAGATTCTACTTATCTGTATAACAGAGCATTCTGCCCCAGTGGCTGTACAGATCCGATCTGATCCCCATTGGAAGCAACAGTCCTGTCCTGCTTTATGGCTGGCCTAATCAGAAAAGTTTAAGATTAAAGATTCCAAAAAACTAAAGAAAAGTAAGTAAAAAAAACAACAGGACAGATTTTAATCTACTCCCCAGCCAAGACAACTGTGATTCATGAAAGAACACTGTGTAATGCCCAAGCTGTTGCCAGGCCAGAAGTGAAATCCCAGGGGCATCATATTCCAAGAAGTGCAGCGCTGCCTGTGCACAGCTGGAGAAGAGGTACAGACAAACACAGACCTCGGCCTATTAGATATGAATCTCTTTCTGCTTCCTTGGTGCAAGTTCTAACCTCATAACCAAGATTGTGCAGCAAGTATGCCCATGCCCAAACAAATAATGGCAGTGCCAGCGAGACAAGATGTAAAGGAAAACAAAAAAAGTGCAAGGCATTAAAGGGGCTGTTCACCGACTGTTAGTATGATGTAGAGAGTTATTAAATTCATTTTTTATTATTTGTGCTTTTTATTCAGCAGCTTTCCAGTGTGCAGTTTCAGCAATCTTGTTGCTAGGGTTCCTATTCCCCTAGCAATCATGCATTGATTTGAAAAAGGGACTGGAATATGAATAGGAGAGGCCTGAATAGAAAGAGAAGTAATAACAAGTATCAATAACAATACATTTGTAGCCTTACAGAGCATTTGTTTTTTTAGATGGGGTCAGCGACCCCCGTTTCAAAGTTGGAAAGAGTCAGAAGACAGAATTAAGGGTCAGGGCACACGCTCTGATTCAGGGGGGGATTAGTCGCCGGGCGACTAATCTCCCACCCGCTAGAATATAAATCGCCGGCGGGATGGCATTGGAACGATTTGTTTTCCGAAATCGCCCTAAGTTTCCTCGTGAGGCAACTTCGGGCGACTTCGAAAAACGAATCGCTCTGGGCCGGCAGGAGGCAGTTCGAGGAGATTAGTTGCCCCAAAGAAAAGGAGAATTGTCGCTGGGCGACTAGTCCCCCTGAGCCTAAAGGCCAATTGAAAAGATGCTTAGAATTAGCCATTTTATAACATACTAAAAGTTAATTTAAAGGTGAACCCTTTAATGATCAAAAAGACTGATTAACCAACTGGTGGAGCAGGGCACAGCTTATCAAATAAGGAGCAGATATCCTGTAATTACCAAACGAGCAATTAGCTCACGGGGAAATGTGAATGAAATTAATACCAGTAACTTTCCATGGGCGAACCAAGGAACTATGATAACCTACACCACAGACGGGTCTCTCGGCAAGCCAAGGACAAACTAAATTTAATAGGGGATAAGGAGAACAAATTCAGGACGGCTTGTTTTCAATTCAGGTATGGGACCTGCTTTCCAGAATCCTTGGGACCTGGGATCTGGATAATAGTTTTGCCTCCAATAAGGATTAATTATTTCGTAATTGGAATCAACTACAAGCTAATGTTTTATTATTACAGAGAAAAGAAAAATCATTTTTAAAAAATTGAAATTATTGGATTAAAATGGGAGTCTGTGGGAGATGGGGTTTTAAGATGATAGAGCCTATACAGGTATGGGACCGGTTATTCAGAATGCTCGGGACCTGGAGTTTTCTGGATAGTGGATCTTTATGTAATTTGGATCTTTATGTCTTTAAGTTTACTAGAAAATCATGTAAACATGAAATAAACCCAATAGGCTGGTTTTGCTTCCAATAAGGATTAATTATATCTTAGTTGGGATCAAGTACAAGCTACTGTTTTATTATTACACAGGAAATTATTTTAAAAACTCGGATTATTCAATTATAATGGGTTCTATGGGAGATGGTTTTCAGTAATATGGAGTTTTCCGGATAACGGATCCCACACCTGCACAAGGGACTGTTTTATTATTACAGAGAAAAAGGATATTGTTTTTAAAAATGTGGATTATTTGTATTATATGGAATCTATTGGAATTTGGGGTCTTCTGGATAACAGATCCCACTGGCACAGGGGTAGTAACCAATAGCAACCAAAAATAAATTAGTATTGATCATCGGCTGTGGGTAGAATGAGAAGAGTAGATCTCCTATTGGTTGCCGTGGGCTGATAATATCATATCATTATTTAGAGACAGTTTTCATTTTCCTGTGCACTCCAGGTCATGAGGCTGAACCACAGGCACCGCAGGAAGTGATGTGTGCAATTGGAAATTGATTCCCCCTGCCTTATAAACATTTTTTCTAAATATTTTAAATAAAATTGATGTCTATGGGTGATGGGGGTTTTCAGATGACGGAGCCTGTACAGGTACGGGAACTGTTATCCAGAATGCTCAGGACCTGGGGTTTTCCAGATAACAGATCTTTCTGTCATTTTGGATCTTAATCATGTTAATATTAAATAAACCCAATAGCCTGGTTTTGCTTCCAATAAGGATTAATTATATCTCAGTTGGGATCAAGTTCAAGCTACTGTTTTATTATCACAGAGAAAAAAAAAGAATTTTTAAAAATTTGGATTATTTGAATAAAATGGAATTTATGGGAGATGGCCTTTCGATAATTCAGAGCTTTCTGGATAACAGGTTTCCGGATAACCGATCCCATACCTGTACAAGGCGCTGTTTACTTTTCAACGAGAAAAGAAAAATCATTTTTTAAAAATTTGAATTATCTGATTAAATTGGGAGTCTATGGGGAGTTGGGGTTTCCGGATGACGGATCCTATACCTGTATTTTCATGGCATAGGGGCACACTGCGTGTCTCAATTACGGTGAACAGCAGCCCTGAGCCATTGCAATATTAATAACAAATCAGCTTTTGCCCTTTACTAGGCTCGGAATATCATTGTCTACATCAAACTAAAAGTTAAAAAGGTGAACAAACCCTTTAAGTAAAATAAAGCTATTCTCAATGGCATTGTTTGTTTAGCAAACCACTTCATCAATTGAATATATTTAAATATACTGCATAGTGAAATAAACGTATTTATCCGCTCGTTTGGGGAGGTCATCAATCACCCCAAGCCTGTGTTTCCTATGGCACGGCACAATGTTTCCGAAGATAAAAGTCATTAGTAGAAATATTTAGTTTTTCCTTCCCTTAAATGTGACGTTATTACCGGCCGTGATCATTAGATAACAGACAAGACTTTAGACTCCAGAGATACCACAAGTACAAAAGCCTTAATCTGGTACATTCTCATACCACCTGGCACATCGGGGACACAGTCAATGGGAAATTCATACAGTATTAAAGGGCAAATCTTCCATAGACTCCTCCAGCTGAACTGCATTTAGTACAGTGAAATATCTATAAGGGCTCTAGGGCCCAACGATCGGTTCAGTCTGATATTGCCAACTTCAAGATGGGCATTTTCGGGGAGAGAGCTGCTTGTTTGGTCACCATATGGCCAGCTTTAGTTATTTATTAAAGTCCGAATGCCAAAAACTTGAAACATTCAAGCTTGTTTTACTATGAAATCCAAATTTTTAGTGGAAATGTTTTTTTCCAGAATCTATTAAACCCAGAGAGTGTTAAAAGTCCGAATAAAAAGTTACTCCAACTCAGACCTGCCTAGTTCACGTAGAAGTCCCGAAGATGATCTGTGCTGGGTTCGGCGCAATAATGCGAAGATTTCCTGGTTTTCCGACAATAATTTGAGTTTTCAGGCATCAAATCCGGAAAAAAAACGGTACGATTGGAATGTATTCACCTGCACAGGAAATTTTCGGAAACATTTATTTATTAATAAGGATCTTTGCGGACTTGGTCGGACTATTTTAAAAATTATCATAAATTTTCGGATTTTGATAAATAATCCCCTAGGTGTCCATTCCAATAAAGAAAGCAGGGGGTATAGTTGGTAATGCGATGCCTGCATGCAGTATTCTATAACTGTTGTGGGGCCCTTCTACAGGGGTCGCCGAAGCAAAGAAAAAGTCTATTTCTTTAAAGCAGAAGGTAAATATGTTACATAGCTCAAAACAGCAGAGTAGTATTTCCACAGGTCTTTCCTTGCAGAGAGCCTAAACCCTCCAGAAGCAACGGACTATGATAGGGAAATAAGATTGTAAGCTCCACTAGCACAAGGACTCATGTAAACAATTGATGAGGTTTGCTAAAAGTATAATGCCATTAATAGCTTTATTTTATTTAAAGGGGTTGTTCACCTTTCAATTAACTGTTAGTATGAAGTAGAGAGAGTGATAATCTGAGACAATTTGCTATTGGTTTTCATTTTTTATTATATGTGGTATTTGAGTTATTTAGTTGCTAGGGTTCAAATAACCCTAGCAATCATGCTTTAATATGAATAAGAGACTGGAATATGAATAGGAATAGAAAAAAACTGAAAAAGTAGCAATAACAATACATTTTAGCAGGGATGCACCGAATCCACTATTTTGGATTAGGCCAAACCCCCCAATCCTTCGAGAAAGATTCGGCCGAATACCGAACCAAATCCGAATCCTCATTTGCATATGCAAATTAGGGGTGGGAAGGGGAAAACATTTTTTTTTCCTTGTTTTGTGACAAAAAGTCACCTCCCCGTCCCTAATTTTCATATACAAATTAGGATTCGGTTCGGCCGGGCAGAAGGATTCCGAACCGAATCCTGGATTTGGTGCATCCCTACATTGTTTTTCAGATGGGGTCAGTGACCCCCATTTGAAAGCTGTTAAGAGTTAGATAAAAAAAAAAAAAGGTCAATCAATTCAAAAACAATAAAAAAACACGTTATGAAGACCAATAGAAAAGTTGCTTAGAATTAGTCATACTAAAACACTAAGGGGCAAATTCACGAAGATGTTGCCAGGCGCAACTTCGCCGCACTTCGCCAGGCGTATTTTCGCCAGCGCTCCGCAAATTCACTAAAATCCGAAGTTGCGCACAGGGGTAGCGTTAGTTTGTGAAGTTGCGCTACCGTTAATTCGCCAAGCGAAGCGAAGTTTCGCTAGCGATGGTTAATTTGCATACGGCGCGAAGTTCAAATTTCAATGGAGGAATACGTATCTGCACTACAAATGCCTAGAAAACCTTCAAATCAGCAAATAAAAATTTTATTTTGCCCTACACATGTGCCCACTGTCTAGGTAAGTTGCCATGAGTCAGGAAATGTAGGGGGGAAGGAGGGGAGCCCCAAAAATATTTTCGATCTTTTTCAGCCTATCACCCATCATGTAGAAAACACGCCAGCGTTTTTTGGGACAATCCCTATCTACTCTATTGCGCTTCGCCAGGTCTGAGGTAGCGAAGGAAGTCTAGCGTAAAAGGTAGCGTTCAGTACACTGCGCAAGTTAGTGAATTTGCGTAGTTACATCGCTAGCGAAAATTCGCCTGGCGAAAGTGTGCGAAGTAACACTAGCGAATTTACGCCAGCGTTCGTTAGTGAATTTGCGAAGTACTGAAAATGCCAAACGCTAGCGAATTGACGCTAGCGTTCGGCGCTTAGTGAATTTGCGCCTAAAAGTTAACTTAAAGGTGAACCACCCCCTTTTTTTTTTAGACCATGCTACTGTTACTACCTAAGCTCCCATATGCCACCATTCAAAAACATTTCCAACTTCTTATACTAATGAAAAAGAACCCACGGCAGAACCCTAAATTGAAAGCATTCGCTGTCCTACAGCTTTTTTTTCTTTATTCTCAGGAATGTCTGTGTGTAACCGCCGTTCATACCAAAATAGGCAGAGCGAGTCTCGGAGGGGGGCTAAAAGCCTTTTACACAATGTGCATGTAATGTGCATGTATAGAGCCGAACAGAACCCGGCCGCTGAATGCCCTGCTTTAATGAAAAGAAACGATCTGCAAAATTATACACATTTCAGCGAAAATAAATATATTTCAAATAAACCCGATCTGTTGGCTGGGAAGGTTGTAACCACAATGGCCGATAGATCTACTAGACTAGAATTCTGGTGCCACGTACTGTAAGTAAATGCTACTTACCCACCTCATAGGGAGTCAAGTTACCCACTATACATACAATATATATATATACAATGCTCAAGCCTTAATTAAACAAGGCTGGTCTTTCTGGCTTCACCGAGGATTAGGTCTCAGTCTAGTCTGGGTCTAGTAACCCATAACAACCAATCAGATATTTGATGTCCTGTAACTGTTACCTGGTTATTATGTGTAACCAGACCAGTAGAAAACTTTGCACCTTATATTAAATTAACCCAAGAGATGGACAGCGGACAGGTCCCTTTATAGGGTGCGTTTTGGCCATCCCCACCCATTACACCCAAGCCCCATCAACGCTACCTGTACCAGAGGTATTTTGGGTGGGTTTCAGGCTGTTACAATTCGGCAGGGTGGGTAAGTTAACAATAATTTGGGCAGAGCTGTGGAGTCGTGAGTCACGGAGTCGGAAGCAATTTTGGGTATCGGGGATACAAATGTTGTACATTACGTTGTGGGCTTCTGTGCCAGCACCAACCACAGCCCTTTATCAGTAAAGTTCTGTGTCTCCAAAGATGCCCCAGTAGCTCCCCATCTTCTTTTCTGCTGATTCACTGCACATGCTCTGTGCTGCGGTCACTTACTGAACTTAGGGGCCCACTCACAATATACAGTACACATAGAATAGAAATGTCACAATATAAGGCTGATTAGTAATTAATACACATAATTACTACATGGCAGCACAGAAACCAGTGCAATTAGCATCAGAATTTAATAATCAGCAAACCTGTAGCATCAGCTTATATTACAGGGGAAGCTCATTTTCTGCTGGATAATTAGTGACGAGCCCTAAGTTTAGCTTCTCAACAGCCAATCAGAGCCCACTGAGCATGTGAGTGTCACAGACACTTTCCAAGATGGTGACCCCCTGTGACAAGTTTGAAGTCCTGGATCATTGCTGCTATTGACAAGCTCAAACTTTAGCCTTGTGCAATAAATTCACTATATAAAATATGCCATTTTTAGCCCTATTCATTTTTAGGGTTTAGTTCTCCTTTAAATACAAAAACTGAAAATAATCAAATCAGATTTAAGAGCTTCGATGAAGGAGAATAAGACAGAAGCAATTTTGTTTCTAAGAGCAACAGTTAATTAGTTAATTTTGGATTGCATTTAACAGCTATTCTACAGCTATATGCCAGGTTCAATTGATATAAAAGTTGTTTTAGGTTTTCCAGTTGTGTTTAGTTTATGTAGTTTAACTTTGATTTTGCTTTAGAATTAACAAAGGATGTGGTTTACAGTTTTGAGTGATTTTATAGTGATAAAATGCTGTGTATGCGATGTACTTAACTTTTATAAATCAACATGGAAAATACATTAGAATATTAAAAACCACAACATCAAAAAAATAAAAGCGTTTTAAAGTAATTAACCAATATTGTACTGTTGCTCTGCACTAGTAAAAGCTGTGTGTGTTTGCACAGGTCACATGACAAATAACAGATAAAACACCATTGTATTGGACAGAGCTTATCCATGCTATGTGCTATGTAACATGTGCCTTTTCTCCTTTCTTCCAGCAGCTTGAATGGATGCCCCCATGGCTACACAGCAGCTTGTTTATATAAACTATAGTAGTACTTATCTGTTATCTACTGTGTATCCTGTACTTGAATGGCTGCCCCCATGGCTACACAGCAGCTTGTTTCTATAAACTATAGTAGTACTTATCTGTTATCTACTGTGTATCCTGTGCTTGAATGGCTGCCCTCATGGCTACACAGCAGCCTGTTTATATAAACTATAGTAGTACTTATCTGTTATCTACTGTGTATCCTGTGCTTAAATGGCTGCCCTCATGGCTACACAGCAGCTTGTTTATATAAACTATAGTAGTACTTATCTGTTATCTAGTGTGTATCCTGTGCTTGAATGGCTTCCCCCATGGCTACACAGCAGCTTGTTTATATAAACTATAGTAGTACTTATCTGTTATCTACTGTGTATCCTGTGCTTGAATGGCTGCCCCCATGGCTACACAGCAGCTTGTTTATATAAACTATAGTAGTACTTATCTGTTATCTACTGTGTATCCTGTGCTTGAATGGCTGCCCCCATGGCTACACAGCAGCTTGTTTATATAAACTATAGTAGTACTTATCCGTCATCTACTGTGTATCCTGTGCTTGAATGGCTGCCCCCATGGCTACACAGCAGCTTGTTTCTATAAACTATAGTAGTACTTATCTGTTGTCTACTGTGTATCATGTGCTTGAATGGCTGCCCCCATGGCTACACAGCAGCTTGTTTATATAAACTATAGTAGTACTTATCTGTTATCTACTGTGTATCCTGTGCTTGAATGGCTGCCCCCATGGCTACACAGCAGCTTGTTTATATAAACTATAGTAGTACTTATCTGTTGTCTACTGTGTATCATGTGCTTGAATGGCTGCCCCCATGGCTACACAGCAGCTTGTTTATATAAACTATAGTAGTACTTATCTGTTATCTACTGTGTATCCTCTGCTTGAATGGCTGCCCCCATGGCTACACAGCAGCTTGTTTATATAAACTATAGTAGTACTTATCTGTTATCTACTGTTGTGTGTTTCTTAAGCAAACACACCAGTTTTACCAGTGCAGAGCAACAATACATTCTATTTTAATTACTTTGGTACACTTTGTTTTCGGTGTTACTGTGCTTTTAAAAACAGAGCTGGAGTCAGAGGTACCATAAAATTAGGAATAGGAGTCAAAAGATTTATGTACCAACTCCACAGCCCTGATTGGTTGCTAAGGTCCAACTTGAAAGCTGGAAAAAAAGCCAGAATAAAAAGGCAAATAATTAAAAAAATAAATAATTAACACCAATTGAAAAGTTGCTTAGAATTAAGAATACTAAAGGTGAACCACTAATTTAATGGTGACCAAAAATGAAATAACAAACACAATCGTAGATTTACGTACTAAACCTCGCAGCAAGGGGACAAATACCCCAATGAGAATATCAGAGCTGCTGGTCTAACCTTATTCAGAAAAATAATATTCTCACTCAGCAACTACACTAATCTGTGGATAAGCAAGGGATTAGGGAGAAGACTTCAAAGACTGTTCCGGGTGAAGGTTTGAGTTATGGTCTGCTACTCTAATAGCTTTACTCTCATTTTGCAGGGATTTTTGTCCCAAGTCAGGTATATTTTATTCTGGACACAGCAGACTTCTGGGAGCTTGGAGTTAATGAGGGTTTATGGGTATATGAACTTAAACCATAGAGCTCAACTTGGTAGAAAGGAATTTGACCCTTTCAAGCTCTGACAGACCCCAAGAACCCCATCCGACCCAAAGTCCAGGTCACACAGAATCACCTGCCGCTTTCTAATCTCAATCTTTTGTAGGTTGAGGGGATCTCCAAAATGGCAATGGGCGCTGACAGGATGAGGACCGCATCAACTAGCCGCTGAAGTTCTTGATCGACAGGAAAAATCAAACCTGCCCAATCGATATTTGGCCAGATATCGATTGGGGAGGTCCATTGGAGCACCCCATACACAGGCAGATAAGCTGCCAAATCAGTCTAAAGGACAGATATTGGCAGCTTAAATGTTCCCCTGTATGGCCACCTTAACGGGGTTGTTGACCATTGAGTAAACTTTAAGGGTCAGGGCACACAGATTCGGGGAGTTTGGTCGCCCGGTGACAAATCTCCTCTTCTTCGGAGCGACTTATCTCTCCGAACTGCCTCCCCTACCTTCGATACCTGGCAATTTGTTTTCCGTAGTTGCCTCACAAGGAAAGTTTGGGAATGAATCGCGCCAAGTGCCACCCCGTTGGGATTTTAGCCGGCGGGAAGGCTGGCGAGGCAGTTTGGGGAGATTAGTCGCCAGAAGAAGAGGAGATTTGTCACTGGACGACTAATCTCCCTGAATCTGCCGGTGTGCCCTGACCCTGAATATGATGTAGAGAGGGATATTCTGAGGCAGTTTGCAATTGGTTTTAATTTTTTATTATTTGTGGTTTTTCAGTTATTTAGCTTTTAATTCATCAGCTCTCCAGGTTGCTAGGGTCCAAGTTACCCTAGTAACCATGCATTGATTTGAATAAGAGACTGGAATATGAATAGGAGAGGCCCCGAATAGAAAGATGAGTAATAAAACGTTGTAATAACAATACAGTTGTAGCCTTACATAGCATTCGTTTTTAGATGGGGTCAGTGACCCCGTTTGAAAGCTGGAAAGAGTCAACCCTAAAAAATAAATAATGAAGACCAATTGAAAAGTTGCTTAGAATTGGCCATTGTACAACATAGTAAGGGGAAGGTTTACTAAAGTGCGAAGTGAATTACGCTGGTGACGATTCGCTGGCAAAGGACATAGCCGGTAGTGGTCATTCAAACTCTATCGCCAGGCGAATTTTCGCTCTGGTGAATGGACGTTACTCCGCAAATTCACCAAGATGCGGATTTTACTGAACGTTACCTCTTTCGCCAGCTCAGACCAGGAGAATTGCATTGGAGTGTATACATCTCCCTCCTTCTTCTGTTACTTACATCATATTTTTAGTGGAAAAAGTTTCCCAAAAAAAAAAACCGCTGGCGTCTTTTCCTTTTTTCAGAGTGATAGGCTGCAAAAGGGATTACATTTTTTTTTGGGTAACCTGGTTCCCCCATACATTTCCTAACATATGGAGCATGAACTATACAGTGGGCTCATGTGTAGGGCAATATAACAACTCTATTGTCTTTATTAAGGTTCCCTGGACTTGTGTAATGTATTTTCTGCAACATATACGTCCATTCAACTTTCTCATTTCCCGCCGTATGCAAATTAGCCTGAGCGAAGACCTCTAACGAAGTTGCGCTAGGCATAATTGACCACTATTGCATCTTCGATTTGATTGCTGAAGCAACACTAGCTAAAATTCGCCAGCATTCGGCGCCCTGGACGCAACTTTGCATTACAGTAAATTAGCATTGTCGGAGCAAATTTTCGCCTGGCGAAGTGTTGCGATGGCTGCGAAGCCATCGCTGGCGAAATTTCGCGGCTTAGTAAATTTACCCCTAAAAGTTAACTTAAAGGTGACCACTGTAGTTGGTCCTGAGAGCACTGGGGGGGGGGGGGATTTAATATGCACCACTTCTCTGCAACGAAGGGAAATATTTAGAAACAGGTGAACATGTAGAAAGATATTCTGACCAACTTGATTTTCTGCCTAAAATGCTTCAGTAGGGAGCAAACCGCGGCACACCTTATGGCAGGGTGGGGACATCCACAGTAAAAAAAAAAAAAAAAACAACATTGCTTCATTTTAAAAAAGGGAGGTGAAAGTGTTTGAAGGATAAGTACCCGACATTTGATGGGGGATGCACCGAATCCAGGGTTCACTGCTTGAGGGATATCAGTCGGACAGGACATACATGGGCCAATAAATGGCTGACGAGTTCAGTTTTAAAGCAAATTAGGCTGCTCCCACTCAGCAAGTTACACCAGCAAAATCAATTCCCATAACTCAAATGGGTGGTTCACTTTTAAGCTAACTTTTTATATGTTATAGAATGGCTAATTCTGAGCAACTTTTTATTTGGTCTTCATTATTTATTTTTTATAGCTTTGTGCGTATTTGCCTTCTTCTTCTGACTCTTTCCAGTTTCCAAATGGGCCACATCAAAAACAAATGCTCTGTAAGGCTACAAATGTATTGTTATTGCTACTTTTTATTACTGATCCTTCTTTTCAGACTCTCTCCTATTCACATTCCAGTCTCTTATTCAAATCAATGCATGGTTGCTAGGGTGATTTAGACCCTAGCAACTAGATGGCTGAAATTGCAAACTGGAGAGCTGCTGAATAAAAAGCCAAATAACTCAAAAACCACAAATAATAAAAAATGAAAACCAATTGCAAATAGTCTAACAATATCACTCTCTACATCATACTAAAAGTTGATCAAAAGGTGAACAGCCCCTTTAAAGCTGTACAAGACACACAACAATTCGGTATTTCGGACAGGCACACCATGTTAGCTTTAGCTGTCCCTTAGGGCTTGGATTCCATTTTCAATTGCTTAAATTCTAGTCTGCAGAACAGGATTGTGTAAGTTTACTGCTAGAGAAAAAGAGACGTCCAACAGCTGGGTGTACGCAAATTTACAGATCTATATACAGGACCAAATGCAATGAGAATAAAATAGACTTCCCCTTTTTTTTTTTTTTTTTTTTTAAGACATTCTTTATGAATCACAATGTAAAATACAAGTATGAGACCTGTATACAGGTATGGGATCCATTATCTGCAAACCCGTTATCCAGAAAGCTCAGGATTAAGGAAAGGCCGTCTGCCATAGACTCCATTTTATCCAGATAATCCGAATCCTGCTGAAAAAGCCCAAATCCTGGATTCAGTGCAGCCCTACTACCTGGGTTTCCGGATAACGGATCCTATACCTGTAGCAGGATATAGCTTACCATAGGCTCTTGCATATCCTTCTCTGTATGTTTGTATATTAGGGATGCACCGAATCCACTATTTTGGATTTGGCCAAACCCCCGAATCCTTCTTGAAAGATTCGGCTGAATACCGAACCAAACCATAATTTGCATATGCAAATTAGGGGTGGGAAGGGGAAACTGTTTACTTTCTTGTTATGTGACAAAAGTCACGCGATTTCCCTCTCCACCCCTAATTTGCATATGCAAATTAGGATTCGGTTCAGCCTGGCAGGAGGATTCGGCCAAATCCGAATCCTGCTTAAAAAGGCCGAATCCTGGATTAGGTGCATCCCTATTATATATATATGCAAAGGATTGACATATTTGCATGTCCTCAGCTAATAAGTAAGAAAATAAGAAATAAGGATCTAATGGTTCAAAACAGACAGTGCTTTTCTGCTAAAGAGAAGAGCCACAGCAAGAGTTCTTCATTGAAAGAACCCCACTATTGTAAATGTTCCGAGTCTAACTCAGCAGTTAGCTTTTATTGAGACAGTGCAGCCAGAAGAATGAAAGAAAGGATCTGATTGGTTGCAGTGGGTTAATGGGCTCACTATACTACATAACCCCCTTGATCCCAATACATACAGATACTTCAGATGCAACAGCCGCTTTGCTGGCTTATAATGTTGTAATTAGCTTGAGCACATTTTATAATCCTGTAAATCCTCACCGAGATATTAATGTCAAGGTCCTGCATGGAGATAAGAAGCGGCGTGTACAACAATTGTGCGGAAAATGCCTAATTAAACGCTGCTGCTAACAAACTTAACCTCCAATACTGGAAAAGAGCTTCCCCTTTAACCCTAAAGGGGTAGTTCAGCTTTGAATTAATGTGATGTAGAGAGGGATATTCTGAGATGATTTGCAATTGGTTTTCATTTTTTATTACTTGTGGTTTTTGAGCTATTTAGCTTTTTATCCAGCAGCTCTCCAGTTTGCAATTTCAGCCATCTGGTTGCTAGGCTTGAAATTACCCTAGCAACTAAGCGATGAACTGGAAAAGAGACTGGAATATGAATAGGAGAGGCCTGAATAGAAAGATGAGTAATAAAAGTAGCAATAACAATACATTTGTAGCCTTACAGAGCATTTGTTTTTTAGTTGTGGTCAGTGTCCCCCATTTGAAAGCTGGAAAGACACAGAAGAAGGGGGCAAATAATTCCAACACTATTAAAAAAATAAAAAAAGAAGACCAATTGAAAAATTGTTTATAACTGGTCACTCTATAATATACAAAAATGTGAACTACCCCTTTAATGTGAACTACACCTTTAAGCCATGCTGGGAAAGTGAGACTGGTTATGAATAATTATAACATTTAAAGGAGAAACAAACCCCTTATTAAAAAAAACCCTACCCTCCCTCCCTCCCCCCACCCAGCTTAGCTGCTACCCCGGGCAAATGCCCCTAATTTTTAACTTAGCCCTCAGTGCAGATTCAGGGATCGGAGTTCATGGCAGTCATCTTCCAGGTCTTCGTGTCTTCTTCTGGCGCTTCGGCAATTTGCGGCAATTTCGGTGCATGCACAGTTGTCGAAAACCGGCAAATTGCTCCAATTAGGCATGTGCCAACATAGTTGTCAGATTACCAAAGACCTGGAAGATGGCTGCTGTGAATTCTGATCCCTGAATCTGCACCGAGGAGTAAGTAAAAAGTTCGGGCCATTTACTCGGGTTAGCAGTTTTTTTTATTGAGGGGTTTATTTCTCCTTTAAAGGGATGGTTGACCTTTAAGTTAACTTTTAGTTACGAAACTCTAAGCAACGTTTCAGTTAGTCTTCGTTACGTTTTTATATATATATATATATATATATATATATATATATATATATATATATAGTTTTTAAATTACAGTAGAACCCCCATTTTACGTTTTTAAGGGGACCAGGAATAAATTATGTAAAATCCGGGAAAGTGTAAAGTCAGGGAAATGTATTACTTTTTCTTCAAGTACTGAAAGGATATAAACACAGGAGTCCATTTTACTTTGAGAGATACAATATTTAAAGGGATATGTAATAAAAGGCACTAAGTTTGCCCAGGGTCAGTAACCCATAGCCGCCAATCAGCAGGTAGCATTTACTGGTCACATGTTTAAATGCAACATCTTATTGGTTGCTATGGGTTACTGCTCCTAGGCAAACTTAGTGCTGTATATTACATATGGGGGTATACATTGCTGTGTTAATGCTACACTATGGGGGGCATGTGCAAGACTCGCTGTCAGTAACATACACAACCTCAAGCAATAAGTGATTGGTGCAGGACTGTATAAGGGGCGGACTCATTGGAATTGACAGGCAGAATCATGGCAAAATATACATCTGGTTAGTATTTTAATCTCTTTATTTCACAAATAATAACATTCATAGAAAAAATAAGCTGTTTTTGGCAACATTAGGACAAAATCCAGGAAAACATTACTTAAAATCAGGGATATGCAGCCATTGAAATGCATTATAAATTGGTGGGACCACAAATAAAAAATGCGGGAAAACTTAAAATAAGGGCACTTAGGCGCAAATTCACTAAGCGCCGAACGCTAGCGTTAATTCGCTAGCGTTTGGCATTTTCGTTACAGCGCAAATTCACTAACGAACGCTGCCGTAAATTCGCTAGTGTTACTTCGCACACTTACGCTAGCGATGTAACTACGCAAATTCACTAACTTGCGCAGTGTACTGAACGCTACCTTTTACGCTAGACTTCCTTCGCCACCTCAGACCTGGCGAAGCGCAATAGAGTAGATAGGGATTGTTTCAAAAAAAGTCAATTTTTTTTCTAAGTCCCAAAAAACGCTGGCGTGTTTTCTACATGATGGGTGATAGGCTGAAAAAAGATTGAAATTTTTTTTGGGGCTCCCCTCCTTCCCCCCTACATTTCCTGACTCATGGCAACTTACCTAGACAGTGGGCACATGTGCAGGGCAAAATAAAATTTATATTTGCTGATTTGAAGGTTTTCTAGGCATTTGAAGTGGTGATACGTGTTCCTCCATTGAAATTTGAATTTCGCGCCGTATGCAAATGAACCACCGTTAGCGAAACTTCGCTTCGCTTGGAGAATTAACGCTAGTGCAACTTCGAAAACTTACGCTACCCCTGTGCGCAACTTCGGATTTTAGTGAATTTGCGGAGCGCTGGTGAAAATATGCCTGGCGAAGTGCGGCGAAGTTGCGCCTGGCGCAACTTCGCATCTTAGTGAATTTGCCCCTTAAAATCTAGGTTTCACTGTATCGGCCTTTTTCTTCTGACTTTTTCCAGCTTTCAAATGGGGGTCACTGACCCCATCTAAAAAACAAATGCTCTGTAAGGCTATAAATGTATTGTTATTGCTACTTTCTATTACTCATCATTCTATTCAGGCCTCTCCTATTCATATTCCAGTCTCTTATTCAAATAAGTGCATGGTTGCTAGGATAATTTGGAACCTAGCAACCAGTTTGCTGAAATTGCAAACTGGAGAGTTGTTGAATAAAAGGTAAAAAAGTCAAACCCCACAAATGATCAAAATTTAAAAAAACAATTACAAATTGTCTCAAAATATCCCTCTCTATCATACAGGCCATTGGGAAGGCCCCATCCACAGTCCAATAAATTATTAGATTTATAAGTCCATGTATGGAAAGATTTACTCCTTCCTGAAGAGGAAATGTATGGCAGCCCCTACTCCAGGGTTGACTGGGCCGACGGGACACCAGGAAAAAGCCGGTGGGCCCATCCAGGCCCACTCCCCTTATTGGACGAACCCCAAAAAAAATGTGCAGCGCGATGCGCACTGGCGTTTGTGTGCCCCCGGAACTGTGGAGACAAGGGCTGCTACATACTATTTCTTCCCATTGCTGAAATAAACAACACAAACTGTAGGATACAAATCATTTTACAATGATATTTTTAGACACAAGTAACCGTCTTTCTTTGGCAGGGTTGGTTTTAGCATGCCACATATTACTCAAAACTACAATCCAAGGAAAGTCTGCTACATTGTTTCCAAAGTCAGAACCACCAGGGAAGAGACAAGTGAGGGACAGACAAGCAAGGGGCAGAGACGAGGCAGAGGCAAGAGAGGGGCAGAAGCAAGAGAGGCAGAAACAAGCGAGGGGCAGAAACAAGCGAGGGGCAGACAAGCGAGCGGCAGAAACGAGAGGAGCAGAGGCAAGCGAGGGGCAGAGGCAAGCGAGGGGCAGAAACAAGCGAGGGGCAGAAACAAGCGAGGGGCAGACACAAGCGAGGGGCAGACACAAGCGAGGGGCAGACACAAGTGAGAGGCAGACAAGCGAGCGGCAGAAACGAGAGGAGCAGAGGCAAGCGAGGGGCAGAGGCAAGCGAGGGGCAGAGGCAAGCGAGGGGCAGAAACAAGCGAGGGGCAGAAACAAGTGAGGGGCAGAAACAAGCGAGGGGCAGACACAAGCGAGAGGCAGACAAGCGAGCGGCAGAAACGAGAGGGGCAGAGGCAAGCAAGGGGCAGAGGCAAGCGAGGGGCAGAGACGAGAGGAGCAGAGACGAGAGGAGCAGAGACAAGCGAGGGTCAGAGACAAGCGAGGGGCAGAGACAAGCGAGGGGCAGAAACAAGCGAGGGGCAGAAACAAGCGAGGGGCAGAAACGAGAGGAGCAGAGGCAAGCGAGGGGCAGAGGCAAGCGAGGGGCAGAAACGAGAGGAGCAGAGACAAGCGAGGGGCAGAAACGAGAGGAGCAGAGACAAGCGAGGGGCAGAGACAAGCGGAGGGGCAGAAACAAGCAAGGGGCAGACAAGCGAGCGGCAGAAAGGAGAGGAGCAGAGGCAAGCCAGGGGAACAGGCAAGCCAGGGGCAGAGGCAAGCAAGGGGCAGAAACGAGAGGAGCAGAGACAAGCGAGGGGCAGAAACGAGAGGAGCAGAGACAAGCGAGGGGCAGAGACAAGCGAGGGGCAGAGACAAGCGAGGGGCAGAGACAAGCGAGGGGCAGAGACAAGCGAGGGGCAGAGACAAGCGAGGGGCAGAGACAAGCGAGGGGCAGAGACAAGCGAGGGGCAGAAACAAGCGAGGGGCAGAAACAAGCGAGGGGCAGACAGGCGAAGGGCAGACAGGCGAAGGGCAGACAGGCGAGGGGCAGACATGCGAGGGGCAGACAGGCGAGGGGCAGACAGGCGAGGGGCAGACAAGCGAGGGGCAGACAAGCGAGGGGCAGAGACAAGCGAGGGGCAGAGACAAGCGAGGGGCAGAGACAAGCGAGGGGCAGAGACAAGCGAGGGGCAGAGACAAGCGAGGGGCAGAGACAAGCGAGGGGCAGAGACAAGCGAGGGGCAGAGACAAGCGAGGGGCAGAAACAAACGAGGGGCAGAGACAAGCGAGGGGCAGAGACAAGCGAGGGGCAGAGACAAGCGAGGGGCAGAGGCAAGCGAGGGGCAGAGACAAGCGAGGGGCAGAGGCAAGCGAGGGGCAGGTAGGCGTCAGACAAGCAAGGGGCAGGTAAGGGGCAGACAAGCGAGGGGCAGAGACAAGCGAGGGGCAGAGACAAGCGAGGGGCCGAGACAAGCGAGGGGCCGAGGCAAGCGAGGGGCAGAGGCAAGCGAGGGGCAGAGGCAAGCGAGGGGCAGAGGCAAGCGAGGGGCAGAGGCAAGCGAGGGGCAGAGGCAAGCGAGGGGCAGAGACAAGCGAGGGGCAGAGACAAGCGAGGGGCAGAGACAAGCGAGGGGCAGAGACAAGCGAGGGGCAGAGACAAGCGAGGGGCAGAAACAAGCGAGGGGCAGAGACAAGCGAGGGGCAGAAACAAGCGAGGGACAGAGGCAAGCGAGGGGCAGAGGCAAGCGAGGGGCAGAGGCAAGCGAGGGGCAGAGGCAAGCGAGGGGCAGAGTCAAGCGAGGGGCAGAGACAAGCGAGGGGCAGGTAGGCGTCAGACAAGCAAGGGGCAGGTAAGGGGCAGACAAGCGAGGGACAGAGACAAGCGAGGGGCAGAGACAAGCGAGGGGCAGAGACAAGCGAGGGGCAGAGACAAGCGAGGGGCAGAGACAAGCGAGGGGCAGAGACAAGCGAGGGGCAGAGACAAGCGAGGGGCAGAGACAAACGAGGGGCAGAGACAAACGAGGGGCAGAGACAAACGAGGGGCAGAGACAAGCGAGGGGCAGAGACAAGCGAGGGGCAGAGACAAGCGAGGGGCAGAGACAAGCGAGGGGCAGAGACAAGCGAGGGGCAGAGACAAGCGAGGGGCAGAAACAAGCGAGGGGCAGAAAAAAGCGAGGGGCCGAGACAAGCGAGGGGCAGAGGCAAGCGAGGGGCAGAGTCAAGCGAGGGGCAGAGTCAAGCGAGGGACAGAGTCAAGCGAGGGGCAGGTAGGCGTCAGACAAGCAAGGGGCAGGTAAGGGGCAGACAAGCGAGGGACAGAGACAAGCGAGGGGCAGAGGCAAGCGGGGGGCAGAGGCAAGCGGGGGGCAGAGGCAAGCGGGGGGCAGAGGCAAGCGGGGGGCAGAGGCAAGCGGGGGGCAGAGGCAAGCGGGGGGCAGAGGCAAGCGGGGGGCAGAGGCAAGCGGGGGGCAGAGGCAAGCGAGGGGCAGAGACAAGCGAGGGGCAGAGACAAGCGAGGGGCAGGTGAGGGGCAGAGACAAGCGAGGGGCAGAGGCAAGCGAGGGGCAGAGGCAAGCGAGGGGCAGAGGCAGGCGAGGGGCAGAAACAAGCGAGGGGCAGACGCAAGCGAGGGGCAGACGCAAGCGAGGGGCAGACGCAAGCAAGGGGCAGACGCAAGCAAGGGGCAGACGCAAGCAAGGGGCAGACGCAAGCAAGGGGCAGACGCAAGCAAGGGGCAGAAGCAAGCGAGGGGCAGACGCAAGCGAGGGGCAGAAACAAGTGAGGGGCACAGAGATGATTTTCAAGAGCAATTACATTTAGAAATAACTTTATAAAACATTGCACATTTGCAATGACTGTATATTGGAAAAGGTACAATGATGTTTATTTGGGCAACAGTGAGAAGAGGGTTTACATCACTTTTAAGGTGACGGGCAGCCCCTTGAAGGTCATCCCCAGGTTATAGGAAAACATTGATGTATCAGTCATTCATCCACAATTTCAAGAATATCTAGGACAACAAATACATATTTATCCCAAATATTTCCCAAACTGACCTTCAAGCTGGCCATTCTCAGACTGAGCCCGTGCCTCTGCTAAATGCCACCCAGGGGAAGCCAGCCTCACAGGTTGGGACCCACTGGGTTAATAATGAAGCAAAACATTAAATAACAAACTGGCGTAGAACCAGTTAAAGTTACAGCATATTTAGCAAAATTAGGCAATATTAAATAGCATCGTTGTTTAACAACCTGTAAATCACTTTAACTACACCAATTTCTCTATTGAACAAAGCAGCCAAGTTCTAATTGGGTCCTGGTACCGGTATCTCTGTGGATTTGGCTTTTCCCTAACTAAAGTTTAACGTTGAGTACATTGTATTCCTGCCAAAGCTAAATATGAAACACCTTGAAAAGGGTCTACAGCCATCTTGCCGTAGAACTGGCACCAACACAGTGAGAAGAGGGATTCTTATTTAATGTCCATTTCTAAGTAGGAAGACTGGTTGTTATGCTGATTTAAGCTTCTGTTACAAGAGTCAGAACTAACAGTGCAGAAAATAAAAGCAGCCGGATGGACACAGCAATTACACATGCAACTAACTAAAACTTATGAAAATTATATTGGAAAGTTGCTTAGGAAGGATTTCTTTCATAAGGGGGAAAAATGTTTCTGGGTGAAGTTCCCCTTTAACTTGAGCGAATGCTGCTACGCTGGTTAAATACGAGCTACTGGTTAGATCCGAAAGATAAGGCTCACAGGTGTCAACATGAATGACAGAGCAGCCTAGGGGCGAGTAGGTGTGCAACAGAACTGAAACGTACAGATAAAGTAAGGGGTGCAGTCATAGTGAGGAAATAATAAAAATAAACTAATATATATATGTATATATATATGCGTGTGTGTTTGTGCGTGAAAGACAGGGCACAGCAGGTGTATTAGAATAGTACCCATAATTCCACGGACTCTAAATACGGATATTAGGTGCTGATCAGCCAATGGCAGCCTGAATGTCCTGGTCATGGGTTAAGCCCACCCTATAAGAACCAGGCTGAGACACACTTACAGAGATGTCAAGTCACTAAATGAAATAAAGTCTCACAATCTATGAACTTAGCAATAGGGGGCACAGGGGGACTGTCAGTTTATCGACTGTCAGGCTGTTCTGGTGGGGGAGACAAGTAAAAGAAGAAGACAAGTAAAAGAAGGAGACAAGTAGAAATAAGAAGAGAAGTAAAAGATGAAGACAAGTAAAAGAAGACAAGTCATGGGGGCATGTTTACTAACATTGGAGATAAATATCTGGAGAGATTTCTGGAGATGTTGCCCATGGCAACCAATCAGCAATTAGATTTAAACAGCCACAGCCAAGTTAGAAAACAAAAGCAAACATCTGATTGGTTGCTATGGGCAACATCTCCAGAAATCTCTCCAGATATTTATCTCCAATGTTAGTAAACCTGCCCCATGATGTGGATTGGGAGGGAACAGACAGAGAGAAAGGTGATGCCAGAGGCAGGTGCAGAATAGATGAAGGACAGGTGCAATGTGATGGAGAGAATTTTGGAAAGTTCCCTTTGGAAGAGAACAGAGAGGTCATTATGCACATTGTACACAAACCCACTGGACTGAAATTTACATTTTATTTTCATATTTCATTGCTACAAAGGGTACAGTATGCCCAGCTGATTGTTGGGGCTGTTAATGGGGGCACCCATATGGTTTAAGGAGGTGTTGTGGAGTCTGGTTGTTAAAGAAGGGAATATGGAATAGGCTGATGGCAAGGGAACAGGAGAAGACGAACCAGCTGACTGACTAGTGGCGCAGACTGACATGTTTGCAAGGCAAGTGGAGCAGAGTAAAGGGACAAGTGGAGCAGAGTGACAGGAGGAAGGGACAAGTGGAGCAGAGTAAAGGGACAAGTGGAGCAGAGTGACAGGAGGAAGGGACAAGTGGAGCAGAGTAAATGTACAAGTGGAGCAGAGTGACAGGAGGAAGGGACAAGTGGAGCAGAGTAAAGGGACAAGTGGAGCAGAGTGACAGGAGGAAGGGACAAGTGGAGCAGAGTAAAGGGACAAGTGGAGCAGAGTGACAGGAGGAAGGGACAAGTGGAGCAGAGTAAATGTACAAGTGGAGCAGAGTAAAGGGACAAGTGGAGCAGAGTGACAGGAGGAAGGGGCAAGTGGAGCGGAGGAAGGGGCAAGTGGAGCAGAGTAAAGGGACAAATGGAGCAGAGTGACAGGAGGAAGGGACAAGTGGAGCAGAGTAAAGGGACAAGTGGAGCAGAGTGACAGGAGGAAGGGACAAGTGGAGCAGAGTAAAGGGACAAGTGGAGCAGAGTGACAGGAGGAAGGGACAAGTGGAGCAGAGTAAATGTACAAGTGGAGCAGAGTAAAGGGACAAGTGGAGCAGAGTGACAGGAGGAAGGGGCAAGTGGAGCAGAGTAAAGGGACAAATGGAGCAGAGTGACAGGAGGAAGGGACAAGTGGAGCAGAGTAAATGTACAAGTGGAGCAGAGTGACAGGAGGAAGGGGCAAGTGGAGCAGAGTGACAGTATAAACAATGAAGGAAAAGTAAGTGGAGCAGAGTGACAGCACTGGCAGGTGGAGAGAAGAGAGAGAAGAGAAAGTAGAGCAGAAAAAGAGCCTGGGAAGAGCAAATGGAGCAGACTGATAGGGAAGGTGAATGGAGCAGACTAAAGACTGACCGGGAAGGGTAATTGGATGAGGGTCTCGGATATAGAGAAGGTGACAAGGAAAGACTCACATCTGGAAGAGGGAGACACAGAGAGGAGAGTCGGAACATATATACAAGCCCATATGTGGGACCCAACCCCGGTACAAGCGCCTCACCTTTCCCCTTTTCGCGTCCACGACTGCTCTGTGCTCTGATCTCACCTCCCGGCCCGCTCCGACTTATTCTCGTCTCCCCGGGTTGCCTGGAATCGTCACCATGACGCCTATCACACGAGGAACCTGCAGCCTATGGATGCGTCAGTGACATGCTACGCTCCTCCCCGCCACGGTGCATTTTGGGAAGTGTAGTTGCGCGAAGACACTCCTGTCGGTTTGTTTTGCGAGGCCAAGGTCAAAGTGCATCACATGTTTTCTCAGCGGCCAATAGGCTATCAGATTCTCCTCTTCCGCTGAAGCGTCTCTGGTTGCCATAGAGCCCCCCAGACTCACAGAAACAGGAAGTGTTTGGAACAGGGCTGGTGTGTGGCAATGTAGACATGCAAAGTGATGCTTTCTGGAATCAGAAAGTATTTACTTGTCTCATGCCATACACACAGCACTGCCTAGACACCAAAAATGAGAGTTTTGATTCTCCCAAAAGGCAGAGATGTGCAAATCACTCCTTTGTGTCCCTTTGGCCAGCTATGCACCCAGAACCACTGGTTTATAGTGAATAAAGTAACCCCTCTTGTAAATTATAAGGATACTAGACATTAAGCCCGTTAAATTAACGAGCGCTAGAACATATGTAACGACGGTCCGTGGGGCACATGCGCAGTAGCGCAATCCCACGGACACAGCGGCTGGACGCAGAGACACTTCAACTTTATTATATAGGATTATAAATTACCGAGGAGTTTTATGACCATATAAAAACACGAGTACACTGGGGGTACTTTATTTATTATAATACACAAGTTTCAGTGAGTCATGTGACAGAAATGACATCAGAACTCACCGTTTATAAGGATATAATTTACAAGATATTCATGGCTTTTGTGTATTATAGCACAGATACAGCCTAATGGTTCAGAGCCATATATCCAAACTTGCAGCCTGTTTCAATCTTGTTAGATCTCATCAGTGCAAAATATTGGAACATGGCTTCTGAGATTCCAGAAGGCATCACTTTGCATATAATTGCTAGCTACGGGCTTTTTGGCTCCTTTCAGCCCTTCTCACCATAACCAGATTTGGTTCCCCATTTTGCAATGTAAACAAAGATGTAGGTCATGGGGTGGGGGTGTCTAGCTGTGCTATTGCTCCCTCTAGTGGTTTTCCAGGGGTGTTTGGATGTGTAGAGTTATTTACTATTTGTTTAGCGCTTTATTATAGTAGCGTGTATATGTGAACGATACATATATTGAGTCTTACAGGCCTTGGGGTTGCTAAACGCTAGACCTCATTCAGGTGGTGTGTGGGATAAAGTGCAAAGTTCCAAAACTGATTCCAATCACCTTATTTTGTGTTCTGCCTTTCCTCATGACTTATTCATTTGTCTTGACTATTGTAACAAAACTTCCCACTTTACTAAAGGGTCATGGAAACTGGTACTGGAATTTAGACTGCTATCTGGTTGCTAAGGATTAATTGATCTAGCAACCTGGTAGCTGCTTGAACATTAGAACAGACATGAACAGAGAGTGCATATAGGGTTGCCCCCGCCGGCCAGGTGGCAACCTGCCCCCAGATGTCACAGCCCTGGCACGGCCCCCGCCCCCCTGCCCGGTCTCCACCGGTTGGAAAGGTGGCAACCCTGAATGCATTTAGGGTTGCCACCTGGCCGGTATTTTACCAGATAAGGAAAACCGGGAAGGATTCCCCATGATTGACATGGTGTGTCATAGCCCTGCCCCCTGATGTTACAGCCCCGTCCCTCCACAGCATGGCGCACTCCTCCATGGCACGGCCCCCGCCCCCCTGCCCAGTCTCTACCAGTTGGAAAGGTGGCAATCATAAGCGCATATAGGGTTGCCGGCCTGGCCGGTAAAAATGATGGTTGATCCTAATGATATTAATAGGGAAAAAAGATAAATATATAGGAAGGCCGGTATTTTTTTCCAGAAAAGGTGGCAATCCTAAGCGCATATGAAAACATGAGCAACAACAAAAAAAATTATAATAACAATAGTTTTGGTTGCCAACAACTAGATGTAGTAACATATTAAGTTAGGTTGAAAAAAGACACATGCCCATCAAGTTCAACTTTTTAAGTCTATTAATAACCTCCCTTCCCTTTCCTCATAGCTAAGATTTTCCCTTTACCGGCTTAATTGCCCTTCTCTGTACCCTCTCTAACACAATAATGTCCTGTTTGAGTGATGGAGACCAAAACTGTACGGCATATTCTAGATGGGGCCTTACCAGTGCTCTATACAGTGGAAGAATAACCCTCTCCTAAAAATAAAGCCAAATAACTCAATAACCATTAAAAGGAAGACCAACTGTAAATTCAGTCAGAACAAGACCAATTCATTTCTTATACAAGAGACACACCAGCCCAGGGAAAAAACGTAGTGCTTTTGATCACTAAGGGATATCTAACATATGGACATCTTCCGTGATTTTAGGTTCTGTTGTCCTTTAAATTCTCTGAAGGCATTCATGTTTTTATAACAATGTTGCAAAGGACTCTCATAATCAACATCCACTTGAGCTCTTGAAATGAGTGTGTTAAGTGCAGCAACAGCTTGGAATAACTTCAGCCTGGACAAGTGCTTATTGAGAGAACAAGAACCCAAGAAATCCAAGAACCCAATACAAAGATCGAGTGTGTTTGAGCTGAGATGCAGAGAGGCAAGGTGACTACATGACAACAGAACGTACTAAGGATAATTAGTCTCAGAGGAAATTCACCAGATGGGAGACACATTCATTATTGTGCACCACGAAAGTCCCAGAGCAACCCAAAAGGAAGCAATTTAATAACAGAAACTACCACAGCCTTGTGTTTAAAGGAAACTATAGTTACACGATTCATTCCTGCATTTCCTAGGCCACCTTCCTCTCTCGTAATCAGTCAAGACAGAATTAAGATCAAGAGTGAACAAGGTGTCAGGAGGGACCAGGGCTGAAGGAGGAGTCAAGCACAAGGAATAAGCAGTCAAGACCAAGACAGAGCTCAAATTCAAAAATGACACTAAAGGGGTCTTAACTTATTATTAACTTTTAGTATGATAAACTTAATTGATCCGTATTCCTGTTATGTCATACCACACGTGGTATATGTCCAATAATTAATCCCCCCAAAATAAGTCATCATCATCATTTATTTATATAGCGCTGTCAAGATACGCAGTGCTTTACTGCAGTCATAGCAAACAGGGAATAAATGGTGGATAACAGACAAGGATTACAGAATACAATAGGGTTTACAAACTAAAAGGTTAGGGTACAATTGAGACATTAGGATTGTATAAACAATTTGTCATTTTTGATACAGCAATGATTAATTAAGGTACATCGAATAGGCCTCTTTAAACAGATGGGTCTTTAAGGAGCGCTTGAAAGTTTGGAAGGAAGGAGAAAGTCTGACAGCTTGTGGCAGAGAGTTCCAGAGAAAAGCAGAAGCCCGAGAGAAGTCTTGTAGACGAGAATGGGCAGAAGTGACCAGAGGAGAAGTGAGGCGAAGATCAGAAGCAGAGCGTAGGTTTCGTGAAGGAGTGTATTTGGAGATTAGAGATGAAATATAGGGAGGGGTTTCATTATTAAGGGCCTTGAATGTGAGTGTAAGTAATTTGAATTTGATTCTAGAAGAGATTGGGAGCCAGTGAAGGGACATACATATGGGAGCAGCTGATGTTGAGCGGCGAGCTAGATGAATGAGTCTAGCGGCCGCGTTTAGAATAGATTGGAGTTGTGAAAGGTGACTTGTTGGAATACCTGTGAGGAGTAAGTTGCAGTAATCAAGGCGGGAGATGATGAGAGACTGAATCAGTGATTTAGTTCATTCTGCACTGAGATAGGGTCGTATTCGAGCAATGTTGCACAGTTGAATACGGCAAGATTTTGCAAGTGTTTGAATGTGTGGTGAAAAAGACAGATGAGAGTCTAAGATGACTCCTAGGCAGCGTGCCTGTGTGGTGGAATGAAAGGTGGTGTTGTTTACGGTGAGTGATATCTGAGGGACAGGGGAAGATCTTGGAGGAAATATGATGAGTTCTGTTTTAGAAAGGTTCAGTTTCAGGTGGCGCTGTGACATCCAGGAGGAGACAGCAGATAGACAGTCTGTGACTTGGGAAAGGACAGAATTAGAAAGATCAGGAGTAGACAAGTAGAGTTGGGTGTCGTCAGCATAAAGGTGATTCTGAAGTCCAAATGACTGAATGAGTTTTCCTAGTGAAGTTGTATAGAGCGAGAACAGCAGGGAGCCAAGAACAGAGCCTTGAGGAACTCCAACAGAGAGTGGGAAAGTAGTAGAAGTAGAGTTAGAGAAGGAAACTTTAAAGGAACGGTCAGACAGATAAGATGTAAACCATGAAAGAGCAGTGTCCCGAATGCCAGATGAGTGTAGAATGTCAAGGAGGAGTGTGTGGTCAACTGTATCAAAGGCTGCAGAGAGATCTAGAAGGATTAGAATGGAATAATGACCTTTAGACTTTGCCAATAGAAGATCATTGGTTACTTTGGTGAGTGCAGTTTCAGTCGAGTGTGATGGGCGGAAGCCAGATTGCAAGGGGTCGAGGAGGGAGTTGTGAGTGAGATGCTGGATCAGGCGTTTGTAAACAAGCCTTTCTAGTAATTTGGATGTGAATGGAAGAAGGGAGACCGGTCGATAGTTAGTGGGAGAGCTGGGATCAAGGGAAGGTTTTTTGAGGATAGGAGTGATTAGTGCTTGTTTGTATAATGATGGAAAGGTACCAGTAGAGAGTGAAAGATTGAATAGGTGGGTAAGTGCAGGAGAGAGTGTATCAGAGATTGGGTGGAGAAGGCGAGAGGGTATGGGGTCAAGGGAGCAGGTGGTGGGTTTTGAGCTGGCTAGAAGTTTGCTAACTTCATCTAGAGTTGCAGGGGTGAAGGAGTGCAAAGTAGATGTGAGTGGACTGCACGTTGGTCTGAGATTGTTGTCGGACGGTATGCTCAGCCTAATGAGATCGATTTTTTCATTAAAGAAATGAGCAAGGTCTTGGGCGGTAACATTAATAGGTGGAGGAGGTGGAGGGGGGCATAGGAGTGAGTTAAATGTGGCAAACAGCTGCTGTGGTTTGGAGGACATAGTAGATATTAGATAAGAGAAGTATTGTTCTTTGGCTAATGATAGAGCTCGGTTATAGCAGGAGAGCATGAATTTGAAGTGGATAAGTCAGGATCAGTTCGTGACTTTCTCCACCGTCGCTCAGCTGATCTACTACATCTTCTGAGGTACCGTGTTACACTAGTGTGCCAGGGTTGGGGTTTAGCTGGCCGGCTGTGACGGGTGGTAGAAGGTGCAAGGGAGTCAAGTGCTGTTGAATGGGCATCGTTGTAGAGAGAAGCTGCCATATTGGGACAGGAGAGAGTATTAATATGAGATATGGATTGTGCTAAAACTGTTTCCTATAGCTTCTTCCAGGTCTCGTAATGACAGTTTTTGCTAAATCAATGCACTAATATTTAATTTCTAGAGGCCTCTGGGCTCAAATGAATGACAACTCACTGAATGGTTGTAGATTAAACAGGGTTATAGTTAAAAAAGGGGTCCCCTCTAATAGTTGTAACACAATATATACCCTGTTTTACATTTATGTTTCTTGAACCCACCCTTGAGGGGCCCAATGTGATGCCAACAGTCCAAGACACTACATATAACCAGCCCTGGTTGGACTTCCTATTTATTAATATGAATACATAGGGGGAAGGTAATGCCCTAACACTGATTCACTTCCACATGCCACTTCTGTTTGTGACTTATCTTTGGTTTTACCACCACCACAAAGGTGGAGAAGTGGACTGATTTGGTGATATCTAGGGCTGTGGGGAGTATCTGAGCCTGTACTGAGGGTTCTCATTTTTTTTTCTTATTTGGTTATGATCAATAATGAATTTCTTTCTGGAGGTAAGGGAGAGGTGGTGCTTCTGTTATTGAGGTATGCTGCGGGTCTGGGTACTCATTAAAAGGGAAGTATGCCTTACTGATAAGTAGGACTTGTTTTCCATGTATTTTATAATAGAAAGTAAAGTATGAGGGTGTTGCTTACTGCATGCAAGGCGGCTGCTTAAATACAACTGCCAGCACCCACTGCCACTCCGACTGATTCTTATAAGCCACACCCCAGTCCAACCAGGACGTGCCCCATCCCACACAGACCACGACCCTGCCCTGTCCCTGCTAAGGTTACAAATATGGGTGTTCCCTGTAGCCGTATAACTGTGTCTATGTAGAAAGGTATGCAACATGGCAGCTCCCACTCATTAATATACTCATTAAACACAAATACTGCGCACCTTTACCCTGAAACTTGATGCTCTAAGTGGGAGTAAATGGAAGATAAACCATACTTATATATAAAGGATGTACCAACAGTGTCAGTTGGAGCGGAGCTCTGCATTTAATTGCTGGGCAGTACACTGGGCCCCATCTCAAACCAAGACCGGTGCTGCATATTTTGACACATCGCCTGTCTATTTTTATAATCAATAGAATGTATCTGCGTATAGATTTCTAATTTAATTGGCCCCATCAGTATAACTAATATTAATCTCTGCCTTATTACACCTCGTCATTCAGGCTGTGTCAGGAAAATCTATTCCTGCCTGACTAAAGTGAACATTTAATGCCCATCCCATTTCAACACAATATAACATAAGAAGCTTCCCCTGCAGTGCAGTGATCCTCTTTTCTGTTAGTCCCTCCCACGAGGAGCTCCTGTAGCATTCCTTCCAATTTCCCTCCTAAATCATTTACTTACCTACTCCTACCAGTCTACCCAAATCACCTGGCTTCTTAGGGCCACAACCTGATGCGCCTTTAATTTATGTCAGCTACTGAAATGATTAGAAGACCACACTAGCACACAAGACTTGTTTCAGCAGGGCAAGCCCTTGCAAAGGTTTTTACTGCGGTGGTGCAATGTTTCGGGGCTCCGCCCCTTTGTCAAGGGACAGATGGGAGGTATGACACTGCTCTGTTATGCAGATCGCTAGAAGGCTGGAATAGATATAGTCAAGGTGAGTTACCCCCTATGAGTTATTACTTAGACACATTTGATTTGGGATTGTTATTTACTTGGTTTCTGATTTTATGGTACCTTAGGAAAAACTTGCTCCTACCTTCCTTATTACCCCTCACATCGCTAGCTGGGCTTGCAGACCATGGACTGTGTCATTTGGGGGCAAGAAGAAATGTAATACTCCTCCATCGCTTTAGCAGAAACCCCACCTCAAAAGGATGTCATAATCTGGAGAGAAAGGTAGCCAAAAACAAATCCAGCATAGGCATTCCCAATATCAAGCACCTTCATATACTAAATGTCTGGCATTGTATCAGTAAGCTGGTGGGATGTGGATGTAATTCCAGTGTTAAGGAAGGGGACGTTGTTGTTGCATTGTGGCCTATGAGTAAAGCAATATAGTTTCTTCCAATCATTAGAGATCAGTATGTGTCCCTATGTATTTCAGCCCCATCATGTACATATTAATCAATTAACCCTGCAGAGATATTAACCCTGCAGAGATATTAACCCATTCCCGTCTTCAACTAACCCCTCTATCAGCACCACCACCCAGTTTTACCCCACGCTGCCCTTGTCCATTTTGAGTAGGTCCAAGTGGTTTTAATTGCCCCGTCACACAACTGGTCAGTCGTCTTTAGTAGAATAAGGCACAGGAGCCCTTTCCTCAATATTAACCATAGGGATTAAGAAAAACAAGGAGACATATTTATGGGGAAACCTGGCAGTGAGCACAGGATTTATTACAATTATTCTACACCCTGGATCATGGGTGGCACATACATCCACCCACCCTCCTATCCTTACACACACCCCCATCCTCTCCCCTTCACACATACACCCTCACCCCGTCTCCTACGCACACTCACCTTCCCTGCCTACACACACATACACCCTCCCTCACTCCTATACACACCCTAATATACACTGAAGAAGCTGATGATCCAAAGGAAGGCAAAAAGTCCTTGAGTGCTTGCGCCAATTTGCACTGAAGGCAAAAATTCTTCCTGACTCCTAGAAACGGCAGTCGGTTCTACACCCTGGATCATGGCTAGACACATACACTAGACCCACCCTACTACACCTAAACACGTGCACCCCCTCTACACCCACGCACCCCCTCTACACCCAGGCACCCCCCTCTATACACATCCACACTCCCACCTACACAAATCCACCCCCACCCTCCCTCCTATACAGACCCATGTTGTCACCACCATCCCTCCTATATACACTTATCCCTCCACCCTCCTATACACACCCACTATCCTCCCTACTATATACACGTACCCCCCCCCGCCTCCTTCACACAGACAGAAACACGATTCAGGCATCGGTGGTTGATCAACGGCAACAGCAAGTGAGTCGCCGGGTAGAACACTGAAAAGGAAAAGTTCAGAAAGTTTTGAAATAAGAATAAATTCCAGAGAAATACTTGTTTCTTTATGATATAAAAGGCTCAGTCTAGCTTTAAGAATGCACTTGTTGGGCCTGTGGGGACTGTTTGGGTCTCTCTACACATGAAATGCCAGGGCCTCTTATGAATCTCAGCCTGTGCCATTTATTCTTTTATACTCTTTGATCAGCTGGTGCCAGTCCATTACCCAGTGGCAACCCATTTCCAAAGGTGGATATCTAAGCCAGATGTCCAGCAGCCCTGTAAGAGTTACCTGCCTCCCCTGTTATTGGCCTACTATACAATCAGCACTTTATCTGCAGACTTAGATCCCTGTCAGCAACCTCTTACACCCTAAAGGCAGCCATACATTGGTCTATCAGGTCTGCCCTCAAAGTGATCAGCCTGCGGGCTCAACAGACAGGGTGTATGACTTCCTTCCTTTTGTTCTGATTGAAAATGATCAGAAAGACTGTAAGTAAAGTGGAGCTGCATTGGACAGCATGAGACATCTCTATTCGAGGTATAATTGTCAGTAAATAGATAAATTACCCAAATCCTCTGTAGCCTCTTCACAATGGCCTTCCTGACTCTTTTCCGGAGGGTGTCTTTGGCTTACGGAGCAGGGTCTTCCTCCACTGCCGGAGCAAGGTGTTTCTCTTCCGCTCGAACAGGGTCTTCCTCCACTTTTAGAGCGGGGACTTCCTCTGCTGCCAGAGCAGGGTCTTCTTCTTCCGCAGGAGCAGTGTCTTCCTCCACTTTTGGAGCAGGGCCTTCTCCTGCTGCTGGAGCAGGTTCTTCCTCTTCCGCCGGAGCAGGGTCTTCCTCAGAGGGAGCTCCTTCCTCTTCTTTCCCCTTTCAGCCCCGTCATGTACATATTAATCAATTAACCCTGCAGAGATATTAACCCATTCCCTTCTTCAACTAAACCCCTGTATCAGCACCACCACCCAGTTTTACCCTCACACAACCGCTCAGTCATCTTTAGTAGAACGAGGAACAGGAGCCCCTTCCCTCAATATTCACCATAGGGATTAAAGAAAAACACAGAGACATATTTATGGAGAAACCTGGCGGTAAGCACAGGATTTATTACAATTAATAGGCAATTTATATTTGGGCCTCCCTAACAGTGGATGATCCAAAGGAAGGCGAAAAACCCTAGAGTGCTATGGGGGCCAATCTGCACTGAAGGTAAAGATTCCTTCCTGACTCCTAGAAACGGCAGTCAGTTCTACACCCTGGATCATGGCTAGACTCCCCCACCCCCTACCTATACACCCCCACCTCCTATTCACCCCTCACCTATACACACCCCCTCAACATTCTCCTATACACAACCCCCTACTCTCCCTCCTATACACAACCCCTACTCTCCCTCCTTTACTCAACCCCCTACTCTCCCTCCTGTACACAACCCCCTACTCTCCCTCCTATACATAACCCCCACTCTCCTTCCTGTACACAACCCCCTACTCTTCCTCCTTTACACAACCCCCTACTTTCGCTTTTGTACATACTGTAACCCCCTACTCTCCCTCTTGTACATAACCCCCACTCTCCCTCCTGTATATAACCCCCACTCTCCCTCTTGTACACAACCCCCTAGTCTCTCTCCTGTACACAACCCCCTACTCTACCTCTTGTACATAACCCCCTACTCTCCCTCCTATACTCAACCGTGTACTCTCCCTCCTGTACAAAACCCCCACTCTCCCTCTTGTACACAACCCCCTACTCTCTCCCCTGTACACAACCCCCTACTCTCCCTCTTGTACATAACCCCCACTCTCCCTCCTGTATATAACCCCCACTCTCCCTCCTATACACAACCCCCTACTCTCCCTCCTGTATATAACCCCCACTCTCCCTCCTGTACACAACCCCCTACTCTCCCTCCTGTACATAACCCCCACTCTCCCTCCTATACACAACCCCCTACTCTCCTTCCTGTACACAACCCCCTACTCTCCCTCCTTTACACAACCCCCTACTTTCCCTCTTGTAGATAACCCCCACTCTCCATCCTGTACAAAACCCCCACTCTCCCTCTTGTACACAGCCCCCTACTCTCTCTCCTGTACACAGAGAATCTGGGAAGGGAGTGTGACTGTGGGATAGCAGGTATAGTAGGGAGAGATGTGCCTATAGTAACAGTGGATAATAGTCTCTGGGAAGGGAGTGTGACTGTGGAATAGCAGGTATAGTAGGGAGAGATGGTGCCTATAGTAACAGTGAATAATAGTCTCTGGGAAGGGAGTGTAACTGTGGGATAGCAGGTGTAGGGAGAGATGGTGCCTATAGTAACAGTGGATAATAGTCTCTGGGAAGGGAGTGTGATTGTGGGATAGCAGGTATAGTAGGGAGAGATGTGCCTATAGTAACAGTGAAATAATAGTCTCTGGGAAGGGAGTGTGACTGTGGGATAGCAGGTATAGTAGGGAGAGATGGTGCCTATAGTAACAGTGGGATAATAGTCTCTGGGAAGGGAGTGTGACTGTGGGATAGCAGGTATAGTAGGGAGAGATGGTGCCTATAGTAACAGTGGATAATAGTCTCTGGGAAGGGAGTGTGACTGTGGGATAGCAGGTATAGTAGGGAGAGATGGTGCCTATAGTAACAGTGGGATAATAGTCTCTGGGAAGGGAGTGTGACTGTGGGATAGCAGGTATAGTAGGGAGAGATGGTGCCTATAGTAACAGTGGATAATAGTCTCTGGGAAGGGAGTGTGACTGTGGGATAGCAGGTATAGTAGGGAGAGATGGTGCCTATAGTAACAGTGGATAATCGTCTCTGGGAAGGGAGTGTGACTGTGGGATAGCAGGTATAGTAGGGAGAGATGGTGCCTATAGTAACAGTGGATAATAGTCTCTGGGAAGGGAGTGTGAATGTGGGATAGCAAGTATAGTAGGGAAAGATGGTGTCTATAGTAACAGTGGGATAATAGTCTCTGGGAAGGGAGTGTAACTGTGGGATAGCAGGTATAGTAGGGTGAGCTATTGTCTATAGTAACAGTGAAATTATAGTCTCTGGGAAAGGAGTGTGTCTGTGGGATAGCAGGTATAGTAGGGAGAGATGGTGCCTATAGTAACAGTGGATAATAGTCTCTGGGAAGGGAGTGTAACTGTGGGATAGCAGGTATAGTAGGGAGAGATGGTGCCTATAGTAACAGTGGATAATAGTCTCTGGGAAGGGAGTGTGACTGTGGGATAGCAGGTATAGTAGGGAGAGATGGTGCCTATAGTAACAGTGGATAATAGTCTCTGGGAAGGGAGTCTGACTGTGGGATAGCAGGTATAGTAAGTAGAGAAGGTGCTATTAGTAGTAGTTGTAATACCCCAGCACTAACAGAAAACAGATAAAAATCATTAGTAAGTGGAGGGGTTTATATGAAGCAGTTATTATAATGTATAAATTTATATTGGGATCTTTGTACTGAATTATATGAGAATCTCCTACATTAATTTTTCAGCAGTGGAAACACTAGTTATTGAGTCCCCCAATCAGATTGTTGGATCCCCTAAAGTCTCAATCAGCCCCATATAATTCCTGGGCACCCCAACAGTTGCAGGCTCATCTCCCTCTATAGAGTCACCCCTACATTTCTGTAAAATGATTTGTATGAATCACAGCAGCTTTGGTTGGAAAAAACCCACATTCATTGAGTTCAACCTTTTGTCCTGGCAAAACCTGACCAACTGCAGGGGGGGGTATTTGTGCAGCACATACAAGGGGCACAGCCAAAAACTATTGGTACTTCCCACTTGTGTTTATAGGGGGGCAGACAAATAACGTGTGGAGTGAATTGAGATGGCGGTGCTATTACATAGGGGGCACTTTGATATATATGGGGGCAGGGCCGCCATCAGGGGGGGACAGGGGGGACAAGCGTACCGGGCCCGGGCATGAAGGGGGGCCCGGCAGCGCTGCATTTTTTGAAGATCCGGGCCCCCCTTACGAGCGCCCGAGCCGTACGTCTTGCCTCTGTGCTGCCGAATGCGGAAGTGCCGAAAAGCCGAAGCCGATGCGCCGAAAAGACCCGAAGTCACGGAAAAAGCCGAAGTCACGAAAACAGCCGAAGCCGAAGTCCTGAAGCAGCGCAAAGACCCGAAGTCACGAAAACAGCCGAAGCCGAAGTCCTGAAGCAGTGAAAAGACCCGAAGTCACGAAAGGAGGTGAAGTTGAAGTACTGAAGCCGTGAGTTCAATTCTACTGAACACCAGTTTGTGTATTTTTTTTTTTTTAATCTCCTGGCCACCAATGTATTATTTTAATATTCTATAGGCCCCTGCAACCAATCTTTTTTTTTAAAACATGTTTTTTTGGGGCCCCAATTTTTTTTTTAACTCGTAAGGGGCCCCTGACGCCAATGTTTTATTTTTTTCAAAAAAAATTTTTTTTTTTTTTTAATTTTTTTTTGGGGCCCCAATTTGTTTTTAACTTGTAAGGGGGCCCCTGCCGCCAATGTTTTTGGTTTTTTTTTTCAAAAAAAATGTTTTTTTTTCAAATTTTTTTTTGGGGCCCCAATTTGTTTTTAACTTATAAGGGGGCCCCTGCCGCCAATGTTTTTTTTTTTTTTTCAAAAAAATTTTTTTTTTTTTTTCAAATTTTTTTTTGGGGCCCCAATTTGTTTTTAACTTATAAGGGGGCCCCTGCCGCCAATGTTTTTTTTTTTTTCAAAAAATTTTTTTTTTTTTTTAAATTTTTTTTTGGGGCCCCAATTTGTTTTTAACTTATAAGGGGGCCCCTGACGCCAATGTTTTTTTTTTTTTTTTTTTAAATTTTTTTTTTTTTTTTTTAAATTTTTTTTTGGGGCCCCAATTTGTTTTTAACTTATAAGGGGGCCCCTGCCACCAATGTTTGTTTATTTTTTTTACATTTTTTTTGTTGGGGCCCCAAGTTTTTTTTAACTTATAAGGGGGCCCCTGCCACCAATGTTTTTTTTTTTTTAAAAAAAAAAAATTTAATTTTTTTTTTTTGGGGCCCCAATTTTTTATAAGGGGGCCCTGACCATCAATAGCTTTTTACAACTTGTGTGGGGGGGGTTACTTTTTTAGCGCTGATGTCTGTGTGGTCTTTTAACTGCGATGTGGAGTGGGCGGGAAATGGGGTGGAGCTTGGTCGTCAGTGTGGGCGGGGCCCAGGGGGCCCCAAAAATTTTGTTGTACGGGGCCCCATGATTTCTAATGGCGGCCCTGTATGGGGGTACAGTGTGTGGGTGCTGGGATGTATTTTGGCAAGGGGAAGTCAGACTAGTGTATTGGGTCCTGTGATTTGCTGTCGGCTCAGTGAGGCACTTTAAGAGGCAGTGACACCCCTTTTAAGGGGAATTTTGGTCCTTTCCACTTACACAAACTGCTGCACCACTGACTGTGCTAAATACAATGTGACTGAGATACAACTGTGGCATTTTTGGAGAAACCATTGTATATGTTGCTTGTAACCCACCCAGCACCCATATAATACTGTTACATTATGTACTGTGGAATAAAGTGATATTGTAGTATAATATAGTAAGTAGGGTCTCCTCATATCTGTGTCTATTGCTCCTTCTGTATTTCAGCCCATCACTTACATATTAACCAATGAATTCCCAGAGCAGAAACCATTCTAACAACCCCCTGCACAGATATTAACCCTGTGTATTTTAGCCCCATCACATACTTATTAACCAATGAATTCCCAGATCAGAACCCATTCTAACAACCCCCTGCACAGATATTAACCCTGTGTATTTTAGCCCCATCACATACATATTAACCAATGAATTCCCAGATCAGAACCCATTCTAACAACCCCCTGCACAGATATTAACCCTGTGTATTTTAGCCCCATCACATACATATTAACCAATGAATTCCCAGAGCAGAAACCATTCTAACAACCCCCTGCACAGATATAAAACCATACAAACCTTTAACAAAACCTCTTTCCCACTCTGCCCCACACCTGCCCATTTGCGCAGTCCCCCCACAGTATTAAATGACACAATTGGTCAGTTACCTTTATCAGAATGAGGCACTGGAGCCTCTTACCTCCCCTCAAGATTCACCATAGAGATTCAATAAAAACACAGAGACATATTTATGGGCAAACCTGTTGGTGGGAACAGGATTTATTCATATTAAAGTCAATTTGGGTTGGGCATTCATAACAGCTAATGATCCAGAGGAAGGCAAAAACCCTAGGGAAAAATTCCTTCCTGACTCCAAATGGCAATCGGTATTACTCCCTGGATCATGGCTTAAAGGAACAGTTCAGTGTAAAAATAAAAACTATGCAAATAGATTGTGCACAATAAAAAATGTTTCTAATATAGTGAGTTAACCAAAAATGTAATGTATAAAGGCTGGAGTGAATGCATGTCTAACATAATAGCTAGAACATTACTTCCTGTGGCCCCCCTTCAAGTCACTGATTGGTTAGTGGCTGGCAACCAATCAGTGGAAACCAAGAGTGCAAAACAGGAAGTAGTGTTCTGGCTATTATGTTACACATGCATTTACACCAGCCTACAAACATTACATTTTTGGCTAACTCACAGTCTATTTACCCAGTTTTTCTATTTACATTAAACTGAACACAGGAATCATTTTAAAGGAATCATTCAGTATATAAAATAAACACTGGCTAAATAGATAGTCTGTGCAAAATAAAAAATGTTTCTAATATAGTAAGTTAGCCAAAAATGTAATGTATAAAGGCTGGAGTGACTGGATGTCTGACATAATAGCCAGAACACTACTTCCTGATTTGCAGCCAATTTGGCCCCTTCAAGTCACTGATTGGTTAGTGGCTGGTAACCAATCAGTGGAAATTAAGAGAGCTGCAAAGCAGGAAGTAGTGTTCTGGCTATTATGTTAGACGTCCAGTCACTCCAGCCTTTATATATTACATTTTTGGCTAACTTACTATATTCAAAATATTTTTTATTTTGCCCAACCTATCTATTTACCTAATTTTTATTTTAATACAGAACAGTTCCTTTAATATGTCTGTGTTTAATTCACTGTAAAAAAAGAAAAACTGGGTAAATAGATAGGATGTTTAAAATAAAAAATGTTTCTAATATTGTAAGTTAGCCAAAAATGTAACATATAAAGGCTGGAGAGACTGAATGTCTAACATAATAGCCAGAACACAACTTCCTGATTTGCAGCCCATGTGGCCCCCTTCAAGTCACTGATTGGTTAGTGGCTGGTAACCAATCAGTGGAAACCAAGAGAGCTGCAAAGCAGGAAGTAGTGTTTTGGCTGTTATGTTAGACATCCAGTCACTCCAGCACTTATACATTACATTTTTGGCTAACTATATTAGAAACATTTTTTATTTTGCACATCCTATCTATTTAACTAATGTTTATTTTAATACTGAATGATTCCTTTAATATGTGTGTGTGGAAGGGAGGGTGCGTGTGTAAGTGTATGTGTGAATGCTTGTGTGGGTTCCAGTGTGGGTGTAAGATATTTACGGCGCAGGAGTGGGGCGACGACAGTTTATCCCTCTAAAGAACTTCTTGGTGGAACGCTGCAAAGAAAATAAATATCTTGTAAATTGTTAAAGAAGAATTAATTACAAATAAATAATTATTAGCATGTCAGCTCTCTAGAATGGCACCTTTTATTCTTATATTGATCAGTTGGTGTGAGTCTAGTTTCTAGTAGTAAAGTTATTTCCAAAGAAGGGAGGAGCTACAACAGCCCTATGAGAGTTACCAAACCTCCCCTTATTGGTCTATAGAGAATCAACAGCGGTATCTGGAGACTTGGCCAGATCTCTGCTCAGAGTCAGTAACCCAGTACAACCTATAGACAGCCATACCCTGGCCAATAGGGGAAATTCTCTGACTGATCAGGCCACAGGCAAAAAAAAGACAGAGAACATACAAGGCAGCTATGGCAACCTTTCAATTTCTCCAATCATTTGGGTAGACAGCCTGAACGACTGGAAGGCTATAAAGTACACGAGAGCCAACATGGTGCATTAGCATATGAAAGTAGAAAGCCAGTAAAATTAGATATATTACCCAGATCCTCTGGAGCCTGATTGTAACCCTTCTTCTCCGGGTTGGCAGCTGCTGTTTTTGTTTGTTCTCCTCTTGTTCCTCCATTTCTATCATCTCTTCTCTCTTTTCGGCAGGAACATCTTTCTCCGGTTCTTTCCCCTTTTCTTGGTTTTCAGCAGGAACATCTTCTTCTTGTTCCTGCTTTTGCTCCTCTTCTTCCTTAAGTTCGATCACCTCTTCTTTCTGCAGTTCTTCCGCATCTTCTTGCTGTTCAAGAGGGACCTCTTTCTTCAGTTCTTCTGCCTCTTCTTGCTTTTCAGCAGGAACATCTTCCTCTTGTTCCTGCTTTTGCTCCTCTTGTTGAACCACTTCCTCTTTCTGTTCAGGAGGATCATCTATCTCCAGGTCTTCCAAATCCTCTTTCTTTTCTGCAGTACCATCTTCGTCTTGCTCCTTTTTTTGCTCCTCTTGTTCCTCCAGTTCCATCTCTTCCTCTTGCTGTTCTGGAGGAACCTCCTTCTCCAGTTCTTCCATATCCTCTTTCTTTTCAGCAGGACCCTCTTCGTCTAGTTCCTTCTTTTGCTCCTCCTGTTCCTCTTCATGGTGTTCCACCTCTTCTTGCTCCTCCCGATGGTTCTCCTCTTCCTGCAGGTGATCTTCCTCCACTTTTTCCTGTTGACTGGTCCTAAAGGTGATATAATGGAGAACAATTAGTAAGTGTAATTTGTTTCCAAAGTGTTGAGACTACAAATATCATTACTGAAGTAATAATATATTCCCTGATGATCTTTGATGTGTTTATGGGGCAGATTAAGTATATTATATGGGTAGATAAGAGTAAACTGATAGACCAGCTCATATTTTTGTGGAAAATGGGATAAAAAGAGCAGGTTTTCCAATATAATTTTTTTTGCCTTCTTGCTGTGTTAAGATCATTATATAGAACCTATTTCTGTCTGCTCTTTGCCTGGACTGAATGATTCCTAACTCACAATTCAAACTATTGCAAAGCCACACTTCAACTGGTTGTGCAAGTGACTTTTTCTGTTTAGTCCTGATTAGATTAAATTAGATGTCTAATTGTAGGCTGCATCTGAGGAATTCTGGGAGATTATGGTGGTACTTTCCAATATGAAACTGTGTAACGCTGAAATCAGTGCTCTGACTGGCTACATCCATTTTTTCTTATATATATATTGTTCTTATGCATCATAAACTGGAATGGAATATTAAATGTAAAATACATACATGGCAGCTTCTTCCAGCTCCTTCTCTTTCTCGAGGAGTTTGCTCTCCATGCCCTCCGATATTGATCTTAAAGTCTGTTGGGGAAGACACAAGGAGAGGAGCAAAGGGTAAATAAGACATTTATACTCTGTATTGGAGGAAGCATGAGGGACAGAGACAGTGATCCGGACACTTACTTGAAAGGCTTCGGCAACCTCGTCTCTGTCTATTTTGATGTTTCTGAGCTGTGGGAGAAAAAACTCAATGTTATACAGCATTATACCCATGTTATTAGGGTTCCTATGAGGGGCCTCTGTGCATAACCCACACTGCATTGCAACAGTTTTTGCTTTTGCTTTGTTGCTGCTGAAAATGGGACTTAGGTGGGTGAGTTTAGAAGAGATCCAGTCAATAATACTGTTACTACTGTTACTAAGGCACCCAGTCACTAATATTAATACTAATAATGCCACTTACAGGTGATTCCGGCAGCTGGAAATCGGTCACAATCGTATCCAGTTGTTCCTGTAACATAAAAAAAGTGTCAGAGTGAGGGAGAAATGGATTAAGCAATATTATCAGGTAGATGAGAAGCAGAAATATGGAGCAGCGCTGCTGTACAGTTCCCATTCACCTGCAGTGTCACTATAGGCCACACATCAGTGATATGTATATAATTATAATAATAATTAGATATATGATTATATGTTTTACTGTCAGTTCTCGGTTTAAAGGGCATAAGAACCAAATACACACAACAATAGGAATTTACAATAAATATTAGTGCTTCACCCGCATGTACATGAAGGCCACAGGGCAATGTTTTTATAGACATGGGGATAGAATTTTAGTTTTCTTCTCAGTTTGGGATATAAAACATATATATTCTCCTCTATAATTAGTTTATAGTCTGGAGGTGCAATAGCTGACTACATTGTATAACCCAAGAGCTGGCAATCTAATGCCACACTGATTCAAAATAAATTACAAATAGTTAATGGACTGAAATAGACATAGGGCACAACAGTCCATGAGAAACAAAAGGCCTGGGGACACAACATTTCTATAATAATAATAATTACAATCTAATATCATTTATTCCCTATTTTAGATTCCTTACCACATTCATGACCACGTATATGAAGTAGACTAGGTTCGCCCTAGTCAGGTACTGGTGGGTAACTGCATATCTGATGAGGAAGTTGGCTCTGAAAAAGAATTGCCATTGAGCATTAATACAAGGTTTTATCTACTGCTGCATTGCATTTCTACTAGGGGCCCTGGTTAACCTATATAGAGCCCAAATGATCCAAAAACCGTGAAAATAAAAAGGCACTAATAAAAGAACAATATCTGGCAAAATAATCTTTTTTAGAGATAGTTGAAGGAGGAAAAGTCAGCTAAAATGTTCTAAATTGCTTATGATGAATATTTATAAATAGGGCCCTGGTGTGGAGCCAATGGCCAAAGTCCATCCAATCTTGAAGCAGGGGGTTTATTTACTATGTGATGCTGCAATTAGAGAATGGGTGATTGGGTGCATGTGTCTGGCCCCTGGCACACCTTGTACTTTATTCAGACCCCCAAGAGATAGTGTCTCAGGGGCCAAAGAATACAGGACAGGTCAATTGACACCAAATTCTGAGGCCAATGAGGGATCCCATTTTGCCCCCTTATCTCTCCTACACACACCCCTGGGGCAATGACCAACAGTTCCCAAAAATAAGCAGATTTCTGTTTTACTTACAAGTCGTCCATCTTCCCGAACTCTCTCCTGTAGTGATGTTCTGCAAGGGAAAAAACATTTCCATGAAACACTGAGCTAAAGGAGAGAAGGACATTCACATACAATTCTCTCTCTGACATTTTCTCCCACGGTCTGTCCGACTTTCTCCCAAACTTTCTGCCTTCAAAAGATCTCTTAAAATACACTTATTTAGAGAAACCTCCCCTCCCTCTGCTTAACTACCAAATGCAATACCACATACAGTACTACATCTCTCCCCCGCTTATATCTGATCTTGCCCACACCTTGTGTCTTATTCCCTTCCCTTTAGATTGTAAGCTCTTTTTGCACAGAGCCTTCCTTACCTTTTGTACCAGTATTGGTTGTGATGTATGTAACTCCATATGTTCTATGTATGTAATTAATGTGACTTAGTTGTATAAACACATTTACTTTACAGCACTGCAAAATATGTTGGCGCTATATCAATACACGTTATTATTAATAATAATAACAATAAACCAGCGCTACAGCCTTTGAAACCCTAGCAGCCTACTGAGAAGCCCATTAAATAAAGGAATGGATGACTCATATAATATTTACCATAAAAATAGAGGAGACTCTCGATGTCTGTCTCCTCCTCCTCCCTGAAGTTCTTCCAGGTCAACAAAATCGCCTGTAAGAAAAGAAAGAGAGATACAATTTAGAATGGGTGTAAACAGGGCCATCATCAGAAATCGCAGGGCCCCATACGACAAAATTTCCTGGGCTGAGCCCACCACAACCCCCACCTACAGGTCCGCCCTCCCCACCCCACAGGTCCACCCCCCACATTGGTGACTAGGGTTCCCACATGTTAATAAAAAATACAAAACTATTGGTGGTCAGGACCCCCCATAAAAAACATTTTTGGTCTGGCCCCCCATCAAAAAAACATTTGTGGTCTGGGCCCCCATTAAAAAAACATTTGTGGTCAGGGCCCCACATTAAAAAATATTGGTGTCTCGGACCCCACATGGGGAAAAATAATTTGTTTCCGGTGCCCCCCCACATGATAAGAAAATTGGAGGCCAGGGCCCCCCTTAAACTTCCATGTAAAAAAAAACTTGCCCCCCCCAGAAGTTTGAAAGAAAATTGGTGACCAGGGCCCCACCACACAACAGGGACCACAAAAGTTTATCTTTAGGGGGCCCTGCCATGTTGTACTTAATTCATTAGTGTGGCCCACCTGCTGTAAGTGAGCTGCCAACTGCAGAAGGGAGGAGGGGAGCAGCATTTTCTTCCCTTATTGGTCACAGAATTTCAAGTCCCGGTAAAGCTGCATGGCGATTGGATGAGCTGGAGGGGAAGTTCAAACCTCAGCTATCCAATCCAGCAGCTCAACTGGGACTTAAACTCTGTGACCAATAAGAGAAAGTAATGGACAGAAGATACCTCCCCCTGTGCTCCCGCCCTGCCTTCCCGAAGTTGGCAGCTCTCAGAAAGCAGGGGGGCCCGGCTAATCAAGTAAGTGCCGCGTGACCGGGCCCCCTACAACTCGAGCCCCCTACAACTCTCTCCCCTCTCCCCTCCTGATGGCGGCCCTGGGTGTAAATGCCGCCTGTATCATGTCCAGTTTAGATGAGGGAATGTTTTTTCTCTTTTTTGGAAGTACAAAAGAAACAGATACATTACCTCCATCTCTATGGAGCGCTCCATGATGTTTCAGCCGTCTAAAGGAAGAAAAATGATACAAATCAGCAATATATTCGGCACAGCAATAGTTTCACGTTTCATAGACTTTAATATGAATGTGACAGTCGTTATTGTGTAGTTTAAGTGTTATCAGGTGAAATAAAGTACGAGATTAAGAGACAGATATTTCCTTATCTTTATTTTCCGGCATATTGTTACCCACAATGTTAAATGGCACATTATAATGCTGGTGATTGTGTTGAATTTGATTCTTTTAAGGGATACATGTACTGTGAATATGAATGAACTTTGTTACAACAGCGCCACCTGCTGGTCATTTTCCCACCAGTCTGACCAGCAAGTAGTCAAGGAAGTTGTCAGGAGAAAGAAAGAGGCTGCTCTGATGTTCTTCTGTTTAGGATTAAAATTATAAGCCTTTCTCACATCTTTCCTAAGCAGAAGAACATCAGCCTCTTTCTTTCTCCTGACAACTTCCTTGACTACTTGCTGGTCAGACTGGTGGGAAACTGACCAGCAGGTGGCGCTGTTGTAACAAAATCCATTCATATTCACAGTACACGTATCCCTTAATATCTTGGAATCAAAAGAAAATAAATAATGAATGTCAATTATAAAAGTGCTTAAAATAGCCCCCTCATCAATTTTACATTCGCTGATTTTTAAGGTTTACTTATCCTTTAGAGGTGAACCACCCCTTTAAAGTCAGCCAGTAGCGTGATTCTATATGTGTCTGGTCACCTTAACCCTCACAGAGCATTCTTTACACTTCATTGATCTGTATTTACATTTACAGGAGCCATAGTGTATTGGGTGCAGAGTGGGAAAACACTGGGGTTAATACAAAGTCTCATGTGAACTTAAGGCAGAGTTGCTCTAACAGATATAATACAAGTATCAATTGGATTTTTTCAAAGTTACCTTTCAAAAAAACGCAGAAGCCGTAGATGTTGTCGCTTCTGGAATGAAAAAAAAGGCACCGGCACAAGGCCGGGTACCCCAAGGGGTCTCCCTGAGGAGTCCCTGGCTATCCCAAAAACTAGTTCTGATAAGGATGGATTATATCAAACTAGGGGGAAGCCAAAAAATGCTCTGATGACGATGAGCAGCAAACGTGCAGAACTTGCAAAAAATCGCAAAGGTCGCAGGAATCGCGGCAAACACGCTGTAGCCCGATGTCTGTATAGAGAGAGAGAATAAAAATAATTACAAGTCAGCTTTACAGATAATGTATTCAGCACTTCATATTTCCCATAAAATACAGATTATGGGAGAGATCTGACTATTTTACCCTTAATTTTAGCTTTGCGTCACTAGAAACTCCCGGGCCTCGGATTGTACAAAACTGTAAGTCTGATCATAGCGACCAATAAGAAATGAGCATTGGCACCGATAAAGCAAGGACATAGTACACTGGTGCAATTTACTCCACGTTAGTAAGAACGGCCCAGTTATAGAGGTACAAGGGTACAAGAAACACCATAGCAAGTAGTATTAAATGGTCTAGTTCAAATTAGTATTAATACATTGGTTGCTATGGATAATGGCACTTTTGTAACAAAAATCAAACAATGATCCTTCTTGTCCCCAACTCAAGGACAGACCCATTGGTTTGTTAGATTTTCATCCGCTGTTTAGTAGTCAGGAATGTACCAAATCCACTGTTTCAATTGGACTTTTTTTTTTTTTTAACATTTTATATCTGGTTGCTAGGCTCTTTGCCCTTAGCAACCATCCATTTGTCTGAAATCAGTGACAAAAGGAGGAACCACTAGTTAGGGGGCTGTAAGCCAAATATTCCCCCCTGTTTTTCCATTAAAATAAGGGTTATTTGGCAATATACAGGCAATATTAGAGGCAATATACACTTAACACAGAGCCAACCAACGGACAAAACCAACTGTCAAATCCCTATGGGTAAAGTCATCTCTCTTCCATGGGCCCTGCTGTATGTCCCCCACTCATTTACTATCACCCCCTACTGTCCCCATGGCACGTGCCTCTGCTTCCCACCCCTATTTACAGACTTGGATAAAGGGAACATGTATTTAGCTACAATGTTGGTACATAAGAGCAGGGCTGGGGGCAGATACCCTGGGGCAGAGGAGTAAATCTCTAAGGAACCTGTCAGTACTGAGAACACAAATTAAGCAGCTTATGGTGAGGTACAGGGGTCCTAAATGTTCCCTTCATTAATAAATGTGAATATTTGCTGACAGTCCTGTATAACTGCCAAATCCTGGTCTGTGTCTCCCAACCACCACTAAGATTAAAGGCTCCTCCCAAGCCCATTTTAGGGGAAAATCTCCAAATTCACTAAAATCAGTGACAAGTGGAACATCCGCTAGTCAGGGGGGGTGTAGCCCAAATATTTCTCATTTTTTCCCAATAAAAGAAGGGTTATTTGGTAAAAAAAAAAGTCTCAGAAGGAATATACACAACGCAGAGCCAACCAACGGACAAAACCAACTGTCAAATCCCTATGGGTAAAGTCCACCTCTCTTCTATGGGACCTGCTATATGTCCCTCCCACTCATTTACTATCACCCCCCTACTGTCCCCATGGCACGTGCCTCTGCTTCCCACCCCTATTTACAGACTGGGGGGCACCAACTATCCCTTTTTTCACTAATATAAGGGATATTTGGCAAAAAAAAAGTCTTGGAGAGAATATATACTTAACCCAGAGCCAACCAATGGACTAAACCAACTGTCAAATCCCTAGGGAGAAATGATCTCTCTTCTATGGGACCTGCTGTATGTCCCTCCCACTCATTTACTATCACCCCCTACTGTCCCCATGGCACGTGCCTCTGCTTCCCACCCCTAGTTACAGACTGGGGGGCACCAACTATCCCTTTTTCACTTATATAAGGGATATTTGGCAAAAAAAATATCTTGGAAGGAATATACACAACCCAAAGCCAACCAACGGACTAAACCAACTGTCAAATCCCTATGGGTAAAGTCATCTCTCTTCTATGGGACCTGCTGTATGTCCCCCACTCATTTACTATTACCCCCTACTGTCCCCATGGCTCGTGCCTCTGCTTCCCACCCCTAGTTCCAGACTTGGATAAAGGGAACATGTATTTAGCTACAATGTTGGTACATAAGAGCAGGGCTGGGGGCAGATACCAGGGGGCAGAGGGGCAAATCTCTAAGGAGCCTGTCAGTACTGGGAACACAAATTAAGCAGCTAATGGTGAGGTACGAGGGTCCCAAAATGTTCCCTTCAGTAGATTATATGAATATTTGCTGACAGTCCTGTATAACTGCCAAATCCTGTGTTTCCCAATCTGCACTAAGATTAAAGGCTCCTCCCAAGCCAATTTTAGGGGGAAAAATCTCCAAATTCACTAAAATCAGCGAGAGGCACAACACCCACACGTTTGGGGGCATCACCCTATTATTTACCTAAAATAAGGGTTATTTGGCAAGAAAATCTCTCAGAGGGAAAGTCCACTTACCTCTCACCAAAGTGACAACCAACGGACTGAACCAACGGTCACATCCCCAGGGTGAAGTCACCTCTGTTTCCTGCTCTTAAAGGGGAAGTGTCCCTTTTTGATGAGTGAGGTGTATATGGCATTTATTTCTAATTAGATGTGCAGTACATACACAGCCTATTAAGTACACTGAGCATTGCTTTGTATGTGTGGCCTATTGAGTCAGCGCACTGAGTCCAATGCCAATGGCAAGCCACGTAACAGAGAGGAATGCTGAAGCAGCAAACATAAGCCATTAGTGAGCCAGTACAGAGCCATATGGGTAAGTCATTAGACTACAGGACATTGATACATGAGAAATCTCTGGAACATCCACAATAAAGAGATGAGAATGAAACGTCTGGCCGTTCTGTCCCTTATTATTGGAGAAACAGAAGTAGATAATATCAGTAAGTACTGCAGGAAGCCCCAGTCTGCTTTGTACAAAGAGTGAAAATGTGTGTAGGGAAGTCGTGTCAAATCTTTGCACTTATCCCTGTAAAGGAGCCTGTCTGTGTGCTGTGAGCTGTTACCTAGCAACCAGCTGTACAGGATCTCAGTGCTACAGGAAGTGACACAGCAGCTAGTGAGTGGCTGGCAGGAAGAGGAAGTAGCAGAAGAGAAAAGCCTGGCAGAGAGAAGCACACGCTGGACACAGAATTGAGAGACCAGAGAGCTGCCGGTGGGCCCAGAGAGCTGAGAGGCTCCACCAAAATCAGACATTTGGATCAGGCTGGGACAGGGAAGCCTCATACTGTGCCTGGAGAGACAGAGAGTGTGAAAGGAATCCAGACTGGAGGAACAACCAGCAGGAGATTCCTATCTGAGCATCCAAAGGGGCTGCTAGTCTCACTGTATGTCTGACTGTGCTGGACTCCACTCAAGACAAACTGTAAAGCATCTAAAGAGGATTTGGAGTGAGGACTGATATTTAAAGTGACAGGGTACTAAAGGAGCGCTCGCAGATTTCTACATATTTCTATTAGTTGGACTGTGAGGAGCCATCCGTTACTTTAAAGAACTTATCCAGTTATTTAGTCTGACAGACCACGCAAGCAAGTTAGTTAGTGAGGCCCTATTGCCACCGGTTAGTGCTGTCTCTATTAGTTGCCCATTTATTTTATATAAACAAGTTCTGTGTAACAAATAATGTGTGTGTTTTATTACTGTGTTCCCAGTGGGGCCACTCGTAGGTTCCCGCTAGGTGGAGACACTGCGCTACTAAGTACCAGGATCATAACTGTCCTGTTTTTAGAGGGACAGTCCCTCTTTTCAACCCGCAGTCCCTCATTTGTACTGCAATGTCCTGTTTTTCTCTGCACTGAACAGCCAGAAAAAGAAACAAAGTTTCTAACTTAATTGGCTTTTGGTAGAGAGCCGAGAACAGCCGCAGCAGAAGATAAGATACTTTTGTAACAATTTCTAGATAAGCAAAGAAGTAATTGTAACAGGTCCCTTGGGAAATGTTAGACTCACAGCTTAAAGGGCAATTCACCTTTATTAGAAAAACTATAATAATGGGGGGAAAAACACAGAAATCACTGACACCAGGCACTGGGTGGATTGTCAGACATAGGCCAGCATGGCAAATTATCATCGGTGAGTGGCTGCTTGCAGCTCATTTAGTAAGCAGCCAATCACGGTGAGTCTGTCTAAACAGCTGATGTCTTGGGTATCTGCTTGCAATAACCGTTGTCTAGTGCACCCTACACCCCACCCACCTTGAGCTGAAACCTTTGTGCTTCATTGTAGAAGTGCAAAGAGCTGCAACTATGGGCTAAAACTGCAGTGCAAAAAATAAGGCTATTTTCACTCATTATTTCCACTTTACACCCTGTCCATGGCTTCATAAATGTCAGCTTCAGTTATAACTACTGAATGAACCAGTGAATATACTTAATATAAAGTTAACTTCCCCTTTAAAATGCAACAAGTGGAATCACTAATTTGTGTGTTGTTATTTTAGAAGCTGCTGCAGAAGAAAAGCGCAGGAGCGGAAGGCTGAATCCCATATCCAGGAACAGCACCCGTAACAGCAGCTCCAGGAGAAATGTCTCTAAGAGACTGGAGCAGTTCTATCGCAAAGTGGAGCAGGAATCTCATAGGGACCTGGAGATGCTGAAGCACCTGAAGGAGAAAAATCTCCAAGTTCTACGCTTGGCCATGGTCCGGTAGGAAGGAGGGAGACTGGGAATGTGCTGTTGGTGTGTGTTTGTGTGCACGGCACCAGAATGACTGCACCCCAATGAACAGAAGTCTGTAATGTAAATCACTTGGTGCTAAGGCCAATTTAAAGGGCTGAAACAATATTGGCCTTTAAATTAAATTGTAGCATTAATACAGTAGCACAGTTTGCAGTTGTTCTTCATTTTTTTATGGTTTGCAGTTTTGAAATAATCTATTATTCTCCTAATGAACCGCACGGTGTCTGACAAGGAAGTGACACTCGTTTACCCTCTTTATGAAATGGACACAAAACATTTTAATTGGATTAAAAGATCACAAATATTTCATATTAAACTAATGTCCTTTGCTATATTGTATGTACATTATCATATAGATTCCCTTTAACACCAGGGATTAAAATATAAAAGGATTGTCAGGCCTTTTTTTTCCCTTCACTCAAATGTGACCCACTGTAGATTTCATGTTGCTGGCAGGAGGTAACACCATTGCTGCGGACAACATGGAATCTACATTATTTGCAAAGAAAGGGTTAAAAGTTACGCTGTTATGCCAAAATATCTCCATCTTCCTACGGATACTGGTCCATCTTTTCCATCCTGAGACATGGCCTTCCATTCCAGTAGTTGAAAGCTCTGGTTCCGGTATCACGGCTAGATCATTAGGGAAGCAGCATTTTTCAACAGGAGAGGCAGAGCCACCTCCAAAATATCGACCTCCAGATCCATATACTGGCCGAGTCCTTCCAGAACCATAACGGCAAATATCACCAACGTAAAGTTGCTCTGGAGCTTTACCTGGAAGGGAAGGAAGTTGTATTGGGTTCCCAAGGACTCTCAAAACATTTGGGTTGTGTTTAGGTTTTAAGGTTTTACACAAAGGTTTTCCAGAGTCTATGGAAGAGCAGAAGGTGGTGGTGAGCAACTTATACATGAGAATCCGGAAAACTCGGGACAGCAGAACTACCACTTACAACTGCAGTGAGACGGGAAATTAGTAGCTAATAACGAGTGGGACTGGAGGAGGCAGCTAACCTTTACCAAGTTTACAGCATCAAGGCACCGGTGTGCAACAAGACCCTCACTCACACCAGACTGAACCTGCAGACGCTGAGCCAGAAGCACGGGCGTAAGAAACGCACCGCTGCCAGGTCGGCCGTCAGGAAAGTAGCCTGGGTAACCAAGCGGCACTCCAAGGGACATTACAGGGGCCACAAGAAGTCGAGACACGTCTGGGTAATGGCCAAGAGACCAAAGAAAGCAGAGAGAAGCCTTCCCCAGAGGGATCCATAGAGCCAGCACAAACCCTGCTCCACCAACCAACACACATACAGCTTCCACAATGCCTGCCCAGAGCCTGAGATTGGAGCCTCAGCCCCTTCACATGCTGTCAGTAGAATAGCCAGGGAGGAGAAATCGAGCACCACAAGATGGATGGTCGCCCTGTCGCCTTTTCTGAAGAGGAGGGGAAGTGGAGTTTTCACTAATTTATTTCTTAATAAAGGCTTTGCAATCTAAAAGTTTAATTTGTCTTGGTGTTTATTTTTCATTGTATACTAATGAATCTTTTAACAAAAATTATTGATCTTACTGGTCCTTTAACTGGGATCAGCACCTACTTCTGTTACATTCTTTCATGAGTCAGAACTGGCAGTGCCAAGATTAAAAACCGCAGATTGGCATTGCTTTCAATTGCAAATACATTTGCACAAAACTTTAAAATTATATATCTATCTATATATATATATATATATATATATATATATATATATATGAAAAAAATGTACATTGGATTGTATGTTTGGGTGTACTTCCCCTTTAATGTTACTCAATCATCCTTCCCAGCTATCCATTAAGGTAAATACTGAACATAGAGGTTGAGGTTTTCTTTATTCTATGGCCCTGGGCTGCAGGAATACACGTGGCTTCAATTTAGACAGGTTCTTAGATAAAGGCCAAAAGCATCGGATTTGGGATTCTATTGTTTGGCTCCACCTACCCCAATCTTCTTTGCCCCAAAAACATAAAGTAATTCCCAGTGGCAAAGGGGAAATAAACCGATTGCTGCCAGTACTGAATGATCAATAGCCAAAGGCAGAAAATATAAATGAGAAGAGAACAGGACAGCTGGAATCCATATGGAGATGGGCTTATATAAGGAGCCAACGGGCAACGACAGTCTCCAGACACTTCTTATACGTCATTATTATATTTGGCTGATGTTCAAATTGCCTGTGGGTTTGTTCAAGATGGGGTGTCTCACTCAGAGGGGGGGAGTGGTTAACTGTACTTTTTGGTAAGATATTTAGTATATAAGGAGGGGGGTCCGCCTGAAACATCTAATCTCCAGGATCTGATTGGTCACAGCCATGAAGGGGACTCTGATTGTGTTAGTGGCATTGGCCGGAGCCTGGGCTGCACCTCAAGGTAACGTTGTTCTTCACAGTAACCTGTACAGGTGATACTTGTAGCTGAGCCTCAGCAGCTCTAACCCTCCTATTGTAACTCTAACCTATGAAATAATATGGAACGTATCCACTGTCTTTTGCTTCTTAAATCTCCAATCAATTTAGGCACAATCTTATATATGGGTTTATATATAAATATATGAGTTTTGGTTGTCATGTTATTGGATAGTCTATATGTTGTGTTGTTGTAGAAAGGGAACCCGGGAGCAAATGGATCAACGATTACGACAAACCCTTTTCTTTCCAGTGTCCCGATCAGCAGAGCATTGGCTTTATTATAAGGTAACGTTAACTATAATATTCATATCATTTATATACAGATGGAGCCAGAAAGAATTGTACATCTGGCGCGCTGTAACGGATCAAGATAAATGCGCTAGTCGCGTCACATGCAGGGAAACATGATGCCCCGACGTTCTCCAAAGAGAGGAGCATAAATTAAAATAGGCGCAATTACACTAACGGCCACCAAGTGGCGCCTGATCGGCACTTCATTTACAGTGTACATCTTTAATACACGTCTCCCTCTCAGATCCATTTTTACTTTCTCCCCGATTTTTACTTAATCTCCTGTGTCCATCTCAGACCAATATTCTATCTGTCCCATATCTCTATTTTTTTCATCTGCCTCAGGGTATCTTTCACACTACAAACAGAGCTATAGCCATATTGTAGTGAAGTGTGGTTAGGGTGCTGCTTTTGGTAATTTAAAGTCATAGTTTTGAATCCCCCCTCTGCCTAATTTTCACTTTATCTCCTTTGTCCCTCTCTCAGCCAATTTTTATTTTGCGCTCTGTCCCTCTGCCTCCCCAATTTTTGCATTATCCCATGTGTCCGTCTCAGCCCGAACTTACATTTGTTCCCTGGTCTCTCTATTTTCCTCCGTGTATCTTCTGCACCAAAAGCTATAGCCCAATAGTAGTGTAGTGGTTAGGGAATTGGTTTTGATAATGGAAGGTCATAGGTTTGAATCCCCTCTCAACCCGATTTTTACTTTATTCCCTTTAAACCTCTCTCAGCCCAATTTTTACTTTATTCCCTTTAAACCTCTCTCAGCCCAATTTTTACTTTATTCCCTTTAAACCTCTCTCAGCCCAATTTTTACTTTATCCCCTTTGTCCCTCTGCCACCCCAATATTTACTTTTTCCTTGTATCTCTCTCTCAGCCTGATTTTTTTTCTTTATCCCTGTGTCCCTGTCTCAGCCCGATTTTTATTTTCCGCTCTGTCCCTCTGCCTCACCAATTTTTAATTTATCCCATGTATCCGTCTCAGCCCAAAATTACATCTGTCCCCCGGTCTCTCTACTTTGATCATTTTCCTCTGTGTATCTTCTGCCCAGAAAGCTGTAGCCCTATAGTAGAGTAGTGGTTAGGGATTTGGTTTTGATAATGGAAGGTCATAGGTTTGAATCCCCTTTCAACCTGATTTTTACTTTATTCCCTTTAAACCTCAATCAGCCCAATTTTTACTTTATCCCCTGTGTCCGTCTCAGCCCAAAATTACATTTGTCCCCCGGTCTCTCTATTTTTCCATCTGCCTCCATGTATCTTTCTCACTACACATAAAGCTGTAGCTGTTGCATAGCAGTTAGACAGTTAAGGCCCCCATAGACGCGACGATTCTTCGTTGGCGAACGACCGATTTCAGCGCAGCCCGACCGATCCGTCAAATTATCGTGAGGTTAGTGGGATTCGAACGATGGAACATCTTACGATTTTTCGTCCGACATCTGTCAGGAAATTGATCGGCCAGGTTAAAAAATCTTTGTCGGTCCCAGTACAATCTATCTGTGTTTGCAGGGCCAAGCAGGCGGCTCCCCTTTGTTTTCCTGGCAAATTGGTCGTTTTAGTTGATGGACAATTCGAACGTTTGTACGATGGTTCTCAGAAGATCTTGGTCTCACGATGAGGATTGGATCTGTTAAAAATCTGTACATCTATGGCCAACTTAAGTTTTACAAACTTAAAAAAGTACATTTTAATTACATGTCACTGAGCTACATTAAAGTAAATGGATGTTCATCTCAAACTTGGCTTAGCTACCCAGATAAAAAGCTACTAGCAGCAATTACTTGCCATGGATACAAAATACACAATAGTGATAGCTGGTAAAAGTGTCTTACTTAATGATCACTATTGTCTTTTTTATAGTTGTGAGAAGTCGTTGGTACTAGTAATTCTCTTCACCCTTCACTGTTTTCTTTGCAGAATCCACAAATAAGTGTGTCAGTCCAAACCCTTTGTTACATTTAAGTGGTGCCAATGATGTGTGAATGCTCAACTAATCCTTGTGCTTTAAAATGCTAATTAGCTGTGGTTCTATTCGGCTACCAAGATCATCTGAACAAGGGCAGACGGAGCTTGATCTCTGCTAAACAAAAGCTATTTAAAACAAGGCAAATGGTTTGCAAAATGGATGTATATACAGTAGTTCCAGTACATGAAAGTAATACTGCTGTACAAGCCCTTTGGGCCTCTAAGACTAAATAGATGAGCCAAAATGGAGGTTCTTTAGTTAAATGTTTATTCAAACTACACAGACAGTACAAGCCCAAGGCAGATCTATTTATTGCTAAACAGTGTATGTGAAGCCAAACAAAACAAACGCACCAATGCAGTAAATGAATATACTCTAAATTAGCCATATTTTTATTAAGCTACACACACAATGTGAATCATTTTTACATCCCTGTAGCCTGTCCTCCTCTCTCTATAGCAACAGGCAGGACGTTTGCTAAATGATCGATGCATTTATTGCATAAGTCCACACTTAAAACATTTAGCCAGTAATCCCGTATTCCATTTATTAGTTCCTCTTTTGTTTTAGGCTTATACACTGTCCTTATATGATACTTTAAGTTTGCCCATATCATTTCTATAGCATTAAAATCAGGAGACTCTGGGGGTGTTCTCTCCCATCTTATGCCCCGCAGCTCCAAGTGGGAGGCAGCAGCAGAGTGCTTGGGGTCATTGTCCTGGAACAGTCTGTGGCCGGAAGGCCAAAGTTGCTGGATGTATGGGACTAATGAACTGTCCACAATATTTTCAATAAAGAATGCTTTATCCATTATACCTTCAAATATAACAAGTGGTCCTGCACCTTTCCGAGAAATGCCCCCCCCAGACATGAACTTTTACTGGATGCTTTGGTCGTGGCTTAATGGACAGATGGTCTTTTCTATTGAAGGCAAATCTGGCAAATCGCTCCAAAGCTACAGAAGTTTCATCTGTAAAAATGACATCATTAAATGTTTCACCAGAATTGAGCCACTGCTGAGCCTGAATCACCCTCTTCTCTTTGTTTACATCGCGTATCATTGGAGAGTATCTGCAGAAAAAGAAATAAGAATTAAAATGATTTGCCAATATTTGGATTTCTGAGAGACACTTACATTAGGCTAATGCCAGATATGGTCTCTTCACTGGAATCTTTCTACTTAAAGGAGAACTCAAGTAATTTGGCGCAAAACTCCCCCCCATCCCCCCCTTAGGCCCCCTCCCTCCTCCCCCTGGCCTACCTCCCCCCTTGGGCAAATGCCCCTAAGTTGCTACTTACCTCTCTGCGCAGGTCCTGTCCACGGAGTTCACAGGCACCATCTTGTCGCGAGCGCTCTTCTTCCTGCTTTGTCTGCGCATGCGCAGTAGATGGCATTTGCCGGTTCAGCACTACTGCGCATGCGCAAGTTTCCGGGAAAAAAAATCGGTAATCTTCGTGACTTTCGACGCATGCGTAGTAGTGCTGAACCGGCAAATGCCTTCTACTGCGCATGCGCGAAAAACGCTGGACAAAGCAGTAAGGAGAGCGCTCGCGACAAGATGGTGCCTGGGAACTCCATGGACAGGACCTGCGCAGAGGGGTAAGTAGCAACTTAGGGGCATCTGCCCAAGGGGAGAGGTAGGCCAGGGGGGAGGAGGGAGGGGGGCCTATGGGTGGGATGGGGGGGAGTTTTGCGCCAAATGACGAGTTCTCCTTTAAGGGTAATTACACATGGGAATTTCTTCACACCCACTGAAAATGATTCCAGTATTGTACATACCTGACTTTTCCATATCTCCAACCAAGCTTGCGACGCATCCGCCGACTTGTAGAAAGTGAAAGGTGTTGTTGATATTTTGTAGCAAGGAAAACTTTGATTTGTCTGGCAGTGGTTTCATCATTTTCCTTTGTTATTTCCTCCACAAGAGACATCGTTTGTCTGTATACTGTACTGTACAGTGGAGTAGAATACGTGAAATAATGAAACACTGTGCTACATAAAATATCAATACAGCAGTAGGCAGGATGGTGGAACAGTGGCACATCATGTTACTGGGCCCAACTGTAAAATATTTCTAGCCCCTGCCAAATTTTGAAAATAAGACATTTTACTTTAGCCCATATTAACACTGCTTATATGTCAGTTTGTCAATTCCATCCCCTATGCGCCATGGGTTCCCAGAAGTCACATGGACTGCTTATTTATCTGTGTGTGAAGATCTTAAGCTGATCATAGACTTGCAAATACAGTTTAAAGGATACCAATAGTGAACTTACTTATTTGTCGTAGTTGGCCTGTTGCAGCCTGTTTTTGCCTTGCCACTGGCATGATAACGCACAGTTTGTCTTGATGCAGTGATCCCTAAAGTCTGTAATTTTTGGTGAATAGCAGGAACAGTCATTCCAGTATGTGCCATGTCTTCTATCATTTTGTGCACCTCTTTGCTTATCCGCCTAGGCTTGGATTTGTGCATATGGGCGCTGCTCATCATTTAGTACTGTTGCTTGATACAGAAGCTTGGTACTGTAGCTTTACTGCTGTACAAACTGACCACTTAACTTGACAAGTGCTAATAAAAGGTGGAACCTTTGTTTCAACCAACCACATTATCTGACACAATCATTAAGCCAATCAAGTAATGCTAGAATGAATACAATTACTAACACCTACGTACAATAAATGGCAGGTAGCCACTGCATAGCTAAACAAACATTCAGTGTGCTGCACAGTACAGCAGAGTTTGTATTATACCGTTTGTGTCCTTCTGCAATCAGAATGAAGTTTTATGGAGCACAAAAGAAAAGATCTGCAATTGAAGCAAAGCTGACCTCACAAGTCCCTGCTAGACCTGCTAATAATTTGCCTATGCAGGGTCTGAAACGTCCCCTGAGAGAAAACACGGAAAATGTTTCACCACTATGCAAAAAGAGGTCACATCAAAAGACTACAAAGAGGCCAGTGGCAAAAAATAAGGTCCTGTATACATGGAGTACTAATTTCCCATCTATTGCACCATCACTGGATAAAAATGATAAAACTCCTCCAAATGAAACTGTTCCACTTATACAAAACTGCACGAAAGAGCAGGAATCCCAGACAAGTCATGTGGACATACCAGATGCAGGGAGTTGCTGCAAATGCGAATCAAAAATTGACGATTTAAAAAATGAAGTGCTGGCTCTCAAGCAAATGCATTCTGATTTTGCCACATTCTTCAAGGACACAATGGAGCAATATGTTGCCATGTTTAGGACGAGGCCCCCTCCAAGATCACCAAGGTCCCCTTGTGTTATCATTGATCAATGTGATATTGAGGACATCCCTTCTGAAACACTTCAGCAGCAGCAGTTGGTTCAATCTCCACAGCCACCAGTGAATTTATCTGCAGATCAATTCCATTCACAGCAACCTCTTGTTTGGAGCTCTGTAGATTTCCAACAATCAAGCACACCCAACTGCAGGCTCCAACAGGAGAACCCTTCTGGTTTAACAGACACTGACTCTTCAATCCGCAGATCATTAAGTTTCAATGAAACATGTCAGCAACTATGCTCTGTGGATTTTAGAGTGGGGCAACCCTCATTGTCTATGACAAGCAGGACCGGACTGAGAATTAAAATAGGCCCTGGCATTTCAGGTACACAGAGGTCCAATCAGCCCACATAGAGGCCCAAACAGCCCCACCAGCCCACTAAATACTGACTTTCTATGGGACCTTATAGCAGCCCCTCTGGCATTTGCCAGAACCCACAGATTGCCAGTCCGGGCCTGATGACAAGTGTTGTTGAGAATGCATCAGGGTCCATAGAACCAGCAATCCCCAGGAACAGTTCCAGTGAAAGGAATGACCAGGAGTGTACATCTGGTTTTGGAGAGGCACTGCCTAATATCCCCTTGGCACCTATTACTGTTGAGAGAATGGATTTTTTAAAAGTACAAGGTTGTCATAGGCCTCAGCGTTTTGCCCAGCTGATTTTTCAGCACCACGTGCCTTTTCCACTTTATAGTGAGTGGTCAAAAAAAGTGAACTGGGATGGGGCCCGTGGAAAACAAGCACTGCCACGGAATCTTGTAAATGAAATACTGTACCAGACAAAGATTCGTTTTCTAGTTGGTCCAGAGGAAATAAAAAAAATTAAAGACTCCGTTAACTCACTGCTCAGGATAAAAAGAACGGTTGCATGGACAACATATGTATAGGCTATCTAAATATGCAGTAGACAGGCAATAATGTGTTTTGCTTACTTTGTTATTTTATTTAACAATGAAAACATTTCTGTGATTTGGGGTCTTTCAGTAGTGAAGCGTTTACTCAGCACACAAAGGAAATTGCCCAGATGCACTGCCCTGAGCCCTCAGCATGTGGGGGTGGGCGGACAAGCTGACAAACAAAGATAGAGCAGGCACTAAGTGAAGGCAGACTTCCAACAGGCACTGGTTCAGAGTAAAAGTTTTATTGTGTCCACAGCCTGATGCGTTTTTTGTTACAAACACTCATAGGCTAATTATTTAACAGTGTCATTTTTAAAAAATCTTTTTTTATTGTGTTTTGGTGAATATCACTCTGTACTAGTGTGCAAAAAAATAAACAATTTTCATTTTGGGAATATATTTTGTTTCCAGTTTATTCACACGACTAGGGATTCCATAGTTCTTGCACATTGCCAGCCAGTGGCGGATTAACACTACATGAGGCCCCTTGGCTACATTTTCGGCAGGGTCCCCCGACCCCTAGTTAGTTTTTTTAATCAGTTCCTTGGACATAATTATACAGAGGAATATTAGATAAACATTTGTGAACAGATGTGCAAAGCCTGCCATGCCCCGCATATATAACAGAGCATAGATAGCTAGAAACTCAGCTGCCATAAAGCAGGACAGGACTGCTGCTTACAATAGGGATCAGACAGGATCAGATCAGATAGGCTATAGCCTATGTTAGCCTATTCATTAACCCGCCCCTGTAATGCCAGCATCTATTGAGTGGATTAACAGTATAACTGTAACATACTATGATCTTTTATGAATAGTGAAACATTGTGCTTTACACATTGCCAGTGTCTATTGAGTGGATAGAGACAAACATTGTGCAGGTCCATGTCTTTCCCCTTCCCCCTCGAGTGTCAGCAGACACTGGCAATGTGTAAGGCACAATGGTTTAGCTCAGTGCTGTAAATTAAAAAAAAAAAAGAGTTTAAACAAAAAACCTATGATGTTACGTTTGTAAAACTAGATGTCTAACTGCTATGCAACAGCTACATGGAGGCAGATGGGAAACATAGAGAGACCAGGGGACAGATGTAATATCTAGCTTATTGGGACACATGGGATGAAGTAAATATTGGGGAGGCAGAGGGACAGGGCAGAAAAGTAAAAATCGAGAGAGGGATACAGGGTAATATAAAAATTGGTCTGAGAGAGGAACACAGGGCTAAAGTAAAAATTAGGATGAAAGGGGATTCAAACCTATGACCTTCCATTATCAAAACCAATTCCCTAACCACTACACTACAATAGGGCTACAGGTCTGTGTGTATGCTGGAAGATACATGGAGTAATATGAAAAAATAGAGAGACATGGGACAGATGTAATGGGCTGATAGGGACACAAGAGATGAAGTAAATATCGGGGAGACAGAGCAGATAATGGACTGAGAGTGACAGAGGGGATAAAGTAAAAATCAGGGAGACAGAGGGTGAAAGTAAAAATAGGTCTGAGAGGGGATTTGAATCTATAACCTTCCATTATCTAATCCATTTCCCTAACCACTATACTACAATAGGGATACAGCTCAGTCTGTAAACTGGAAGATACACGGAGGACGATGAAGAAATAGAAACCAGGTGAGAGATGTAAAATCGGACTGACAGGGACACATGGAATGAAGTAAAAATAGGGGAAACAAAGGGGCAGAGCTAAAGGGCAGATGAAAAAACGAGCTGAGAGATGGACACATGGAATAATGTGAGACACTGGGCAAAGAAAATTCAGGGAGAGGAAGAAAGACATGAAGGTGGCTGAGAGAAAAAGAAAAAAGTCAGTGAGTATGACATATAAATCGTTTCAGTTCTTAGTATAAATTAGAGGGGGAGTAAGTTACATATAATGGGGATTGAACACTAAACTCCTTGGTCCAAAATGAAGCGCTTAATCCGTTAGGCCACCACTTGAAAAGCTTAAACATCATTTCTACATTGCCTTGTGTTTGGCGGCCTCTAGTGGCAGAAACTGGTAATACATGCCTGTAAATGCACTAAACGCTTCGTGACACATCGCGCTTGTTGCAGCTTATCTAACGTTATAGCGCGATAAATGTACAAAACAGAGTGACTCCATCTGTACACAGATATATATACTTGTGTATTTATACAGATGTTTTTCCTTGGCCACTTAAAGGAAAACTATACCCCCCAAACAATGTAGGTCTCTATAAAAAGATATTGCATAAAACAGCTCATATGTAAAATCCTGCTTCATATAAATAAACCATTTTCATAATAATATACTTTTCTAGTAGTATGTGCCATTGGGTAATCATAAATAGAAAATTGCCATTTTAAAAAATAAGGGCCGCCCCCTGGGATCATAGGATTCACTGTACTCACAAACATATCAACAGACCATACATGTTAGGTCACATGAGCCAATTAACAGACAGGGTTGTTTCTTTTGCTTCCACACTTCTTCCTGTTACAGTTAGAGCTGCAGTATTTCTGGTCAGGTGATCTCTGAGACAGCACAGAGACCATCACGAAATGGTGGCTCAAGGCAAGAGATGTAAAAGGGCAATATTTACTTAAATATATATTCCAGTTTGGTAAGATTCTTTAATATGCCACTTAATATGATATGAACTATCTGTTGCTTAAGTGTTCATTTTGGGGGTATAGTTTTCCTTTAACTGCCCGTTCCTTATGGTCCCCAGTCAGTGATGGAAAGGGGCAGTATATACCTAGCAGGTATAGTAGGGAGAGATGGTGTCTATAGTAACAGTGGATAATAGTCTCTGGGAAGGGAGTGTGACTGTGGGATAGCAGGTATAGTAGGGAGAGATGGTGCCTATAGTAACAGTGGATAATAGTCTCTGGGAAGGGAGTGTGACTGTGGGATAGCAGGTATAGTAGGGAGAGATGGTGCCTATAGTAACAGTGGATAATAGTCTCTGGGAAGGGAGTGTGACTGTGGGATAGCAGGTATAGTAGGGAGAGATGGTGCCTATAGTAACAGTGGATAATAGTCTCTGGGAAGGGAGTGTGACTGTGGGATAGCAGGTATAGTAGGGAGAGATGGTGCCTATAGTAACAGTGGATAATAGTCTCTGGGAAGGGAGTGTGACTGTGGGATAGCAGGTATAGTAGGGAGAGATGGTGCCTATAGTAACAGTGGATAATAGTCTCTGGGAAGGGAGTGTGACTGTGGGATAGCAGGTATAGTAGGGAGAGATGGTGCCTATAGTAACAGTTCCCAAATTCCCCCATTCACCCCAACATCCTCTCCCATTCACCCCTCATCCCCCATTCACCCCAACTTCCCCAATTCACCACAACATCCTCTCCCATTCACCCCAACATCCTTCCCCATTCACCCCAAATTCCCCCATTCACTCCACTTCCCTGCATTCACCCTAAATTCCCCCAATCACCCCAAATTCACCCATTCACCCCTCCCATCTTCCCCCATTCACCCCAACATCCTCCCCCATTCACCCCCTCCCCCATTCACCCCAAATTCTCCCAATCACCCCAAATTCCCCCATTCACCCCAACATTCTCTCCCATTCACCCCTCATCCCCATTCACCCCAACATCCCCCAATTCACCACAACATCCTCTCCCATTCACCCCAACATCCTTCCCCATTCACCCCAAATTCGCCCATTTGTGATGAAAAGTCATGCTATTTCCCTTCCTGTACCTAATTTGTATATGCAAATTTGGATTCGATTCGGCCAAGCAGACGGATTCGGCAGAATCTAAATCCTGTTAAGAAGAGGCCGAATCTCGAACCGAATCCTGGATTCAGAGCATCCCTAATTTATAGTGAGGTGCAACTCAGCGCACATAATTGCGCCTTTTAAGATGCTGCACTGTGCCGGATGCACCCAGCTTGGCATATCAGGGCAATGTTTGGGCAGAGGGGAACAGAGTTTAAGCACCGGGTGTCTGAATCCAGACTACAGAGCCCCTATACACGGCAGTCAATATTGGATACTCGGAGCAAGTGCCCCACCATTGGGTACAAGCACATTGTGATGGATTATAGCCGTTATAATACACAAGAGCCATGAATATCCTGTAAATTATATCCTTATAAACGGTGAGTTCTGATGTCATTAGTTATAAACGGTGAGTTCTGATGTCATTTCTGTCACATGACTCACTGAAATTTGTGTATTATAATAAATAAAGTACCCCCAGTTGTAAAATATGAGGATATTAGAAGTTACCTCGGAGTTCCATGGCCTTCGTCCTCGTGTTTTTATATGGTCATGAAACTCCTCGGTAACTTATAATATCCTTATATTTTACAAGAGGGGGTACTTTATTCACTATATATTGGAAATCTGGGAAAGAATAGGGTATTGTGGGTAAGTAACAGGATTTATGCATTATAGTTTGGGAATAGCTGTACAAATAGCCTGTGAAGGGATTGTCATGGGGCCCAGAGAACCCTTATTATTGATATATTTGGCCCCTGGGAGAAAGGGTCGGCCAACAAGTACAATGGAGCCTCCAACTGAAAAACAATCCAATATACAGTCATGACCAAGCTGTAGACCCACTTAACTTATATTATGACAAAATCCCACCCATGGTCCACCCAAATCCCACCCACTCACATGCAAGCCCCACCCCCTTTGTGACCCATGCATCACAGTTTTACTTCTCTTCCTTTGTCAGTACCCCAGGCTAAATGGAGTTTATTAACCCCATCAACACAAATGAGACTATAGGGGGTCTTTAATAATGCCAAGGTATTAAGGAGTGCAAAATTGCAGAGCCAGCCCAAGTTGTATTGGGGCCCTCAACCCTGGTCAGTCCACACCACTGGGCCACCAATAACCCTGTGTTAGTCAAGCCAACTTCCCCCAGAGCCCAGCAAAACCCCTGCTATAGGGCAGTCAGTAAGTACAAGTATATAATACAATGAATTGTGTGGCTGCAGTTTAGGTGTTGTTTATACAGAGCTCATTTTCTCCCTTTAAACAAAGGGATATAATGTGTATTGGGAAGGGTTGGGGGGAGTGAGTTAATGGAAAAACAGAATAAAAACATAAACATTGGATTTAAAATATTTCTTTATTTATAAATAATATAATTTATAATATTTAATGGGATTAAAAAACATATATATATATATTTTTTTTTTTTTAAATGAAAGAACATGCAGAATATATATTTAGCACAAGTCTTATTTATTGTGCTTGTGTTTAACAGTGGTATATGGAGTGTATACTGTCCCTTTAAACAGCAGTAAGACCCCCCCCCCCAGAATAAAAATTTAGGGAAAAAGCTTGAGGAATTTTCGTTACCATAAAAAGGTGCACTTCCCCTTTATTTATGAATGCCAGAGAATACAATGTGTATTTAATCTGCAGATTCCCCCCTCTCTCTCTCTTATTCCCGGGCTCCGTATATTAAAGATAATAAAAAATAAATCAGATGTCGTTGCTCCGCTAAAAATGACTTTAATTCCAGGTTGGGCGACTGATGGACAGATGGAAACAGATAAAGCAGCAGGATTCATTCTCATTGCCTTCTTGCACCTAAACTTAGCTCTGGAATTCACACGGTGCATTCCCTGCGAACTGGAGTCACAAACTGCAGTGTCCTGAGCTCTAAGCACCAAGCAGTGATCTGATCTTTAGATCTCCAGCAACCTGTCCCTACATGGATTGCTCAGGCACCTCAGCTGTATAGAAATAAAGAGAACACAAGGGATAATGATAGAGGACAGTCTGCACATATCGACCTTTGGGAACATTTCCCAATCCTTTAGGCTCCCCATGTAATGCCCCCCTTTGTTTTACTGGGAAGTGTTAGACTTTTGGATTTGAAGCCCCTCTGCTTTCTTTAGTGGGTGAGTCCAACACTTCACAGTAAAAAATGGGGGTGCATTACATGGTGAGTTTTAGGGGGGGGATAGTCCCCTAGTTCTCATATAGGCAGACTATCAAGGTCTCCTTTCCATCATTGGGGAGAAAACAATAAAAAGTCAGGTATCGTTCCCCTTTAATAGAGAAGGGCAGGAATGGTGGAGCTCTCCATGGTGCTGATTTTGACTTTACAATGTTCCATTGTGCTTTTACAGAATTAAAGACTGACTGATTAAGGTTTGGGCCCAGTGGTTGGACATGGAGGACACTAGCTAAAAAATAAAATAATTAAAATTAAATTATGATATGTTGATCTCAAGCTGTTAGATAACGACAACAACAGAACACATGTAATGGCACGGATTTTGTATTTATTATGGCTCCAAAGATGTACAATGTCAATCTTGCTGTTCTTTTCTCTCTCTTCCTTTCTTTCTTTTCTTTCTTCTTTTCTTCCTTTTTCCTTGTTAAAATGAAAATAAAAACTTTAAAAAAAAATAAAAAAAAAAGACTGATTATTTAAACAGAAGTACAGGTATGGGATCTGTTATCCAGAGTGCCAAGGACTTGGGGTTTTCTGGATAAGGGTTTTTTTCCTGTAATCTGGATCTCCAAGGCTAAATCTTTATCAGAAAGGTCTATCTAATTACACTAGTAAACCCACAAAGTAATGCTGCTCTGAGTCCTCTGTCAAAAGAAACAGCACATTTCTTTCCTTCTATTGTGTACTCATGGGCTTCTGTATCAGACTTCCTGTTTTCAGCTTAAACCTCCAGGGCTAGGGCTTGAGCATGCTCAGTTTGTTCCCTCCCCTCCCTGCTGTAATCTAAGCCCGGAGCTAATAGTGAGCAGGGAGAGACTCAGGCAGGAAGTGATGTCACACTAGCTAATATGGCAGCTGCTATCCTAAACAAACAGAGAGAGCTTCTAGAGCTGTTTACTCAGGTATGGTAAAGTATTCTGCAGCGTAAATATAGTGTTATAGCTTGCACTATTGTGGCTAATCTATTGGCAATAAACTGCTTTGTAGCTTTACTTCACCTTTAAAAGGGTTGTTCAACTTTACATTAACTGATATACAGAGGGATATTCTGAGACAAAAAAAAAAGTAGAGATAACAATATAATTGTAGCCCCCCCAATTGAATGCTGAAAAGAGTCAGAAGAAGAAGGCAAATAATTCAAAAACTATGAAAAAGAAAAAAACAAAGACCAATTGAAAAGTTGCTTAGTATAGGCCATTCTATAACATACTACAGGTTAACTTAAAGGTGAACCACCACTTTAAGGCTACTAAGAAATGCAAATATTAAAATGTAACCAGTAGGATTGTTTTGCCACCAATAAAGATTTACGCAGTAAAGTTCCCTTAAAATATAATATGCCTGGGGCATGTATGTGGCCCGAGGTGTAAGTGCAAGTAGAAAGGGGAGCAAAGATGCAAATCTAGATGACAGTTGGTGGTATGTTGGCAGTTGGCACCATGAGCTCTCCTGCAGGGCTGGAATGAAGGAAAGGCAAGAGAGGTGGCTGCCTTGGGTGCAACAGAGATTATACACTACCATGAGTCGCTGCCCTAGTGGATCTTACCAGCTAAAGCCCCAATAAATATGTAGGGAAAGTATTAAAGGGGTTGTTCACCTTTAATTTAGAGGCAGACTCCCATGGTCTATTTTCCATCATTAGGAGGAATAGGAGGATATTTCCCTTTAATGGTCAGACAAGGGCAGGAATAGTGGAGCTCTCCATGGTGCTGATTTTGGCTTAACAGGGTTCCTTTGTGCTTTTACTACACTGAAGACGGATTATGTAAAAAGAATTACAGGTATGGGATCTGTTATCCAGAATGGCAGATTTTTTTGTAATCTGAAAGTTTGCAATTTCAGCCACTGGTCACTAGGGTCCAAATTACCCTAGCAACCATGTATTGATTTAAGAAACAGGACTATGAATAGGAGAGGCCTGAATAGAAAGATGAGTAATAAAAAGTAGCAATAACAATAAATGTGTAGCTGTACAGAGCATTTGTTTTTTTTAAGATGCGGTCAGTGACCCCCATTTGAAAGTTGGAAAGGGTCCGAAGAAAGTGGCAAATAATTCAAAAACTAAAAAAAAAAAAAGAATGAGAGAGAAGGATTAACCGGCAGACACCAAGCTCCAGACCCCGTGTCAGCCGATTTCTATCTCTGATAATCTCCTGTAGCGACGCCCATCATTTTGCCCGTACCCCTCAATCGCACTGCCCAGCCCCTGCTAATTGTACATTCTCCTGTCTTTATGCAAAACTGTCAGTCAGCAGGAAAGAGACTGACTGACAGTTTTATGCCCTCATACTGTACTGCCTAAGGGAATCAATATGGCACCTCCTCCTCCCATATGTATAAATACAAATATACAGAGAAGGAATGTTCTGGGCACACAATAAGCTATACCCTCATACTGTACTGTCTAAGGGAATCAATATGGCACCTCCTCCCATATGTATAAATACAAATATACAGAGAAGGAATGTTCTGGGCACACAATAAGCTATACCCTCATACTGTACTGTCTAAGGGAATCAATATGGCACCTCCTCCCATATGTATAAATACAAATATACAGAGAAGGAATGTTCTGGGCACACAATAAGCTATACCCTCATACTGTACTGTCTAAGTGAATCAATATGGCATCTCCCTCTTCCCATATGTATAAATACAAATATACAGAGAAGGAATGTTCTGGGCACACAACAAGCTATACCTCATACTGTACTGTCTAAGGGAATCAATATGGCACCTCCTCCCATATGTATAAATACAAATATACAGAGAAGGAATGTTCTGGGCACACAATAAGCTATACCTTCATACTGTACTGTCTCTTAAAAGGAATATAAATGAACTCACCCAGTCTATACACACAGATTGTATTGATGGGGATCCCAGGAGAGGGTGATGGTTTTGCACCGGTGCAGTAAGTGAGTTGCTTAATGGAGTAAAAACTCAATGTGACACGTTAATCTCTAATAAAGGAGAGAGGAAAAGATCAATCCCCAGTCCTAATAAACATCAGTTTGCATAAGCTTGTGGCCCTCGTCCTACAGACCCCCCACTGTCCCCCCTGCAGGAGACTGGGTTTATGGGAAGTGACATTTAGAAGCAGTGGGGATTGATTTCTGCCTTTCATGTTGAATGTAATATAAGAGCGGAGCGTCTTAACTTCTTTGGCTCAGACCTGGGAGCAGTTTTACAGCCCAAGATTTGCTGAGTCTAAATCTGAACATCTCAGGGTGCACCAGCACCCACACCCACACCCAGACTGGGCAAGGAACATGAAGAAAGATGGTGGCATTGCGCTCCCTTACCCTGTGCATTTCTTATAAAAGAGGTGTTCCAGCCGGGGGCAGAGAGTTCTATTTGGCTCATTGTAACAAATTAGCACCTTTCACTCAAGGTATTTAAGGTTTCCTTGTCCGTAATGTATATGGGTGTTTCCACGGGTGCTTGTATGGCACCTTCCATGGCAGAGAGAGAGGTAGGGATTTTGACTGTTCCAAAGCAATGCAGATTCTATGAGTCACATAGGAAACAAGTGCTATCAATAAAGGGAATGTTGCCCTTTAATTGTTATATAGGGGAGTCACTGGAACCAGTAACAGCAGGGCAGGTAAGTACCCAATACTCACAGCCTAGTGCCAGGGGTGCACTCTATTCCCAAAACTCTTTCTCTGAGCAAATAATGAGCCTTTGAAATGAGTCTAGAACTCCCTGCAGCCTGCACCGGGCATCGCTATGCCAAGTGATACAACTGTGATGCAACCAGCGGTGTCTTTAAGATTGAACTAATACAGTCTCTTACCTCCCAGATACAACTAAACAGGGGGGAGACTCCATTAATTAAATTTCCTGAGACAGACTCAATATCTCCAGGCAGATCCCTTTCAATGTGTTTATCGTATTCGTGACGGGGACACAGCAAAGGCAAGTGTTTTATGGTAATGACAAGAGAGGGATTGTGGATAGAGAGGCCCCATTGTTGAACATTGCAATGAACAGGCTGAAAGCCAGGAATTTATGCTGCCATAGTTTTATGGGATCTCTCTCTCTACAGACTATGAGCAAATGTAGGGGCTGTTCCTGCTGAATTGTGCTTAGTACAGGGAATACATATACTGCCATAGTTTTATGGGATCTCTCTGTACAGACTATGAGCAAACTTAGGGGACTGTTCCTGCTGAATTGTGCTTAGTACTGGGAATATTGATGCTGCCAGAGTTTTATGGGATCTCTCTGTACAGACTATGAGCAAATGTAGGGGCTGTTCCTGCTGAATTGTGCTTAGTACAGGGGAATAGTAATAGAAAAACAGTGTGAGATCCATCTGAAAATTGCACTTTGCACACATCTTAAGGTGGCTGGCTATACACGGGCCGATAAAAGCTGCCGACAGACCGAGTCGGCAGCTTATTGGCCCGTGTATGGGGGCCCCCGACGGGCTTCCCCGATCGAGATCTGGCCGAAAGTCAGCCAGATCTCGATCTGATGGGATTAAAAATCCCGTCGGATCGGGGCCGCATCTGTTCGTTGATGCGGTCCCGCGATCTGACCGCCCGTTTGCGAATGCTAGGATCCGATCGTTGGGCCCTAGGGCCCACGATCGGATCAGCCCGAGGTGGGCATATCGGAGGGAGATCCACTCGTTTGGCGACATCGCCAAACAAGCGGATCTATCCATGTATGGCCACTTTTAATTGAGGCTTATGGACTGAGAGTTCTCTGTATTACTTCCCCTTTAAATTCCTAAAGCTTTACATATTTCCAGGTCCCTTTATGTTACATTTCTAATTCTTCTCACATTTCTTCCTCTAATTGAATGTGCTGCACGGAATCAAGAGTGGTACAATAGAAGGATAATGATAATGTTACTTGCCATGATTGTGCCCAACGGGGATGTCAGGCAAAAAAATAATGAAAATGATTCTGAGCACCATCAAGCCATGGGGGGAAATAGCCGCCGGATTCAGTGGATCTGCCCCCGCCCCCAAGCATCGCTGCCAATCATTCCCCTTCCCAACAGTGCGGCTGTTCCTACACAGAACTAGTTAATAAAGTTGCCCACCCGGACGTAACTTTAATCAGCCCCTGCCAGCTTCCTCCAAGTCTTCATGATTGGACCACACAAATGCCAACACTCAGCGACTGCCAAGTCTGAGCCAACGTCTTAATTTCACAATAAACTGTAAGTAATGAATGTGTCATATAGGGAGATTTAAAGGGGAAACATAAGCTGAATACTAGTTGGTTTATAGATAAAGGTATTATTATCCCACTACTATAGGCACCATCTCTCCCTACTATACCTGCTATCCCACAGTCACACTCCCTTTCCAGAGACTATTATCCACTGTTACTATAGGCCCCATCTCTCCCTACTATACCTGCTATCCCACAGTCACACTCCCTTCCCAGAGACTATTATCCACTGTTACTATAGGCACCATCTCTCCCTACTATACCTGCTATCCCACAGTCACAGTCCCTTCCCAGAGACTATTACCCACTGTTACTATAGGCACCATCTCTCCCTACTATACCTGCTATCCCACAGTCACACTCCCTTCCCAGAGACTATTATCCCACTGTTACTATAGGCACCATCTCTCCCTACTATACCTGCTATCCCACAGTCACAGTCCCTTCCCAGAGACTATTATCCACTGTTACTATAGGCACCATCTCTCCCTACTATACCTGCTATCCCACAGTCACACTCCCTTCCCAGAGACTATTATCCACTGTTACTATAGGCACCATCTCTCCCTACTATACCTGCTATCCCACAGTCACACTCCCTTCCCAGAGACTATTATCCACTGTTACTATAGGCACCATCTCTCCCTACTATACCTGCTATCCCACAGTCACACTCCCTTCCCAGAGACTATTATCCACTGTTACTATAGGCACCATCTCTCCCTACTATACCTGCTATCCCACAGTCACAGTCCCTTCCCAGAGACTATTACCCACTGTTACTATAGGCACCATCTCTCCCTACTATACCTGCTATCCCACAGTCACACTCCCTTCCCAGAGACTATTATCCCACTGTTACTATAGGCACCATCTCTCCCTACTATACCTGCTATCCCACAGTCACAGTCCCTTCCCAGAGACTATTATCCACTGTTACTATAGGCACCATCTCTCCCTACTATACCTGCTATCCCACAGTCACACTCCCTTCCCAGAGACTATTATCCACTGTTACTATAGGCACCATCTCTCCCTACTATACCTGCTATCCCACAGTCACACTCCCTTCCCAGAGACTATTATCCACTGTTACTATAGGCACCATCTCTCCCTACTATACCTGCTATCCCACAGTCACAGTCCCTTCCCAGAGACTATTACCCATTGTTACTATAGGCACCATCTCTCCCTACTATACCTGCTATCCCACAGTCACACTCCCTTCCCAGAGACTATTATCCACTGTTACTATAGGCACCATCTCTCCCTACTATACCTGCTATCCCACAGTCACAGTCCCTTCCCAGAGACTATTATCCACTGTTACTATAGGCACCATCTCTCCCTACTATACCTGCTATCCCACAGTCACACTCCCTTCCCAGAGACTATTATCCACTGTTACTTTAGACACCCTCCCTACTATACCTGCTATCCCACAGTCACACTCCCTTCCCAGAGACTATTATCCACTGTTACTATAGACACCATCTCTCCCTACTATACCTGCTATCCCACAGTCACACTCCCTTCCCAGAGACTATTATCCACTGTTACTATAGGCACCATCTCTCCCTACTATACCTGCTATCCCACAGTCACACTCCCTTCCCAGAGACTATTATCCACTGTTACTATAGGCACCATCTCTCCCTACTATACCTGCTATCCCACAGTCACACTCCCTTCCCAGAGACTATTATCCACTGTTACTATAGGCACCATCTCTCCCTACTATACCTGCTATCCCACAGTCACACTCCCTTCCCAGAGACTATTATCCACTGTTACTATAGGCACCATCTCTCCCTACTATACCTGCTATCCCACAGTCACAGTCCCTTCCCAGAGACTATTATCCACTGTTACTATAGGCACCATCTCTCCCTACTATACCTGCTATCCCACAGTCACACTCCCTTCCCAGAGACTATTATCCACTGTTACTTTAGACACCCTCCCTACTATACCTGCTATCCCACAGTCACACTCCCTTCCCAGAGACTATTATCCACTGTTACTATAGACACCATCTCTCCCTACTATACCTGCTATCCCACAGTCACACTCCCTTCCCAGAGACTATTATCCACTGTTACTATAGGCACCATCTCTCCCTACTATACCTGCTATCCCACAGTCACACTCCCTTCCCAGAGACTATTATCCACTGTTACTATAGGCACCATCTCTCCCTACTATACCTGCTATCCCACAGTCACACTCCCTTCCCAGAGACTATTATCCACTGTTACTATAGGCACCATCTCTCCCTACTATACCTGCTATCCCACAGTCACAGTCCCTTCCCAGAGACTATTACCCACTGTTACTATAGGCACCATCTCTCCCTACTATACCTGCTATCCCACAGTCACACTCCCTTCCCAGAGACTATTATCCACTGTTACTATAGGCACCATCTCTCCCTACTATACCTGCTATCCCACAGTCACAGTCCCTTCCCAGAGACTATTATCCACTGTTACTATAGGCACCATCTCTCCCTACTATACCTGCTATCCCACAGTCACACTCCCTTCCCAGAGACTATTATCCACTGTTACTTTAGACACCCTCCCTACTATACCTGCTATCCCACAGTCACACTCCCTTCCCAGAGACTATTATCCACTGTTACTATAGACACCATCTCTCCCTACTATACCTGCTATCCCACAGTCACACTCCCTTCCCAGAGACTATTATCCACTGTTACTATAGGCACCATCTCTCCCTACTATACCTGCTATCCCACAGTCACACTCCCTTCCCAGAGACCATTATCCCTATTATACTTTTTTTTGTGGAATAATGTTTGTCAGTCAGAAATGAATACAATATGTTGGGTGCTTCAGTGAATGGTTATATATATTACATGTGCAGTTCCTCTTTATCTCTGACTGTGCCGCGTGGAGCAATTTATAAACCAAATGACACAGAAATAAATATATTTTCCTAATATATTTGCAGACAAGCAGATGTGACTCATGTTGGTATTTATGTTCTTGAATATTTTACTGGGAAACTTCACTGAAATTATAAAATCCCTGAATCTCTCTGCTCCTGACTCCTTCTCTCTCTATTCCTGATACTCTCTCTCTCTTTCTATTCCTGAACCTCTCTCTCTCTCTCTCTCTCTCTCTCTCTCTCTCTCTCTCTCTCACTCTCTCTCTCTCTCTCTCTCTCTCTCTCTCTCTCTCTCTCTCTCTCATTCCTGAACCCAACTCACCCTCTTTTCCTGAACCTGACTCCCTGTACTAAGCACAATTCAGCAGGAACAGTCCCTAAGTTTGCTCATACTCTGTACAGAGAGATCCCATAAAACTATGGCAGCATAGGTATTCCCTGTACTAAGCACAATTCAGCAGGAACAGTCCCTATATAGTTTGCTCATAGTCTGTACAGAGAGATCCCATGCCAATGATTGGCAGCGATGCTTGGGGGCGGGGGCAGATCTCACTGAATCCGGCGGCTATTTCCCCCCATGGCTTGATGGTGCTCAGAATCATTTTCATTATTTTTTTGCCTGACATCCCCGTTGGCAGCATAGGTATTCCCCTGTACTAAGCACAATTCAGCAGGAACTGCCCCTAAATTTGCTCATAGTCTGTACAGAGAGATCCCATAAAACTATGACAGCATAGGTATTCCCTGAACTAAGCACAATTCAGCAGGAACAGTCCCTAAGTTTGCTCATAGGCTGTACAGAGAGATCCCATAAAACTATGGCAGCATAGGTATTCCCCTGTACTAAGCGCAATTCAGCAGGAACAGTCCCTAAGTTTGCTCATAGGCTGTACAGAGAGATCCCATAAAACTATGACAGCATAGGTATTCCCTGTACTAAGCACAATTCAGCAGGAACAGTCCCTAAGTTTGCTCATAGGCTGTACAGAGAGATCCCATAAAACTATGGCAGCATAGGTGTTCCTCTGTACTAAGCTCAATTCAGCAGGAACAGCATAGGTATTATCCTGTGGCCCTTTAATTAGAAAGGAAAATGTAAATACTACATGTTGCCCATCTTAACTGAAGAGCTCAGCCCATTCTGTGCCCACAGCTTCTTTGTTTTTCCTGCTGGCAGAATGACAGAATTTGTGAGCATGAGACTGACTGGTGATACATTTCTGTTCCAGGATAAACAGGCACTGGAAGCAGAACAGACTGCCTAATAAAAACTATAGCAAAATACTGTCATATTCATTTATATTGCAATGGTAGTTCCTGCCAACAAAGCAACGTAATCCTTGTAGAAAGACAGTCGGACATGCCAGCAGCCTTCTCCACCCCCGCCTATTCTTTAGCAAGAAAGATAACGTCAGAAGAGCTGACAATCAAGATTACATGCCGAAGATAGAATCTTTATTCCATTACTATCGCTGCTGCTCTACCACTTCCAATGACAAGTGATTATGCTCCTTCCAGACTTCACCTTTAAACCAGGGTCAATGGGCTGCCCCATATCAAGTGCATTTAGTTACTGTGCACCTGCTGCTGCTGCTGAGCTTCCTGGAAGGGATTTGCTTATTGCAAAAACCTCAGCAGATGAACAGCAAATCAAATGAGGAAAAACAGTGCAGGAGAGTCTACAAAAAGCAGAGTGAGAGAGAGAAGCTGTAAGCTCATGGGAACAGTATTCTATCAGCAGCCTAGACAGGAGCACTAACTCACAGGGGAGTTCACAAGGGGTGTAGGAAGAGCAAGACGGGTACAAACTGTACAATTCCCACACCCACCTCCCTGGAGACTGGCACACAGTATGTCTCACTAGTTCTGCTGCAGCTGCAAGTACAGAGGCTGGGGGCAAATCTAAAGGAGCAGGTGGGATAGAAGGAGGGGTGCAAGAGAATTGAGGGGCCTGATCATTATGGAGGTAGGAGTGCAATGGGCATGGGGTAATCAAGCTCAGTCTTGGCCCAATCCTGGTTCAATCATGAGAACTAAATTTGCAACTAAAGAAAGGCAACAGAAGCTTCAGGAGGGGATGGTGGGGAGGATTAAAGGGCAAGTCGAAACAAAAAATGAAAGGTCAAAGGAAACAAAGGCCTGAAGGTTAATAACTCTAATAACTCAAATGATCTATTAAAGGGGTTGTTCAGCTTTAAATTAGCTGTTGGTATGATGTAGATTGTCATATTCTGAGACAAATTGCAATAGGTTTTTTATTTTTTATTATTAGTGTTTTTTGAGTTATTTAGCGTTTTATTCAGCAGCTCTCCAGTTTGCAATTTCAGCCGTTTGGTTGCTAGGGAGACTGGAATATGAATAGAAGAGGGTCTGAATAGAAAGATGAGTAATAAAAAGTAACAACAAAAATACATTTGTAGACCCGTTTTTTAATGGGGTCAGTGACCCCCATTTGAAAGCTGGAAGGAATCAGAAGAAGAAGAGGCAAATAACTCAAAAGCTATTTGAAAAAAAAAGTAAAAATTAAGCCCAATTGTAAAGTTGCTTAGAATTGGCCACTCTGTAACATACTAAAAGTTACCTTAAAGATGAACCACCCCTTTAACCTTCAGAAGGAATCAGGATGGAAACAGACAGCAGGATAATAAAACAACGTGAAAGGCTGTAAATGGGCCAGAAAGAAAAGTAGAGGGTTGCTGGGAGTTCTGAAAGACTTGGCCCAACCACCTAAGTGGGATCAAATACAAAACCCAGGTGTCCAAACTAGTGATGGGCGAATAAATTCACCAGGAGCGAATTCACAGTGAATTTCTGCGTTTTGCCACCGGCAAATAAATTTGCAAAACTGCCGCAAGAATTTGCCGAACTAAAATTTCAGCCAGTGTCAAAAACTTTTGGCCGTGCGATGGAAAAGTCGCTTGCAGCAAAACCATCACGCGTCAACACACTTCGGACGCCCATTGACTTTAAAAAATTGACGCAAGTGTCAGAATTGACGTGGGCATCAAAATTTGTGTTTCTAAATTTTTCTGCGTATCACGAATTTTGCGGGGAAATTTCGAATTTTTTAGCAAACTGGCCTAATTCGCCTATCACTAGTCCAAACTAAATCCACAAACATCCCCAACCTCTGCTTGTAGGTACTATAACTTTACTCCATCACATAGGGGCGGGTTTAGTGATGTAGTTGCAGTGGTGACCTCAGACTTACACCATTGCTACAACTACGCACCATGAGTTACTCCAACAATTATTGTCTGCAAACATACACACTCCATGTTCCATCACCCCAAAGTAACGCTGTCAGATTAGAGTGATGGGACAAAGAAAATGTTTGGAGGGAGACAGTACAGGCAGGGGTTGGACATAATTGGGAGGGATGGGATAGGCCTGTGAAGAGAAAGGGAGGTAAGAATGGGGTTGGAGAACAGGTAGGAAAGAAAGAGGTTGGGAAAGAGGAGAAGAATGAACAGATGTGGGATCCAAAGGGTTGGATAGGGGATAGTGAGGGATTAAGTCAGGATATGGAGGAAAGGAGAGCGTAAATGGAGGGGTGGAGTGAGGACCCGGGCAAATTGATAAAAAAGAAGGATACAGAGAGAAAGAGGATTAGGAAGGAAAAAATAAAAAGGATAGAGTCCTAATGATGGAGAGAGAAGACATAGTAAAATTGAAGAAATAGAGTCTGCATGGAAGGGAGTGGAGACTGAGAAGAACAGAATGAAGAATAGGGTAAGAACACTAAGGGGTATTTGGTCAATGTGGATTGAAGGAAAGATTTGGGAACAAGGGAATGAGGGTTAGAGTCGGACATGGACAGGGGTAGAGGGACAACCTAAACTGACTGAAGAAGATTTGGCAAAGAGGTGACAAAGTAAAGAACAGAATGAAGGAACAGAGTGATTTGGGAGGTGCAGAGTTGGGGTGGGGAAGGATTGGGAGGTGGAAAGATTAGGCTGGGATAGAGGCAGGAAAAGGAGTAACAGTGGGAGGTATAGAGTGAGGGTGGGGAAAGAGGGACAGAAAGAGTTATAGGAAGGAGGGAAAGATGGAAGTAAGATTTAAGGTAGAGTATACAGTATATTCTATATTTTATATTTCTGTGTCTGCCATACTGAAGAGAGCATCGATGTACCGCATCTAGAAACACAAGTGTCCTACTGCTGCCAACCAATCAGATGCCCCAGATAAATACAAATTGTCTTGCCCAAATCACAAAAAAACCAAGCTCCATATAAATCAGCACAACTAAAGCAGGAAAATGACACGGCAACACAAAATATCCTGCTGAGGGGAACCAACACAGAACTTTACAACCCCCCGGATAGGGGCAATGGTCTGACCTCCCTAAAATAAACAAGTCAAAACTAGCAAACGTAGTGCCCATTGGGAATGATATGGATGGCGGTGCGTTATAAATGGGTTACGCCATTGCTTTGAATCCCTGCCCTGAATCTGCTTAGTATCTGCTTATGTATATAGAGGATGAGTTAGAGGTTAATAGAGACTGGTCCTCACAGCTTGGAAATAGAACAGAAAGATATAGAAAGGGGCTGACTACAAATATTTTTTTTTCATTTATTTTATTTTAACTTAAAGGGATTCTGCCATGATTTTTATGGTGTCGTTTTTGTTTCGAAATGACACTGTTTACACTGCAAATAATTCACTCTACAATATAAAATGTCATTTCTGAACCAGCAAGTGTATTTAGTTGTAATATTGGTGTGTAGGTGCATCTCAGGTCATTTTGCCTGGTCATGTGATTTCAGAAAGAGCAAGCACTTTAGGATGGAACTGCTTTCTGGCAGGCTCTTGTTTCTCCTACTCAATGTAACTGAATGTGTCTCAGGGGGACCTGGATTTTACTATTGAAAGCTGTCATTAGATCTACCAGGCAGCTGTTATCTTGTGTTAATGAGCTGCTATCTGGTTACCTTCCCATTGTTCTGTTGTTAGGTTGCTGGGGGGAAAGGGAGGGGTGATATCACTCCAACTTGCAGCACAGCAGTAAAGAGTGACTGACGTTTATCAGAGCACAAGTCACATGACTGGGGGCAGCTGGGAAACTGAAAATATGTCTAGCCTCATGTCAGATTTCAAAATTAAATATAAAAATATCTGTTTGCTCTTTTAAGGAACTGATTTTTTTCCCATGACAGTATCCCTTTAAAGGGGGCCCAGACCACCAATGGCTTTTTATAAGTGGGTGTCAGTGTAGCCTTTTTGATCTAATGTGGGTGGGATCTGGGGTGGGGCTTGGGGCCAGGCAGAGACTAGGGGGCACAAAAAACAGACAGATTTGGCTGAAATTTGGCAGTTGGGGGGAAATGCAAATAAGAGGGAGGGACAGAGCAGATAGTGGGTGAGACCCTCACAGAGAAGGAAGGGCCTGGGGAGGGACACTAATAGGGGGGAGGATCAGAATTGGGGGTGGGAGGGATTGAGGGGAAGGAGCAGAGTCGGGAGTGGGAGGGAAATACTGAAGAAGGGAAGGGGGGTCGCTAGAAGTCCGGGGGCGCAGGGAGAGACAGAGTCAGAGCTGCAGGAGAGGATCACGTTACACTTCTCTGTATCTCCAGCCCCCGCTCCTGATCTGCGTGACCCCTCAGCCCGACTCGACCAGTATCTCCTGCCTGAGGATCTGTCCCTGGTGCTGAAAGCCGGGCCCACCTGTAGCGCAGAGAGAAGCAGCCGCGACATCTCCGGCCCAGAGACACAGTCGCACTGGAGGAGTCGGGAGTCAAGGGCAACGTGTCGGGGGCGCGGGTTTAGTGGCAGGAGAGTCCGAGGCTGAGTGTGAGGCACAGGCCGGGGCAGCTGCTCCCAAACTGACACCAACTCGGGCCTTGAACAACCTCCGATCCACCAGCTGTTCCTTAATAATCATCTCACAGTTCATAGAAGGACCCCCCATAAACCAAACACTGCAAGGACTCAATAGGGAACCTCTTACTAACAAGGACCCCCAGTCCAACTTTGACAAGTAGCTGAGAAGCCCCCAGGCCTCCAGGGACCATACAAGAGACCCCCCCCAGGCTGGACACAAACTCAAAGCCCTTAGTTGGGACCCTCGTTAACAAAAGGAGACCCAAACAAGAGTGAAGTTCAAAACCCCATGCATGGATCTCATTACCAATAACCAAACCACCAGGTAAAAGGTACAACTCCAATCCCCCATTTAGGATCCTTTTACACCCCAAGATAAGCACCAGCTATTGACCAAGTGCGAGATCACAGCTCTGCTTCTCTTTCCATCCACCAGGACCTCCAACATCTACAAGATTATCCTCACTGGAGACACCCTGGTCTACATATACAAAGAGCAACAATTAAAGGTAATCCACTATTTTGTGTTTCTACCTATAAACTGATATATACAGTGGGTGGGGGAAGCAGATGCTCCAGCACCTTGACATGTAAAGGGATTCTCCAACAAGTAACCCCATTTATAGGGTCCCAGTGACCATTACTACAAACCTCTTGTTGTCCTAATACCGGTCTCTGAAACCAGCAAGCTAAAACTTTCCTAGACGCAATTAAAGGTCAAGCACACCAGTCTACAGATACTTCCAAGCATGGACCTCTGATCAGAAAAGGCACCCATCAGCCCTACAGATGAACAAGGTCAATGTTGACCTAGATACCATCATCTCCCTGTGGAAATTAGCATCTTCACAGGTCCCCCCATCCTCAGCCTCATTGCCTACCTGGAGTCAATTTAACATTTGTTCAAACAGAGGTGTCTTCACCCACTGGCGTACAATAAACCAAGCCAACGATGATTCATTTCCCTCCTGATGCTTTCTAACAGGATTTAAGGCTGACAACAGATTCTTTGAAAAGAGGTTTGAATGGTAAATAACCACAGGGAAGGGGTCTGTCAGTAAAGGGACTGCCAAACAATTTCATATGCTCAGCCTGAAGCATTTTCATATTACCGAAACAAGTTTGCGCTATTCTATGTCGGTGGCTTGCAAGCCGTGTATGAGATAAATTTCCTCATGTCAACCTTCTTCTTAAATGCTTTGGAACCCAGCTGGGTCCTCCGACTGAGTAGTTACATGGTATCAAGAGAAAAGCAGGTGCAATTATGTGAGTAAATAGCTCCATATCTTCCAAAGTTATACAATCAACTATACAGTCTGGGATGGGTTATTTTAAAAACAGTCTAAGAGCAGTGGGATAGTGTCCAGATTTAAGACTATGTTGACGTTTATGGGTGCCTGCACAGTATGGAGCTATATCTTTCCATGATAAATCTAGATATCTAGATAAATGATTCACTGGTAACATTTAGAAAGATTTCAGGGGCGGTAGAACATGTTTGAAGAACATTCATTTAACAATATGAAATTTAAACAGTAGATACAAAATGGCAAAGCCTTAGAAATGGAATTGTCTCCATGCATCAGATTTCTTCATTCTGTGCCTTCATACTTCACCCCCAAGGTGGTCCAGCCATCTCCAGCTTGTTAGATTCTCATTGTTGACATGAATGAAGCAAAAAATAAATTCCCCAAGGACCTCCAAGCCTATGTCTTTCTATTATGTGTAGCATCAACTTGAGCAAAGACGAATAAGGTTTTCTTGTTGAAAGTTTCCAATGATGGAATATCGGTGACTGTCAAAAATGCTAGAATGTTCCCGTCAGAAAAGGTTCTTGAAATCTTGGGCAGCATCGTTGGCTGCCCCTTATGAGGCTGTATTGGCAGTTGGGCTGGCAGGGAATGGAGTTAGCGTAATGATCTGCCTTATTTCAAATACTGATTTAGCAGGAACGTAGCTGAGCCCCACCATGAACCGTATGGAGAACCAATTTTGGTTCCCAACTCATAGAATTAGAACCATCATGCTAATGGTTTTGTTTTCTTATTCTCTGGATGGGTGGCTTTGGAAAGGTTGACCTCAATGAGATAGTTGTCAACCTAGTGTTTATGTGCTCAGGTTTAGGCAAATGGATGCCTTTTTGGGCAAGAAGTAATGATCTGCCTTATTTCAAATGTTGATGTAACAGGAACTTCTCTGAGACCCACTATGAACCTCACAGAGACCAAAATTTGCTTCCCAACTCATAAAATTAGAACCATCATGGTTTTTTTTTTTTATTCTCTGGATGGGTGACTCATAGAATTAGACTCATCATGTGAATGGTTTTGTTTTCTTATTCTCTGGATGTGTGACTTTGGAAAGGTTGACATGAATGAGATGGTTGTCAACTTAGTGTGTATGTGCTCAGGTTCAGGCAAATGGACGGATGCCTTTTTGGGCATCATTGGCTGCAACTCATGAGGCTGTATTGGCAGTTGGGCTGGCAGGGAATGGTTTCTTAGAGGACCCAGTTGGAGTTAGCGTAATGATCTGCCTTATTTCAAATACTGATTTACCAGGAACGTCACTGAGCCCCACCATGAACCGTATGGAGAACCAATTTTGGTTCCCAACTCATAGAATTAGAACCATCATGCTAATGGTTTTGTTTTCTTATTCTCTGGATGGGTGGCTTTGGAAAGGTTGACCTCAATGAGATAGTTGTCAACCTAGTGTTTATGTGCTCAGGTTTAGGCAAATGGATGCCTTTTTGGGCAAGAAGTAATGATCTGCCTTATTTCAAATGTTGATGTAACAGGAACTTCTCTGAGACCCACTATGAACCTCACAGAGATCAAAATTTGCTTCCCAACTCATAAAATTAGAACCATCATGGTTTTGTTTTTTTATTCTCTGGATGGGTGACTCATAGAATTAGACTCATCATGTGAATGGTTTTGTTTTCTTATTCTCTGGATGGGTGACTTTGAAAAGGTTGACATGAATGAGATGGTTGTCAACTTAGTGTGTATGTGCTCAGGTTCAGGCAAATAGACGGATGCCTTTTTGGGCATCATTGGCTGCAACTCATGAGGCTGAATTGACAGTTGGGCTGGCAGGGAATAGTTTCTTAGAGGACCCAATTGGAGATAGTGTTGTGACCTCAGCATTGGCTTAGAAGCAATGATGTGCCTTATTTTAAATACTGATGTAGAAGGAACTTCACTGAGACCCACCATGAACTGCACAGAGATCCAATTTTGGTTCCCAACTCATAGAATTAGAACTATCATGGTTTTGTTTTCTTGTTCTCTGGTTGGGTGGTTTTGCCTTATTTCAAATACTGATGTAGCAGGAACTTTCCTGAGCCCCACTATGAACCGTATGGAGGCCCAATTGGATAGTTGTGCCTTATTTCAAAAACTGATGTAGCAGGAACTTTCCTGAGCCCCACTATGAACCGTATGGAGGCCCAATTGGATAGTTGTCCTCAATGAGATAGTTGACAACCTAGTGTTTATGTGCAAAGGGTAAAGGCAAATGGATGCCTTTTTGGGCAACATTGGCTGTGACTCATGAGGCTGAATTGGCAGTTGGGTTGGCAGGGAGTGGTTTCTTAGAGGACCCAGTTGGAGTAAGCGTTGTGACCCCAGCATTGGCTCAGAAGTAATGATGTGCCTTATTTTAAATACTGATGTAGAAGGAACTTCACTGAGACCCACATGAACTGCACAGAGATCCAATTTTGGTTCCCAACTCATAGAATTAGAACTATCATGGTTTTGTTTTCTTGTTCTCTGGATGGGTGACCTTGGAAAGGTTGACCTCAATGAGATGGTTGTCAACCTAGTGTGTATGTGCTCAGGTATAGGCAAATGGATGGATGCCTTTTTGGCCAATCATTGGCTGCAACTCATGAGGCTGATGGCACGGATTATGATGTTATTCAAATATATCTATGGTCCTCAGACAGCACTGGGGACAAAGAAATCCTCATTTGAGCAGTTTTGTCTGGCTGTCCACTTGCAACCCATCTGCATGGAAAAGAATAGTCACTTCTCATTAAAGGGGAACTATAGCAAAAATGAAAATTTAATATAAGCATCATCATACTGAAATAAGAAACTTTCTAAATACAACCAATTAAATATTCCGCATTGTTTCTGAAAAAATCAAGTTTATCTTCACTATTCCTCTCTCAGCATCTGTTTCTCTTCATTCTGTCTTCATGCAGCAGTTGGGTGTCAGATAATCACTGACAGTTAGATCCAATATATCTTTTAGGGGGGCTTCCTTTCCTAGTAGATGTATTAGAGCTCACTCAAATAACTGATTCCAGTACAAATAGATTCTAACAAAACAAAAATTCTGCTCAATTCAATTCTGCTCAAATCCTGCATGTAGAGAGACATGATGTCTGGTGATTTTAATAGAGTGAGCTCTAATACATCTGGATCATTCACCTGACACCCAACTGCTGAATGAAGACAGAATGAAGAGAAACAGATGCTGAGAGAGGAATAGTGAAGATAAAATTAATTATTTCAGAATCAGTACAGAGTTATTCAGCAAAGATACCAAATCCCAGTGGTTTGGATAGAATAGAGGGTTAAATGAAAACTTGACAAATTATGAGCAGCCATATGAAGGACTCTCTCACCAGTCTGTCTCTCTTTGTCGCCCATTCCGGGGAGAGCAGAGCCGACTTGGAGATAGCGGAAGCTTTTGTCTGCATGATGCCATCAATAGACCAGATTTTAATCACCCCGTCAACATCCAGACTAGCCACCCGGAGCAGTCGACCCGGCCAGAGAAAAAGCAATAATGTTAACGGCTGGCAAATAAACAACTTTAAAGGGATGGTTCACCTTTGAGTTAACTGTAACTTGATGTAGAGAGTGATATCATTATTATTATTGTATTTATTATAATGTATTTATATAGCGTCAGCATATTTCTCAGTGCTGTAAAGTAAATGTGTTTATACCACGAAATCACATGAATTACATACATAGAACATATGGAGTTAAATACAACACAACCAATAAGGTACAAAAGGCGAGGAAGGCCCTGTGCAAAAGAGCTTACAATCTAAAGGGAATGGAATAAGACACAAGGCGTGGGATTGGGCAAGATCAGATATAAGTGGGTGAGAGATGTGGTACTGTATGTGTTATTGCATTTGGTAGTTAAGCAGAGGGAGGGGAGGCTTCTCTAAAGAAGGGCGTTTTAAGAGATTTTTTGGAGGAAAAGATTTGGAAACAGTAAAGGGGATGTAAAGGCAAAAATAAAATCCAATACAAATCTCTACAGTCTCCGACTGCTCTACAGGGAAACAAACAAAGCTGCTTGAGTTCTGCATGGCTGGGAAGTAAGGCGGGGGCTCCCCCTGCTGTTCATAAGTATAATTGTTTCCCTGCAGAGCAGTTAGGGACCGTCTGACAATTCCTATCCACAGCAGTAAATGAAGGGAGAATGTCACTGCATACAGTCAGGTTTCTTATAAAAAACAGTACAGATTTTTTAATTAAAGTATATTGGAGTATTTTTTCATAAAAGAAAGTAAAAATGGGGTTTTATTATTTTGCCTTTACATGCCCTTTAAACATTGGGCTCCTGGATTCTACTTTCTGGTGTTCCGGATTGGTGCCTGCCTACAATCAATTTTCTATGACTTACTCCCCTTTGCTGAAGGTTTGGGGCATGAGCACCTGAACCCACTGTAGAAATCATTATGGTTATACAGTTGCCCAAGGATTTCGGCTGTTTTTGAATGAGGATCAGTACCTGCAGTGCATGATGGAGGAATGGTGCTCCGCATACTCGTCCTGGCTCAGCACAATGAATGGTTGTGACAATTTCTCCTCTTTCCTTGCGCTGCTTCCCCCAGAACCTCTGCTCACTGAATCCACCGGCTCATTTTGTTCATCCGAACGCGAATCCGGATCAAGGTCTAAACTCTCTGTCTTCTTTTCGGTGCTCTGGGAACAAAATACATCAGATATATAAATGGTACATTCCAGATCCCTCAGGGGCAATCATGATAATCCATCTTATTCCATTTTATTTTCTGCTACTACAGAACAGGAACTGAAACTAGAATAATCACATGGTCAGATTAGTCATCGTTTGAGTGGTGTTTCTGCAACAACTGAATGATTTTTCCAAAAAGCTTACAAATGGGTCACCAGTTACACCCTCCATTGGGGTTGCCAGGTTGGCTGATTTCCAGCCAAATTTATATCCCACACTGGTTTTGAAAGTACAAACTAGCCAAGTCACCGATTATGGGGTCTATGGCTAGTTTCCAACTTGGAAACCAGCAAAAGTTTTTTCTTGCCCTAATGTGGCCAAGCCTGCGTCTCCCAATGCATCTTGGGTAATCTTGTTTTTGTTTAACTTTTTGCCAAGTTGAATGTAAGACTACAATACCCAGCATGCAATTATGTGACTGACTTGTGTAGAAGTCGGGGAGTTACCAGATTTTGGGCTCTGTACCCCAGTCTCCCGTCACTCATAAGCATTCTCACATTTTCCGGTGACTTTCCTCAATTTCAGACAATTTTGGGCCAAAAATCTGCTGGTCACCAAATGTCTGACCTGTTTTACCAATATTTACTGAAATTGTATATTTATTAGGGCTTTATAGGGTTACCACCTGCCCAGTATTTTACTGGCCTGGATGGTAACAATTATGGTTGATCCCAATGTTATTAATAGGGAATAAAGATAAATATATAGGAAGGTCAGTGATCCCAATGTTATTAATAGGGAATAAAGATAAATATATAGGAAGGTCAGTGATCCCAATGTTATTAATAGGGAAAAAAGATAAATATATAGGAAGGCCGGTATTTTTGTACGGAACAGGTGGCAACCTTAGAGCCTTATGGGACCCCTATACCTCCTGAGCCCTCCTCTGTACTTATGCTTGAGTCCTGCGCGGGTCCATTTTTTGAAACCCGTACCTGCAACCCGAAATTTGACCTGCATGTTCCCGCTAGTCGGCTCACAATAGGCCAACTAACCTTTCCGATCGGGGGACACACAAAACCGGAAGCAACGTCACATTTGCCCGGAAGTAACGTCACATTTGCCCGGAAGTGACGTCACCTTTGCCCGGAAGTGATGTCACAGATCTTCACAAAAGAAAATGTAAAAACTGGAAGAACCACAAGGTTGGTTAGGTTTCCAGCCCGATTACCTGCGGACTGCGCGCACAGGGACTTTTTGCCCGAAACCTGATCACTTGCAGACCCAATGCAGGACTTTAGCTTTCTCCCCGGGTGACAGGCGAACCTGTAGCATTTTGCTTTATGGAAAAATTTGTGAAACAGTCATTTAATTTTTAGACTTTTTTCACTGCACATCATATGCTATTTTTGAAGTGCCTCTTGGCTAGTTTTGGGCTGGTTTTGTAGAAAATTAGACCTGGCAACCCTGCCCTCCATCAACAGGACAGTAGAACTCACCAATTTAATATAGAGATCACATATGTAGCAACACTGTGAACCACCTAATACCTTTGTAAGTCCGACCCATATGTATTATTAGGGATGCACTGAATCCAGAATTCGGTTCAGGATTCGGCCTTATTCAGTCGGCCGACCAAATCCTTCTGCCTGGCCAAACCAAATCCTTATTTGTAAATTAGGGGAGTATAAGGAAATCACATGAATTTTCGTCGCAAAAGAAGAATTTTTCCCACTTTTTCTTTTCCTGCCCCTAATTTCCATATGCTAATTAGGATTTGGTTCGGTAATCAGACGAATCTTTCACCAAGGATTCAGGGGATTCAGCCGAGTCCCAAATAGTGGATTCGGTGCATGCCTATGTATTATTGAAAGTGTTACTAAATTGCAAATACACACTGGGGGTTATTTACTAAAATCCGAATTTATCTCATATTTTATTAATAAAAAAAACGACCAAACTCCCATGCCCGATTTTAGCTTATTTTATTACCGTTATCGTATCGCGGAAAAACTAGATAAAATTGAGCAAACCCCCAAATCGCTCGAATTTTTAGAGACTTTAACATTCGGATTTTAATAAATAACCCCATTAGGGCAGAGACACACATAGGGGGAGATTAGTCGCCCAGCGACAAATCGCCTCTTCTTCGGGCGACTTATCTCCCTGAAAAGCCTTCCAGAAGAAACTTTGGATGACTTCCGAAAACTAAGAGCTCCGAGTGCCATCCCGCTGGCGATTTAAGGTATGAGGATCCAAAATACATAAAGATCCCTTATCCAGAATACCCAAGGTCCGAGCATTTTGGATAACAGGTCCCATACCTGTATTTGATCCCAACTAAGATATAATGAATCCCTATTGGAAGCAAAACCAGCCTATTGGGTTTAGTACATAATTGTTTAAGGTATGAGGATCCAAAATACAGAAAGATCCGTTATCTGGAAAACCCCAGGTCCTGAACATTCTGGATAACAGGTCCCACACCTGTACTTGATCCCAACTAAGATATTATTAATCCTTATTGGCAGCAAAACCAGCCTATTGGGTTTATTTAATGTTTACATGATTTTCTAGTAGAATTAAGGTATGAAGGTCAAAATTATGGAAAGATCCGTTATCTGGAAACCCCCAGGTCCCGAGCATTCTGGATAACAGGTCCCGTACCTGTACAACAGAAACTTGCCTCCAACCCTGTAAATCAAAAATAAGCTCCTGCTTTGAGGCCACTGGGAGCAACATCCAAGGGGTCGGAGAGCAACGTGTTAATCACAAACTACTGGTTGAGGATCACTGGGTTAAAGGGACAATAAAGACAGAGCCCATAATAAAGATTATTATTACCCACCTGTCCAGCTGTTCAGGCTGAGAGTTGTTTCGTTTGCAGGGATCAGAGCAGCAGTTTTATTCGCTTGCAGAGACGTGAGCCAATCAGCTGGCAGTGCTAAGACTGACAGTTTCAGGAAACCTCCTGTTTGATTTCGTCCAGATCCACTTGCAGAACAGACACTGACGTTGCATCATTCTCTCTCCACCCGGGGAGACACTAATCTGCGCTGGTCCTTATATGCCCTCCCTGCAATAACTGACAGTGTGTTGGGCTTTAACCCTTTCACTGCCAGACCATTTTGCACTCTTTGGGGGTGTTCTCTTCACAGTTCTGCTGCTACCCACCTGTTCCTGCCAATGACCACCCCTTCCTCCTCTGCCTATTCACAGTACTAAAAGGGAGGTATACTGGCCCTTTAAATTAAAGGAGAACTAAAGCTTAACTAAAGAAGTAGGTTGAAATGTTGTACAATATGTTTTGTTCTTCTGTACCAGCCCAAGGCAACCACAGCCATTTAGCAGTAAAGATCTGTGTCTCCAAAGATGCCCCAGTAGCTCCCCATCTTCTTTTCTGCTGATTCACTGCACATGCTCTGTGCTGCTGTCACTTACTGAGCTTAGGGTCCCACTCACAATATACAGTACACATAGAATAGAAATGTCACAATATAAGGCTGATTAGTAATTAATACACATAATTACTGCATGGCAGCACAGAAACCAGTGCAATTAGCATCAATTTAATAATCAGCCCTATAGCATCAGCTTATATTACAGGGGAAGCTCATTTTCTGCTGGATAATTAGTGACGAGCCCTAAGCTTAGCTTCTCAACAGCCAATCAGAGCCCACTGAGCATGTGAGTGTCACAGACACTTTCCAAGATGGTGACCCCCTGTGACAAGTTTGAAGTCCTGGATCATTGCTGCTATTGACAAGCTGAAACTTTAGCCTCGTGCAATAAGTTCACTATATAAAATATGCTATTTTTAGCCCCATTCATTTTTAGGGTTTACTTCTTCTTTAAATGTGAACAACCCTTTTATTGAGGAATTTTCAGTTGGGGAGTGTGCGCCACCTGCTGAAAGAAGGGCAGCTCTGCAGTTTTAAGAACACAATAAGTGTATGGGACCTATTATCCAGAATGCTTCGGACTTTCCGGGTTTTCCGGATAACAGATCTTTCCATAATTTTCCATAATCTTCATATTTTAAGGGACAGCTTTATCAAGGGTCGAAGCAAAAATTTGAAGTAAAAAAAAAAAAGTCGAAATTCAAGCTATTTTTGTGTACTTCGGGAATAGTCCAAATTAAATGTAAAACTTCGACTTCGACCATTCGCCATTTAAAACCTGGAGAATTGCTGCTTTAGCCTATGGGGGACCTCCTAGAACCCATATGGAGTCAATTGGTCGACTACGTTTTTTTAAAAAAAAAACAAAAACTTTGAATCAAATTAGATTAGAACGATTGAATACAGCCTATTCACCCTCAAAAAAAACCTTAGATTTGTTTAATATATTTCGGTTTGTTTTTTTTTTATTCAAATTTCAAAGTTATGGGAGTTCAAAAAAACTCCCATTACTTTAGAAATTCGACCCTTCATTCATACACCCATTTAACTAGAAGTCCCTTCACCCAATCATCTTCCCATTCTATTAGGCATCTTTTATCCATCAAACCAGCTATCCATATATTTCTTGCACTCTTCCAAACAACTATACAAGTAATCATCAATGCACTTATACAACCAGCTATCCTCCCTTCATCCAAACATATATCCATCCAGCATCCATGCACTCATCCAAACTAATCATTCATGCACCTATTAACTATCCTCTCCATCATCCACTCATCTCTCCATCCTACCATCCAATCTTCAACCGTGCACCAATCAAACCAACTATCCACTCCTTCATCCAATCATCTTCCCATCCTACTATCCACCCATCAAACCAACTATCCACTCTATCCAACCATCTCTCCATCCTATTAGGCATCTTTTATCCATCTAACCAACTATCCATATGTTTCTTGCACTCTTCCAAACAACTATACGAGTAATCATCAATGCACTTATACAACCAGCCATCATCCCATCATCCAAACATATATCCATCCATCATCCATGCACCATTAAATTATCCTTTCCATCGTCCATCCAATCTTCATCCATGCACTCATCAAACCAACTATCCACTCATTCATCCAATCATCTCTCCATTCTACAATCCAATCTTCATCCATGCACCTATTAAACCAACTATCAACTCATTCATCCAATCATCTCTCCATTCTACTCTCCATCCTTCATCCATTCCCCCATCAAACCAACTAACAACTCTTTCATCCAATCATCTCTCCATTCTACTATCCAATCTTCATCCATGCACCTATTAAACCAACTATCAACTCCTTCATCCAATCATCTCCCCATCGTACTATCCACCCATCAAACCAACTATCCACTCATTCATCCAATCATCTCTGCATCCTACTATCCACTCTTCATCCATTCACCTATCTAACCAAATATCCAACAAATCATTCACAAGGACATCCAACCACAACCAATCATCCAAGCACTCCTCCATCATCTGATACTTGTGTTGCTGTCTAACCAACTATTAACTATGCACCCCTCCAACTAACCAGTTATCCTATCACCCTTCCTACCAACTAATCATCCATGCACCCACCCATCTATCATCCATGTACTCATCCAAACAATTATACATTCATCATCCATGCACACATTCTGTCATCTGTCCATCCGTTCATCCAACTATCTCCAACCATCTATCCATCACCCGATGCATGTTTATATAACAAAGCGTCTAACCAACTATCAATTGCTTCATCTATGCACTCCCTCCAACTACCTACTTTTCCTATCACCCATCCACCTATCCTACCATTGAGTCATCCATGCACCCTACCATCCATCTAATGATCCATGCACTCATCCAACCAATTATCCACCCATGGTCCCTGCACACATCTATCCGCCCCTTTACCCAATCACCTCTCCAACCAACTATCCATCACCTGATGCATGCCCAGAGTTTAACCCACTATGAATTCCTTTATCCAGGTACCCCTCCAACTAACCATTTATCTCACACCCATGCACCCATTCTGCCAACTAGTAATCTATCTGTTAGTGGTGCGGTGTGGGATATGAATGTGGGGCTATAGGGAAATACCGTTGCTGGACGTTGTCTTTGGGCTGCAGCAGGTTTGGCTCACATAAGCCACTGAATACTGTTCCCCTATTGGTGGGTATAACAGGGAGGGACAGTGGCTCCGTCACTTCCACGCGGTTACCTCTCCCGTCACACTCCATGGTGCTCGTTGGGGCTGAACTACACACGAGTTTCTCTTTAGTGCTTAGGAAAGGATTGATCCCTCGATGCCCCAGGGAAGCATCAAAGCCTGTTACACAAATAAATGGAGCCTAACCAACTGAATGTAGATTAAAAATCTACCAATTAAAGGGGATATTAACCAAAAATAATTTGGAATATGGGGCAAACAAACGTACTGTCAAGTCAGGGAGAAAAACTCCTATTTACCTGGGAAATTGGGAACCTTGGGGGTCTCCGTGGAATTCGCTGGGATGGAAAAGGCCAAACCATTTGCTTTTTGGGGCAGCATCAAGTTGCAGCTAACGGGATCATAGAGCAAAACTGTAGCACGGCCCAAATCTTGAGCCATTCTTCCAATCCAAAGGCTGCTGGTTCTGACAGAGACACATTGTATATCGTGAAATCATTATGATATAAAGAGCTTTAAAGGGAACATAAACCTTCCTAACTCTCTTGCTGCCTCTATTGCTACAAAGAAGGCTCCACAACTGTGCTCAGTGCAGGAGACTCAATGCTATTGATATTCCCCGCGAGTGTAACTACAATTCTCAGCATAAGGTTGCTGGGAGTTAGTTGCAGGTTGGACATTCCTAATCTAAGTCACTGTCTCCAGACCTGGGTGCGGACTTATCTTGGCTGTTTTTCTCAGCTGTATATGGAATGAGGAACCGGATCGTTCCCTAAATAGAAAAAAATCCACTTATATCTTTGGGTGCACAGCACTGATCCTTGGAGGTTACATTCTGCGATACAGATGCTTTCCGCTTATTTCTCTGCTGGCAATTTACTAATCTCCGTTTAGTAGATTGCGTGCAGAGAATCACTGTACCAACCACCTCCCGCAGGAGGCAGCAAAGAACAGACCAATCATTGCTGCCCCACCCCTGTGATCCCTCACCCGATTGGTCTATAGCTCCTCCGATTCCTAAATCCTGATTGGAGAGGCCATTGGGGTGAGGGAACTTCTTGGACAAAAGGCGTTTTAGCAATGACAGGGTCCTGCTCCAGCCAAATCCTGGGGACACAGAGCACTCACATAAATACTCACATACAGGATTCTTACCCTTTCTCACACTCACATAGGGTGTTGAGTGTTGCAGTTCAAGTGCATTGATATCTATTGGTACTTCTGTGGGGGGGGGGTAGTGTTGGAAATGTCCTTTATGCCTTCGTTCCGGAGAAACGTGTGAGACTGAAAGAAAGGGGAGCGAGAAACACTAAAACGGGTTAGTTATAATTTGGGGGATATGATAAATAGGGGCGCTCCAAATTCAGCATTCACTGATTGGACTGAAACCCGGCAGGAATCAGCAACAATCTCTAGAGCTCAGCAAAACTCAATCAAAACCCAGCAGGTCAATGCTCCAGATCTGTTCATCAGCCAGGCTTCTGCTACATTATTTTGGAGTCTGAACCAGCAGTGCAGAGAGTATAAACAGTCACTGGTTACAAGTAGATTGTGACGTGATTGTGATAGAGTGCGGCTTTGAAATCAATCTGTCTCTCACCTTGGTGGAAATAACTTGTCCGTCGGGGTTGAAGACCAGATACACAACGGACACCTTTGCAGAGACATAAATGAAGGAAGGGTAAGAAAATGAAACCATTTCTGACTCTTGCTGCAGCTTCATTGCTCTGCCTCACATTGCTGCACAAATCTCAGATGACTGAGGAAAGACACATTTCAGATTCACATTTCAGGGCAGCATAGAAATCAGTGCAGTCTGCATCAGAATTCATTCATAATCAGGCCTGTAGCATCAGCTTCTACAATAGATTAACCTCACTTTCTGCTGAATGATTTCCCCCGACCCCTAAGCTCAGCTTCCCAACAGCAGCAAAGGACCCACTGAGCATGTGCAGTGCCACTGACTCACAGAAGATGCCTAACAAGATCCAAGATGGGGAGCTGCTGGGGATAATTAAAAGGGTGGTTTACCTCTAAGTTAACTTTTGATATGTTATAGAATGACTAATTCTAAGCAACTTAATTTATTGTAATTCTAAGCAACTTAACTTAAATTGGTCTTCATTATTTATTTGTTGTAGTTTTTTAATTATTTGCCTTTTTCTCTTTCCAGCTTTCAAATAGGGGTCACCGACCCTATTTAAAAAAAAAACAAACGCTCTGTAAGGCTACAAATGTATTGTTATTGCTACTTTGTATTATCTCTCCTATACATATTCCAGTCTCTTATTCAAATCAATGTAATGGTTGCTAGGGGAATTTGGAGTCTAGCAACCAGATGGCTGAAATTGCAAACTAAAGAGCAGCTGAATAAAAAGCTAAGTAACTCAAAAATTAAAACTAATAAAAAATGAAAACCAATTGCAAATTGTCTCAGAATATCCCTCTCTACATCATACTAACAGTTAATTTAAAGGTGAACAACCCCATTAAGGGATCTCCCTAAACCCACAGCTGAAACCTTAGGCCAAACCTTTTTGTTATCCGGAATCCGGAATAAATCCTCTGTGGGAAGTTGACGAAGTCATGATCTTCACAGGCGTTTTCTGTAACTCAGTCGCCTTCTGCAGCGTAGCCAATCGTATCTATGGAGCCAACTCCCCGACATGAGCAGAACAAAATCACTGCCATCAACATATATAATAGGTACCATTTCCCATGTGCTGCTTGTGGGCTGAGCCCTGCACTGTTCTGCATAGCAACAGAATTCTTTCTCCAGGAGCTGCACTAGTTATACTAGTAATTAATCTGATATAGGCCTATGTAACAGCACCAGTATTTGACCAATCCCGTAACAGATTCGGGCTCCATACCTTCCATAATTCTCTGTATACCCTTCCAAATCCCTCCTGCTAATGAGATAAGGATTGGAGGTGTGGTTAGCAGATGTGGGTGTGGCCGGCGTGCTGCGTGTGTGCGTATGCACGTAATGTTTTTGCCGCAACCGCCTGACAAAGGAAGAGGTTGTGGATCTGGGCCGGCAGGTTTTTTCCCAATATTCCGCCAGACCCTGTTTACAGGAGGTCAGTGACTCAAGCAAGGGGTGGAGCTAGAACACTCCTATGGCAGCTCACAGGGGAAGGGTCGGGAATGCTTAAAATCAGAGATCACATTAATGTTTAGGCAATCCTGCACCAGGAATAAATATATTGTATATGTTAGGGTTTTGCCAGATGGGCAACACTAACAGGATCTCGCTGTAATTAATATTCTGTATTGCAGCAGCTGTCTGGTTGCTATGGTCCAGTTTACCCTGGCAACCATGCATCGCTTTGAATGAGAGACTTGAAAATTAATAGGAAAGAGGCTGAGTAGAAAGATAAGGAATCAAAAATAATAAAAATACAATTGTAGCCTCACAGAGCAATGGGTTTTTTTGCCTGCAGGGGTCAGTGACCCCCATGTGAAAGCTGGAAAGAAACTGAAGAGTAAGGTAAATAATTGGGACTTGGTTTATGGGTTGTCTGGCACCCATGTGATGCGATGATGTTACTTTAAAGGGCTTGTTCACCTTTAAATTAACTGTTAGTATGTAGAGAGGGGTATTCTTTTAAGTTTTTTTATTAATTGTGGTTTTTGAATTATTTAGCTTTTTATTCAGCAGCTCTCCAGTTTATAATTTCAGCCATCTGGTTGCTAGGGTCCAAATTTCCCTAGCAACCATGCATTGATTTCAATAAGAGACTGGAATATGAATAGGAGAGGCCTGAATAGAAAGATGAGTAATAAAAAGTAACAATAACAATACATTTGTAGCCTTACAGAGCATTTGTTTTTAGATGGGGTCAGTGACCCCCATTCAAAAGCTGGAAAGTGTCAGGAAAAAAGGTAAATAACTCAGAAAGTATAACACATGGATAATGAAGACCAATTGCAAAGTTGCTAGGAAATGGCCATTCTATAACATACTAAAAGTCACATACCTGGGGGTCTTGCTTTGTGTTCAACTGAAGATTCCTGTGCAGGTTTCTCTCCTTTTTTGTCTTCAGAACCTTCTTCATGGGCTTCATCTAAACACGGGGAATAAAGAGCTAACACTTCTCTACAACAGGGTGTAGCACTATATCTCTGTATGTGCAGCTTCCATGGTCTCTAATAAAAGGGCGGGGCTTTGTTTTAAGTGGAGCCGGTGTATAATACACAGGGCACAGCAACTCCATGCAGCAAAACATTTGTATTATATTTTAAAACAAATATTAAACGTTGCACAACAGGGCAGACTGAGGATGATAAAGATTTCCTTAGTAAAAGGCTACTAGAAAAATTGTATTTTTTTTTTTTTTGCTGAAGTTTACCTTTAAAGCCATTTCCAAGAGGTCAGCAGGGGGTGCGTTAGAGTCAGAGCTGTCAGAACATGCAGAGAACTGAAAAGCAATGAAACAGGGGGGTACATTATCCCTTATAATACATGAGTGATACTCAGAGTTCCCTGAATAACTCAGCCTGCAGGCTTGTGCCTTTATATGGTCACAGAACAACCCCTCAGTGACTTCTTATATCCTTATCATTTATAGTAGGGGGTACATTATCCCTTATAATACATGAGTGATACTCAGAGTTCCCTGTATAACTCAGGCTGCAGCCTTGTGTCTTTATATGGTCACAGAACAACCCCTCAGTGACTTCTAATATCCTTAACATTTACAGTAGGGGGTACATTATCCCTTATAATACATGAGTGATACTCAGATTTCCCTGTATAACTCAGCCTGCAGCCTTGTGCCTTTATATGGTCACAGAACAACCCGTCAGTGACTTCTAATATCCTTATCATTTACAGTAGGGGGTATATTATCCCTTATAATACATGAGTGATACTCAGAGTTCCCTGAATAACTCAGCCTGCAGGCTTGTACCTTTATATGGTCACAGAACAACCCTTTAGTGACTTCTAATATCCTTATCATTTACAGTAGGGGGTACATTATCCATTATAATACACGAGTGATACTCAGAGTTCCCTGTATAATAAGCCCAATGCCACTCACCTAGAATCCAGATCCGATAGAATATTGTCCAGCAGGCTTTCGGGGTCTAGTTGGCCACTCCTGGCTTTTACTTGTAGTATCAGGGTTTCCTCCAGTTCTTTTAGGAAGATGATGTTCTAGGACATAAACCAGGGAGACTTTCAGTAAAGACTAAAGTTTGTCTGTCCCTTTAAGCTCTCTGGTTGTGACTCTTGAAACAATGTAGCAGAAGTCAATCCTCCTGCAGGTCTGTTCACCTCCCAGCTGCAACTACACTGTTTCAGGAGTCAGAATCATTTAAGAAAGGTAGGAAGGTTCATGAGTCTTACCTTGGTTTGACTGGGGTCGCAGAAATCCAACAGAGTATCGCACAAATGATATCCCACGGACTCCAGATCTTTGGTGCTGAAATGGGTTCCACACCTCCCACCTCTAAAGAGGGAATTACATTGATCATTAGAAAAGAAACATACACATTAAAAATGATGGATAAGTGGGCGGGGCTTGTTTAATCACGTTAAGGAATCAAATTTAGGTGTAACACTGACAATCCTCTTACCTAGGGTTGAACCACAGTACGTGGCCTCTAAGGTGTAACTGTTCTGGATTCCCATTTTCCACATCACCAATCGCCCCCTCCTTACTCTTCTGCACCTTCAACTTAAAGCTTGAGAAAGAAAACTGAATGGGCGACAGTAAGTGGTCTCACTGGAGAGGGTTTTTATGAGCTCAACAACTCAAGGATTTCACTCCCTTATACCCTATAGCTCACCCTTTCTACAAAGGAACCTTCCCGCAGACTATTCTCCCCACTGTTACTATAGGCACCATCTCTCCCTACTATACCTGCTATCCCACAGTCACACTCCCTTCCCAGAGACTATTATCCCACTGTTACTATAGACACCATCTCTCCCTACTATACCTGCTATCCCACAGTCACACTCCCTTCCCAGAGACTATTATCTAGGGATGCACCGAATCCACTATTTTGGATTCGGCCGAACCCACGAATCCTTCGTGAAAGATTAGGCCGAATACCGAACCGAATCCGAACCCTAATTTGCATATGCAAATTAGGGGTTGCAAGGGGAAAACATTTTTTACTTCCTTGTTTTGTGACAAAAAGTCACGCGATTGCCCTCCCCACCCCTAATTTGCATATGCAAATTAGGATTCGGTTCGGCCGGGCTGAAGGATTTAGCCAAATCCGAATCCTGCTAAAAAAGGCCGAATCCTGGCCGAATCCCGAACCGAATCCTGAATTCGGTGCATCCCTACTATTATCCACTGTTACTATAGGCACCATCTTTCCCTACTATACCTGCTATCCCACAGTCACACTCCCTTCCCAGAGACTATTATCCACTGTTACTATAGGCACCATCTCTCCCTACTATACCTGCTATCCCACAGTCACACTCCCTTCCCAGAGACTATTATCCACTGTTACTATAGGCACCATCTCTCCCTACTATACCTGCTATCCCACAGTCACACTCCCTTCCCAGAGACTATTATCCACTGTTACTATAGGCACCATCTCTCCCTACTATACCTGCTATCCTACAGTCACACTCCCTTCCCAGAGACTATTATCCCCAGGCCCGGATTTGCGGCAAGGCCGCATAGGCCCGGGCCTAGGGCGGCAAAGAAATAGGGGCGGCATGCCGCCCAGCCGCCGTTCAACTGCATCAGCTGCGCCGGTGTTTTTTCGCCGGCGCGCTGGGAAGGCGGGCGCTAGGACCGCGCGGCCGCCTGGTCGGACCGCGCGGCCTAGGGGCGCCCAGAAGAGAAATCCGGCGCTGATTATCCCACTGTTACTATAGGCACCATCTCTCCCTACTATACCTGCTATCACACAGTCACACTCCCTTCCCAGAGACTATTATCCCACTGTTACTATAGGCACCATCTCTTCCTACTATACCTGCTATCCACAGTCACACTCCCTTCCCAGAGACTATTATCCACTGTTACTATAGACACCATCTCTCCCTACTATACCTGCTATCCCACAGTCACACTCCCTTCCCAGAGACTATTATCCTATGGTTACTATAGGCACCATCTCTCCCTACTATACCTGCTATCCCACAGTCATACTCCCTTCCCAGAGACTATTATCCTATGGTTACTATAGGCACCATCTCTCCCTACTATACCTGCTATCCCACAGTCACACAAGTCAATAAAAATTTCCAGTAATACCTTTTCCGGTGCATTCTTGCTGAGCATGAGAGGGAATATGCGCTCGTACAAGTAGTGGTGTTTATCCGGGAACTCTTTGGAGCTCTTTTTGCACCGACACATAAAAACATTCTGATTCCAGCTGTGTCCGTGTAGGTCGCAGTACAGCAGTATCGCTTGTGCTTGGTTGCTAGGGGAATTTGGACCCTAGCAACCAGATTGCTGCTACAAAAAACAAAAAAACAACAAATAATAAAATGAAAACCAATTACAAATTGACCCAGAATATCACTCTCTACATCAAACTAACAGTTTGTTAAAAGGTGAACCACCCCTTTAATAAGGGAAAGAAGTTACTGTATATTTTCCATTTCAAGAACAAGCAGCATGGGGCTTATTCTCTCAGTTTCCCAGGGTTCCCAAGTCAGGGACTTAGTCCACCAGCAGGGAGCAATGTTTATCGCATGGATTGATTATTACTACAGCTCTGGCTGAGAAGTCGGAGCATTGGCAGCTCCATATTAGTAGGCACCAATTAAAACTCCGATATCGGTTTGCAGGTCCCTTGGGAAGAACGAATTAAAGGAGATAAATACGTGAATTAGTCCAAGGCTGATCCAACTTCATTAAAAACAGGGGGAGACACAGCAACATGGGGTATCATGATATCGGACGGGCTCCTTTCATCATTATATTGTTGGAGCGTGGTCACTAATTATTGCAATAATATTCACAATTATTGCAATCGCTGTTATAAGCTTCAAACACCCCCCCCACATGCTGTACCTGTCCAATAAGCAAAGGAGAAGGAGCTTTAACCCTTTCTGTCCTTTCTATAACATACTAAAAATTAACTTAAAGGTGAACCACCCCTTTAAACTTTACTACAAAAAACATATAAACATGAAATAAACCCAATAGGCTGATTTTTATACCAATAAGGATTAATTATATCTTAGTTGGGCTCAAGTACAGGTATGTGACCTGTTATCCAGAATGCTCAGGACCTGGGGTTTTCTGGATAAGGGATCTTTCCGTAATTTGGATCTTCATAGCTTAAGTCTTGAGGAAAGGCTGTTGTCAGCCTGAAACTTCGCCGTATTCCTGTCCAACAAAAGCCATTTTGCAAATAAAGGCTTTTTAAGAAAAATTACTGAACATGTGGTGCTGTCTATCCACGAAAATAGAGTTTTGTATTCGGGCGGAAGTGGCTGCCTGAGACGTGGACCCCGGCTGCTAAAATGTTTCCATTGCCCAGTCCTGACTCCTACTACACCACTACCATCTACTAGAAAATCATATAAACATTAAATAAAGCCAATAACTCCCATAACTCACCTCTTGATCATGTTGTGGGTGAACCAGATGGAAACGCCAATACTGGGGGGCCCTGAGGAATTTAGCAGCCTACTACCCAAATGAGAACCTGGCTGAGGCACATTCAGAGACCAACTGGGCCTGGTGGAAGATTCCAATAGTCAACGGCAGCCTACAATGGAAGCTCCATAACTCACCGCCTGATCATGTTGCTGGTGAACCAGATAGAGGGAAATGAATCTTTCAGCTTGGACTTGTAGTTACGGTTGAGGTTTGCTACCAGTCAGAGAGCAGCGGTAATTACCCACAATAACCCCGTCCGGGTTCAGCATCGGTACCACTTTGGAATCGCGTTAAGACTAGGGCATCATTACTGGCACTTAGAATATAATCCAGGAAGCCCTTGGTGGGCCCTGGCCGTTACTATCACTACTTTCTTCTTAGTTGGTCGGTCGGTAGCAGGAGACGGGTTGGTAATGGTCAGTAAATACACCATGTTCCTAGTGTAGGGATGTGTAAAATAGCCACCCCTAGTATTTTGTGCAGGCAGTCCCTCAATGTTATGGACAGCTAACTGGGTCCTAAAATACAGTTGGGAGGGGTACTGTTTGCTCTTTCTGCTCTAAGCTAGGCCCCTGCTACTTCTCAAAGTGACCAGCAGATAGCACTGTGCTGGGATATAAAAGGCTCTGAAGCCATGCTTTCACTGTCCATTTTGTGTTAGCTCTGACCTGAACAGGTAGGCAAAGCTCTGTGGAATCTAGACAGGTCAGGTCTAGTAAGAATAGGCTACTCACCATTATAGGTCACTCTAGGAGTGACAGATAGGCAGGTTATTTAGCTGAGCAGCTCAAGGCTCCGACGAGGAGAGTCAGAGGGATTAAGATCCCGGGTACTAATAGCCCAGAAGTAGGGACTAAGTGTATAAGAACAGGGTAGATAGATTCCCTCAGGTTCCACTTAGGGAAAAGGCTGAAAGCTGGGTGTACCTTTATTGCTGCTGAGCACGTCCTCTTGCCTGTGGGGATTAATACTGACCATATGGTGCTGTGAGTATTGCCTATTCAATGTGATACCAAATCCTGTCATGCTCTATTGTATACTCCACTGAGGATTGTGTATGTTCAATAAACCAGTTCATGTTTAAGTTATAAGAACCACTGGTGCCCAATTATTATACCCTGAATTCAGTTACAGTTGCACTACACCCTGCCTCCACACCGTTGCGAGGGCTCACTCCCTAAGATTACAGGTCTCATCCGGGGCACATTTATTGGGAGTGGAGCTCAATAGTGGTGTAAATAACACACAATTTACTATAGCGCTACACTAGCTAAGGAACGGCCCAGGACTCTGATCTTACAGTACTTGGAATGTTCCGGGCCACGGGTGATACTGGCCAAGTAATCCTGCAGGTGGGAATAGGTATACGGGTAACAGTGTGCAAAATAGCAGGTGTCCATCTTCAGTGTTGGACTGGGATATAAGGGGCCCACCAGAAAACCTTAGGTTGAGGGCCCACTTTCCAAACTATCCTCTACTCACTCAACCTCGTTATTCTCCTATTAGTCTTTTATATTATATTCTTCCATTATTAAGCATTTTTCCCCATAAAGAAATAGGTAATGACCATGAAATAGGCCAAATAGTTAAAAGCAAGAGATCACTGACACCTGGGCCCACTGGGAGTTTTCCTGGTAGCCCAGTCCGACACTGTCCATCTTGTGCGGGAAGTGGAAGGTCAAAGACAGAGAGAAGTATGGCTGCCCATTCTGCTCCAGGTTGTTCCTGTAGTACTTTATATTCTCTCCTGTTCTGCGCCAGCCAACGCCGCCAGCTTTTTGCCTCCGCCTCGGAATATACGAGCGGCCGCATGCCACGGCTGTAAAGGCTGGATGGTTTCTTGAGGTTGACGATGGTGAAGCGGTAAGGGACGGCGGCTCGGGTGTTGCGGACTCAGAAGTAAAACCACTGCATCTGGCGATCAGTGTATAGGTCAGTGCGAAGGGTTAACTGGTAGTCGTATTCACCTCTAGGAGACAGATCAGAAGGTAAGGGATTTTGAGACCTTTAAGTTAACTTTTAGAGTGGTCAATTCTAAGCAACTTTTCAATTGGTCTTCATTGTTTATTTTTTATATATATTTTTTTGCCTTCTTCTTATGCTTTCCAGCTTTCAAACGGGGGGGGGGGGTCACTGACCCCTTCTTAAAAACACATGCTCTTTAACTCTGTAACATTTATTGTTATTGCTCATCTTTCTATTCAGGCCTCTCCTATTCATATTCCAGTCTCTTGTTGAATGCATGGTTGCTAGGGTAATTTTGACCCTAGCAACCAGATGAATGAAATTGCAAACTGGACAGCTGTTGAATAAAAAGCTAAACAACTCAAAAACCACAAATAATAAAAACCAAATTGTCGCAGAATATGACTCTCTACGTCATACTAGCAGTTAATTTAAAGGCGAACAACCCCTTTAAGTTGGATCTAAGAGAGGAACCAACACTACTGCCTATTAAAGGAGAAGGAAAGCTACCGCAGCAGTTTATTGTCACTAGATTAGCCACAATAGTGCAAGATATAACACTATATTTATTCCGCAGAATGTTTTATCATACCTGAGTTAACAGCTCTAGAAGCTCTCTGTTTAGGATAGCAGCTGCCATATTAGCTTGGTGTGACATCACTTCCTGCCTGAGTCTCTCCCTGCTCACTCATAGCTCTGGGCTCAGGTTACAGCAGGGAGGGGGAAAAGGAAGGGAGGGAGAGAGGAGCAAACTGAGCATGCTCAAGCGCTAGCCCTGGAGGTTTAAGCTTAAAACAGGAAGTCTGATACAGAAGCCCATGAGTACACAATAGAAGGAAAGAAATGTGGGTTTGTTTTGACAGAGGACTCAGAGCAGCATTAATTTGAGGGTTTACTGGTGTATTTATATAGACCTTTCTGATAAAGCTTACTTGGTTTTAGCCTTTCCTTCTCCTTTAAGCACGCCCCATCTCTAGGTAGCGCTGCTTACTTTAAAGGGGTTGTTCACCATTGAGTTAACTGTTAGTATGATGTAGAGACAATTTGCAATTGGTTTTCATTTTTTATTATTTGTGGTTTTTTGAGTTATTTAGCTTCTTATTCAGCAGCTCTCCAGTTTGCAATTTCCACAATCGTGTTGCTAGGGTCCAAATTACCCTAGCAACCATGCATTGCTTGACTAAGAGACTGGAATATGAATAGTAGGTGGGATAAATAAAAAGACGAGAAATAAAAAGTAAAAATAATAATACATTTATAGCCTTAAAGAGCATTTGTTTTATAGATGGGGTCAGGGACCCCTGTTTGAAAGCTGCAAAGAGTCAGCAGAAGAAGGCAAATAATTCAAAAATGATAAAAAATAAATAATGGAGGCCAATTGAAAAGTTGCTCAGTACTAGTCATTCTATAACATACTAAAAGTTAACTTAAAGTTGAACCACCCCTTTAACCCACAAAAGAAAAGTGAATATTTTCTGTATCCAAGTAACGACAGCGGACGCAGCTCAAGCAGCCGGTATAATAACCCTGTCAGGTGCCAGACGAGAGACGGTGATTTATCCCATTATTATGCACTGCTACTAAGTGAATTTGTGGCAATTTATTTGATGAGAAAGGCAGACAGCGGCCGGAGCGACTGTGGGGGAAAAAGCTTTCCCGCTGAGAAAATGAAAATGCAAATGCAGGTAATAGATTTCTGAAATGGACCTGACTGGTTTGGCTATATCTGCGCCGGATTAACGGCCGCCTGCCATTGGCTGGACTCAGCGCTGCACCCCGGGAAGCCCGTTCCAGTCTGGAAAGGTAGAAATTTTGCAGATGTGTCGGCATTTGGCCTCCGGGAGGCGCCGGTGCAAACGCAATTTATCCTTTTTCTTTTATAAAAGAGCTCCTGTTAAAGGAACGGTTCAGTGTAAAAATAAAACTGGGTAAATAGACTGTGCACAATAAAAAGCGTTTCTAATACAGTGAGTTAGCCAAAAATGTAATGTATAAAGGCTGGAGTCAGTGACTTGAGGGGGGCACATGGGTCATAACTAGGGATGCACCGAATTCAGGATTCAACTCAGGATTTGGCCAGGATTCTGCCTTTTTCAGCAGGATTCGGATTCGACCGAATCCTTCTGTCCGGCCGAACCGAATCCTAATTTGCATATGTAAATTAGGGGTGGGGAGGGAAATCTCAGGACTTTATGTCACAAAGCAATATTTTTTCCCATGACAGTATCCCTTTAAGAGGTGGAACTCCCAGTGCGATCGGAGCTTGAAGCAGCCTATCTTGCTGCTTGTATAGGCCCTGTACCATATAGGCCCTGGTTCGTTACTGAGCTTGTCAAAACTGTGTGGCTGGTACTGCCAACCATATCTAAGCTAAACAGTGGCTAGCAGGCCTCAAGCTGCATGCATTATCTCCTTGCTTCCCCTTACTGGGCTTCAGTGAGCCCTAGCAATTCCAGGGCCCAGAGGAAAGCCTTGAATGGCCAGTAACCCTCACTGCTCTGGCATTCATGCCTGGATGCAGGGGGACCTTAGGCCCTTTTCTGGCACTGCTGCAAAAGGCCCCCCAATGTCCAAAGCACATAGCTTCCCCTCCCTGAGCTTCAGTGAGCTCTAGTAATTCCAGGGCCCAGAGGAAAGCCTTGGATGGGTCAGGCACTTTAGGTTAACTTGCACTGGCCTGGCATGTCTGCCGGGCAGTAGGGGACATTAGGCCGAATGCTTTTGGCAATGTGAGAGATGGCAAGGTTAGCATATAGGCAGGCCACCTGGAAGGTAACCGTTTGAAAGGACCCATATTTAACAAGTCATCCGGTCGCCAGATTTGCCAGCCTGTTAGTGGCAGCAATGTACAGGTTATATTGGGGGTAGCAAGCATTATGAGAGGTGTATGCTAACCCCAGATTAGCACAACAGCGTTTACCCTCTCACTGCCCAAACAGCTGGAGTTGATGGGACCATTGTGGAAAGTTAAATGTAAACGACGAGTGTAAACTACAACTACCATGATGCTCACTGCCTTCATTATAGCATGAATACTGCTGGCTGTAACAGGCCAGCACCACCAGACAGCATGATGGGAGTTGTATTCTTTCAGATGAAACGCATACCTCCCAACATTTCTGAAGTAAAAAGAGGGACAAAAAATTTTTTTGCAAATAGAACAGCGAAATTGTTTGATCACGCACCTTTCTGTGGCCACACCCCCTAATTACCATTGTTTGTTTTACAAAATTTGGCAGGTTATGAAAGTTTGAAAATATTTCTCCTTATCTAAACTGAAAATAGGGACTTTCCAGTACAGGTTGAGCTGTCAAAAGAGGGACTGTCCCTCCAAAAAAGGGACAGTTGGGAGGTATGGATGAAAGATGAAAAGTCCCGGCAGGGACTTCCAGACACGGTTCATGGCTGTAAGTGGGGACGCCAGTTGGTGCACACCCATCCCTCTATTTGCCATTTCCCTAACTGCATAACCCTGTGACTTTAAATCTGGATCCACCAAAAGCATGGCTGCTGCTTGCACTGCAGTGAGACCGTTTTCAGCCACAGCCTGGCCAATCAGCAAGAAGGATTTGCTTCTGACCTTGTGACCTCTCTGAATGAAGTTTGGAGCCAAAATGAAAGTGAGGCTTAGGTTAACCAGGAAGGAGAGAAGAAGAAAGCATGGTCTCTGCACAGAACTACTGCTGTGAGTGTTCCTGCTGATTTATCTGAGTAGGAAGCCAGGGATTTCACCTATAGAATATTTACCCATATAGGGAATCCCATAGTCAGAGCACAGGGAGTTAGTTAACCCTTTCCAGTCAGCCATCATAGTGAGTGGAAGTAGTGCAGCTGCCTGAGCTATTGCTGGGGAAGTAATCCCTGTAGGATAGATAGGACTTCAGCCCTGTAGTGAGTTGCCAGCGTGTACACCCGATCTGGACTGTGGATTTCCCAGCAGCCTCCGTGACAGTGGATCTCCTCAGGAATTCAGGAAGCCTTTCCCTACACCAGCATCCCAAGCTCAGTGTGGATTAAAGCTGCCAGACTGCTTCCCTGTATCTGCTCTGCCTCACAGGATCTCTTTCTTCTTTCATTATCACTGGGAGTTGGTGAGACCTTCACTTTACACCAGGTCCGGACTGAGAATTAAAATAGGCCCGGGCATTTCAGGTACAGAGGCCCAGCAGCCCACACAGAGGCCCAAACAGCCTCCACCAGCCCACTAAATAGTGACTTTCTATGGCACCTTATAGCAGCCCCTCTGGCACCCACAGCAACCCACAGCACCCCGGGGTGCATCAATCTATCTGTGCCAGCAGTTTCTCCATCACCAATCACCACTGCACAGTAGGTTCTCTCATAGAAATGTGTGCCCCAGTTTGGATGGCAAGTTTCATGGATGTGAGTATGTTCATTCATGAATCTCACCACTCTGACAAGTGCACGCTCATCGCCCGTCTCCACCTCCGAATAACAACAGACACAAGACAAGCTGTTTATCAGACATGTGGCCCCTTTAGTGTCTCCACCTTACAGTCATGTAAATTCAAACGGTTCATGGCTGTAAGTGGGGACGCCAGTTGGTGCACACCCATCCCTCTTTGTCAGTTTTTTTGTATTACTGTGTTTTTACTATGATTTATCACATTCATACCAATTTGCTGTTTAATAGAACTGGGCACCTATATTGTAATATGACAAAGATGTGCACCTGAGTTGCTTGTTTTACATTTTGCAGGTGGAGCCACAGCAGATGAGAAGGGGACAGCGAGTGGGAGAGAGGAGGGCAGTGGAGATCTCACACCTACACAACTTGCTTCCTGACACTACTATTGAAGTGGTTTGTGTGTATTTTTATTCTCACACATATACACACAGGTTGACTAGTATTTACAGTATTTCAGAGCCATTGGAGTAGAAGTAGCCTGTCTCTAGCTCTGAATCGCTTCATTACCTAATGTTACATTGTGTGGCCCAGTTTCAAGTAGCATCTAACAGTCATGTGAATTTTCATTCATGGCTGTTAGTGGGACTTGCAGCTGGTGCTCACTCATCCATCTGTGCCAGTACCCCTCTGAGAGAAATACATTGGAAGTAGCTCTGAATCACGTGTTTACATGATGTTGCAAAATAAAGCACATTTTATCAGCAGGTTCTGTAATAGAAATGTGTGCCCCAGTTTGAATGCCGAGGTTTATGAATTAGAGTAGGTTCATTCATAGATCTTGGTATTCTGACAGGCGCACGCTCATCGCCAATCTCCAGCTCTAAATCACTTGCTGTAACTATACTAGATATACCATGTCCTGGATGAATGAAACGCATGGGGGGGGAACTGACATTTCCAACCAGCGGGTTTATAAGGCAATTATTTTGTCCCAAAATATAAAAAGTTGTTGTGCTTAGTACAGGGAATACCTATGCTGCCATAGTTTTATGGGATCTCTCTCTGTACAGACTATGAGCAAACTTAGGGACTGTTCCTGCTGAATTGTGCTTAGTACAGGGGAATACCTATGCTGCCATAGTTTTATGGGTTCTCTCTGTACAGAGTATGAGCGAACTTAGGGGACTGTTCCTGCTGAATTGCGCTTAATACAGGGGAATACCTATGCTGCCATAGTTTTATGGGATCTCTCTGTACAGACTATGAGCAAACTTAGGGGACTGTTCCTGCTGAATTGTGCTTAGTACAGGGAATATCTATGCTGCCATAGATTTATGGGATCTCTGTACAGAGTATGAGCAAACTTAGGGACTGTTCCTGCTGAATTGTGCTTAGTACAGGGGAATACCTATGCTGCCATAGTTTTATGGGATCTCTCTGTACAGAGTATGAGCACACTTAGGGGCTGTTCCTGCTGAATTGTGCTTAGTACAGGGGAATACCTATGCTGCCATAGTTTTATGGGATCTCTCTGTACAAAGTATGAGCAAACTTAGGGGACTGTTCCTGCTGAATTGCGCTTAGTACAGGGGAATACCTATGCTGCCATAGTTTTATGGGATCTCTCTGTACAGAGTATGAGCAAACTTAGGGACTGTTCCTGCTGAATTGTGCTTAGTACAGGGGAATACCTATGCTGCCATTGTTTTATGGGATCTCTCTGTATAGACTATGAGCAAACTTAGGGACTGTTCCTGCTGAATTGTGCTTAGTACAGGGAATACCTATGCTGGCATAGTTTTATGGGATCTCTCTGTACAGACTATGAGCAAACTTATGGGACTGTTCCTGCTGAATTGTGCTTAGTACAGGGGAATACCTATGCTGCCATAGTTTTATGGGATCTCTCTGTATAGACTGAGCAAACTTAGGGGACTGTTACTGCTGAATTGTGCTTAGTACAGGGGAATACCTATGCTGCCATAGTTTTATGGGATCTCTCTGTACAGACTATGAGCAAACTTAGGGGCTGTTCCTGCTGAATTGTGCTTAGTACAGGGGAATACCTATGCTGCCATAGTTTTATGGGATCTCTCTGTACATACTATGAGCAAACTTAGGGGCTGTTCCTGCTGAATTGTGCTTAGTACAGGGGAATACCTATGCTGCCATAGTTTTATGGGATCTCTCTGTACAGACTATGAGCAAACTTAGGGGCTGTTCCTGCTGAATTGTGCTTAGTACAGGGGAATACCTATGCTGCCATAGTTTTATGGGATCTCTCTGTACCGACTATGAGCAAACTTAGGGGCTGTTCCTGCTGAATTGTGCTTAGTACAGGGGAATACCTATGCTGCCATAGTTTTATGGGATCTCTCTGTACAGACTATGAGCAAACTTAGGGGCTGTTCCTGCTGAATTGTGCTTAGTACAGGGGAATACCTATGCTGCCATAGTTTTTATGGGATCTCTCTGTACACACTATGAGCAAACTTAGGGGACTGTTCCTGCTGAATTGTGCTTAGTACAGGGGAATACCTATGCTGCCATAGTTTTATGGGATCTCTCTGTACAGACTATGAGCAAACTTAGGGACTGTTCCTGCTGAATTGTGCTTAGTACAGGGGAATACCTATGCTGCCATAGTTTTATGGGATCTCTCTGTAAAGACTATGAGCAAACTTAGGGACTGTTCCTGCTGAATTGTGCTTAGTACAGGGAATACCTATGCTGCCATAGTTTTTATTTGATCTCTCTGTACAGACTATGAGCAAACTTAGGGGACTGTTCCTGCTGAATTGTGCTTAGTACAGGGGAATACCTATGCTGCCATAGTTTTATGGGATCTCTCTGTACATATTATGAGCAAATTTAGGGACTGTTCCTGCTGAATTGTGCTTAGTACAGGGGAATACCTATGCTGCCATTGTTTTATGGGATCTCTCTGTATAGACTATGAGCAAACTTAGGGGCTGTTCCTGCTGAATTGCGCTTAGTACAGGGGAATACCTATGCTGCCAAAGTTTTATGGGATCTCTCTGTATAGACTATGAGCAAACTTAGGGACTGTTCCTGCTGAATTGTGCTTAGTACAGGGGAATACCTATGCTGCCATAGTTTTATGGGATCTCTCTGTACAGAGTATGAGCAAACTTAGGGGCTGTTCCTGCTGAATTGTGCTTAGTACAGGGGAATACCTATGCTGCCATAGTTTTATGGGATCTCTCTGTACAGACTATGAGCAAACTTAGGGGCTGTTCCTGCTGAATTGCGCTTAGTACAGGGGAATACCTATGCTGCCATAGTTTTATGGGATCTCTCTGTACCGACTATGACCAAACTTAGGGGCTGTTCCTGCTGAATTGCGCTTAGTACAGGGGAATACCTATGCTGCCATAGTTTTATGGGATCTCTCTGTACAGATTATGAGCAAACTTAGGGACTGTTCCTGCTGAATTGTGCTTAGTACAGGGGAATACCTATGCTGCCATAGTTTTATGGGATCTCTCTGTACAGACTATGAGCAAACTTAGGGGACTGTTCCTGCTGAATTGTGCTTAGTACAGGGAATACCTATGCTGCCATAGTTTTATGGGATCTCTCTGTACAGACTATGAGCAAACTTAGGGGACTGTTCCTGCTGAATTGTGCTTAGTACAGGGAATATCTATGCTGCCATAGAATTATGGGATCTCTGTACAGACTATGAGTAAACTTAGGGACTGTTCCTGCTGAATTGTGCTTAGTACAGGGAATATCTATGCTGCCATAGTTTTATGGGATCTCTGTACAGACTATGAGTAAACTTAGGGGCTGTTCCTGCTGAATTGCGCTTAGTACAGGGGAATATCTATGCTGCCATAGTTTTATGGGATCTCTCTGTACAGACTATGAGCAAACTTAGGGACTGTTCCTGCTGAATTGTGCTTAGTACAGGGGAATACCTATGCTGCCATAGTTTTATGGGATCTCTCTGTACAGACTATGAGCAAACTAAGGGGCTGTTCCTGCTGAATTGCGCTTAGTACAGGGGAATACCTATGCTGCCATAGTTTTATGGGATCTCTCTGTATAGACTATGAGCAAACTTTGGGGACTGTTCCTGCTTAATTGTGCTTAGTACAGGGGAATACCTATGCTGCCATAGTTTTATGGGATCTCTCTGTACAGAGTATGAGCAATCTTAGGGGCTGTTCCTGCTGAATTGTGCTTAGTACAGGGGAATACCTATGCTGCCATAGTTTTATGGGATCTCTCTGTACAGAGTATGAGCAAACTTAGGGACTGTTCCTGCTGAATTGTGCTTAGTACAGGGGAATACCTATGCTGCCATAGTTTTATGGGATCGCTCTGTACAGAGTTTGAGCATACTTAGGGGCAGTTCCTGCTGAATTGTGCTTAGTACAGGGGAATACCTATGCTGCCATAGTTTTATGGGATCTCTCTGTACAGACTATGAGCAAACTTAGGGGCTGTTCCTGCTGAATTGCGCTTTGTACAGGGGAATACCTATGCTGCCATAGTTTTATGGGATCTCTCTGTACAGAGTATGAGCAAACTTAGGGACTGTTCCTGCTGAATTGTGCTTAGTACAGGGGAATACCTATGCTGCCATAGTTTTATGGGATCTCTCTGTACAGACTATGAGCAAACTAAGGGGCTGTTACTGCTGAATTGCGCTTAGTACAGGGGAATACCTATGCTGCCATAGTTTTATGGGATCTCTCTGTATAGACTATGAGCAAACTTAGGGGACTGTTCCTGCTGAATTGTGCTTAGTACAGGGGAATACCTATGCTGCCATAGTTTTATGGGATCTCTCTGTACAGAGTATGAGCAAACTTAGGGACTGTTCCTGCTGAATTGTGCTTAGTACAGGGGAATACCTATGCTGCCATAGTTTTATGGGATCTCTCTGTACAGACTATGAGCAAACTTAGGGGCTGTTCCTGCTGAATTGCGCTTAGTACAGGGGAATACCTATGCTGCCATAGTTTTATGGGATCTCTCTGTATAGACTATGAGCAAACTTAGGGGACTGTTCCTGCTGAATTGTGCTTAGTACAGGGGAATACCTATGCTGCCATAGTTTTTTGGGATCTCTCTGAATAGACTATGAGCAAACTTAGGGACTGTTCCTGCTGAATTGTGCTTAGTACAGGGGAATACCTATGCTGCCATAGTTTTATGGGATCTCTCTGTACAGACTATGAGCAAACTTAGGGACAGTTCCTGCTGAATTGTGCTTAGTACAGGGGAATACCTATGCTGCCATAGTTTTATGGGATCTCTCTGTATAGACTGAGCAAACTTAAGGGACTGTTCCTGCTGAATTGTGCTTAGTACAGGGGATACCTATGCTTCCATAGTTTTATGGGATCTCTCTGTACAGACTATGAGCAAACTTAGGGGCTGTTCCTGCTGAATTGTGCTTAGTACAGGGGAATACCTATGCTGCCATAGTTTTATGGGATCTCTCTGTACAGACTATGAGCAAACTTAGGGGACTGTTCCTGCTGAATTGTGCTTAGTACAGGGGAATACCTATGCTGCCATAGTTTTATGGGATCTCTCTGTAGAGACTATGAGCAAACTTAGGGGCTGTTCCTGCTGAATTGTCCTTAGTACAGGGGAATACCTATGCTGCCATAGTTTTATGGGATCTCTCTGTACAGACTATGAGCAAACTTAGGGGCTGTTCCTGCTGAATTGTGCTTAGTACAGGGGAATACCTATGCTGCCATAGTTTTATGGGATCTCTCTGTACAGATTATGAGCAAATTTAGGGACTGTTCCTGCTGAATTGCGCTTAGTACAGGGGAATACCTATGCTGCCATAGTTTTATGGGATCTCTCTGTACAGATTATGAGCAAATTTAGGGACTGTTCCTGCTGAATTGCGCTTAGTACAGGGGAATACCTATGCTGCCATAGTTTTATGGGATCTCTCTGTATAGACTATGAGCAAACTTAGGGGACTGTTCCTGCTGAATTGTGCTTAGTACAGGGGAATACCTATGCTGCCATAGTTTTATGGGATCTCTCTGTACAGAGTATGAGCAAACTTAGGGGCAGTTCCTGCTGAATTGTGCTTAGTACAGGGGAATACCTATGCTGCCATAGTTTTATGGGATCTCTCTGTACAGAGTATGAGCAAACTTAGGGACTGTTCCTGCTGAATTGTGCTTAGTACAGGGGAATACCTATGCTGCCATAGTTTTATGGGATCTCTCTGTACAGACTATGAGTAAACTTAGGGACTGTTCCTGCTGAATTGTGCTTAGTACAGGGGAATACCTATGCTGCCATAGTTTTATGGGATCTCTCTGTACAGACTATGAGCAAACTTAGGGGCTGTTCCTGCTGAATTGCGCTTAGTACAGGGGAATACCTATGCTGCCATAGTTTTATGGGATCTCTCTGTATAGACTATGAGCAAACTTAGGGGACTGTTCCTGCTGAATTGTGCTTAGTACAGGGGAATACCTATGCTGCCATAGTTTTATGGGATCTCTCTGTACAGACTATGAGCAAACTTAGGGACTGTTCCTGCTGAATTGTGCTTAGTACAGGGGAATACCTATGCTGCCATAGTTTTATGGGATCTCTCTGTACAGAGTATGAGCAAACTTAGGTACTGTTCCTGCTGAATTGTGCTTAGTACAGGGGAATACCTATGCTGCCATAGTTTTATGGGATCTCTCTGTACAGACTATGAGCAAACTTAGGGACAGTTCCTGCTGAATTGTGGTTAGTACAGGGGAATACCTATGCTGCCATAGTTTTTATTTGATCTCTCTGTACAGACTATGAGCAAACTTAGGGGACTGTTCCTGCTGAATTGTGCTTAGTACAGGGGAATACCTATGCTGCCATAGTTTTATGGGATCTCTCTGTATAGACTGAGCAAACTTAAGGGACTGTTCCTGCTGAATTGTGCTTAGTACAGGGGATACCTATGCTTCCATAGTTTTATGGGATCTCTCTGTACAGACTATGAGCAAACTTAGGGGCTGTTCCTGCTGAATTGTGCTTAGTACAGGGGAATACCTATGCTGCCATAGTTTTATGGGATCTCTCTGTACAGACTATGAGCAAACTTAGGGGCTGTTCCTGCTGAATTGTGCTTAGTACAGGGGAATACCTATGCTGCCATAGTTTTATGGGATCTCTCTGTACAGATTATGAGCAAATTTAGGGACTGTTCCTGCTGAATTGTGCTTAGTACAGGGGAATACCTATGCTGCCATAGTTTTATGGGATCTCTCTGTACAGATTATGAGCAAACTTAGGGGACTGTTCCTGCTGAATTGTGCTTAGTACAGGGGAATACCTATGCTGCCATAGTTTTATGGGATCTCTCTGTACAGAGTATGAGCAAACTTAAGGGCAATTCCTGCTGAATTGTGCTTAGTACAGGGGAATACCTATGCTGCCATAGTTTTATGGGATCTCTCTGTACAGAGTATGAGCAAACTTAGGGACTGTTCCTGCTGAATTGTGCTTAGTACAGGGGAATACCTATGCTGCCATAGTTTTATGGGATCTCTCTGTACAGACTATGAGCAAACTTAGGGGCAGTTCCTGCTGAATTGTGCTTAGTACAGGGGAATACCTATGCTGCCATAGTTTTATGGGATCTCTCTGTACAGAGTATGAGCAAACTTAGGAACTGTTCCTGCTGAATTGTGCTTAGTACAGGGGAATACCTATGCTGCCATAGTTTTATGGGATCTCTCTGTATAGACTGAGGAAACTAAGGGGACTGTTCCTGCTGAATTGAGCTTAGTACAGGGGAATACCTATGCTGCCATAGTTTTATGGGATCTCTCTGTACAGACTATGAGCAAACTTAGGGGCTGTTCCTGCTGAATTGTGCTTAGTACAGGGGAATACCTATGCTGCCATAGTTTTATGGGATCTCTCTGTACCGACTATGAGCAAACTTAGGGGCTGTTCCTGCTGAATTGTGCTTAGTACAGGGGAATACCTATGCTGCCATAGTTTTATGGGATCTCTCTGTACAGAGTATGAGCAAACTTAGCAGCTGTTCCTGCTGAATTGCGCTTAGTACAGGGGAATACCTATGCTGCCATAGTTTTATGGGATCTCTCTGTACAGACTATAAGCAAACTTAGGGGACTGTTCCTGCTGAATTGTGCTTAGTACAGGGGAATACCTATGCTGCCATAGTTTTATGGGATCTCTCTGTACATACTATGAGCAAACTTAGGGGCTGTTCCTGCTGAATTGTGCTTAGTACAGGGGAATACCTATGCTGCCATAGTTTTATGGGATCTCTCTGTACCGACTATGAGCAAACTTAGGGGCTGTTCCTGCTGAATTGCGCTTAGTACAGGGGAATACCTATGCTGCCATAGTTTTATGGGATCTCTCTGTATAGACTATGAGCAAACTTAGGGGGCTGTTCCTGCTGAATTGTGCTTAGTACAGGGGAATACCTATGCTGCCATAGTTTTATGGGATCTCTCTGTACAGACTATGAGCAACCTTAGGGGACTGTTCCTGCTGAATTGTGCTTAGTACACTGAATACCTATGCTGCCATAGTTTTATGGGATCTCTCTGTACAGACTATGAGCAAACTTAGGGGACTGTTCCTGCTGAATTGTGTTTAGTACAGGGGAATACCTATGCTGCCATAGAATTATGGGATCTCTGTACAGACTATGAGTAAACTTAGGGACTGTTCCTGCTGAATTGTGCTTAGTACAGGGAATATCTATGCTGCCATAGTTTTATGGGATCTCTGTACAGACTATGAGTAAACTTAGGGGCTGTTCCTGCTGAATTGCGCTTAGTACAGGGGAATACCTATGCTGCCATAGTTTTATGGGATCTCTCTGTACAGACTATGAGCAAACTTAGGGACTGTTCCTGCTGAATTGTGCTTAGTACAGGGGAATACCTATGCTGCCATAGTTTTAAGGGATCTCTCTGTACAGAGTATGAGCAAACTAAGGGGCTGTTCCTGCTGAATTGCGCTTAGTACAGGGGAATACCTATGCTGCCATAGTTTTATGGGATCTCTCTGTATAGACTATGAGCAAACTTAGGGGACTGTTCCTGCTGAATTGCGCTTAGTACAGGGGAATACCTATGCTGCCATAGTTTTATGGGATCTCTCTGTACAGACTATGAGCAAACTTAGGGGACTGTTCCTGCTGAATTGTGCTTAGTACACTGAATACCTATGCTGCCATAGTTTTATGGGATCTCTCTGTACAGACTATGAGCAAACTTAGGGGACTGTTCCTGCTGAATTGTGCTTAGTACAGGGAATATCTATGCTGCCATAGAATTATGGGATCTCTGTACAGACTATGAGTAAACTTAGGGACTGTTCCTGCTGAATTGTGCTTAGTACAGGGAATATCTATGCTGCCATAGTTTTATGGGATCTCTGTACAGACTATGAGTAAACTTAGGGGCTGTTCCTGCTGAATTGCGCTTAGTACAGGGGAATACCTATGCTGCCATAGTTTTATGGGATCTCTCTGTACAGACTATGAGCAAACTTAGGGACTGTTCCTGCTGAATTGTGCTTAGTACAGGGGAATACCTATGCTGCCATAGTTTTAAGGGATCTCTCTGTACAGACTATGAGCAAACTAAGGGGCTGTTCCTGCTGAATTGCGCTTAGTACAGGGGAATACCTATGCTGCCATAGTTTTATGGGATCTCTCTGTATAGACTATGAGCAAACTTAGGGGACTGTTCCTGCTTAATTGTGCTTAGTACAGGGGAATACCTATGCTGCCATAGTTTTATGGGATCTCTCTGTACAGAGTATGAGCAAACTTAGGGGCTGTTTCTGCTGAATTGTGCTTAGTACAGGGGAATACCTATGCTGCCATAGTTTTATGGGATCTCTCTGTACAGAGTATGAGCAAACTTAGGGACTGTTCCTGCTGAATTGTGCTTAGTACAGGGGAATACCTATGCTGCCATAGTTTTATGGGATCTCTCTGTACAGAGTATGAGCAAACTTGGGGACTGTTCCTGCTGAATTGTGCTTAGTACAGGGGAATACCTATGCTGCCATAGTTTTATGGGATCTCTCTGTATAGACTGAGCAAACTTAAGGGACTGTTCCTGCTGAATTGTGCTTAGTACAGGGGATACCTATGCTTCCATAGTTTTATGGGATCTCTCTGTACAGACTATGAGCAAACTTAGGGGCTGTTCCTGCTGAATTGTGCTTAGTACAGGGGAATACCTATGCTGCCATAGTTTTATGGGATCTCTCTGTACAGAGTATGAGCAAACTTAGGGACTGTTCCTGCTGAATTGTGCTTAGTACAGGGGAATACCTATGCTGCCATAGTTTTATGGGATCTCTCTGTACAGACTATGAGCAAACTAAGGGACTGTTCCTGCTGAATTGTGCTTAGTACAGGGGAATACCTATGCTGCCATAGTTTTATGGGATCTCTCTGTACAGACTATGAGCAAACTAAGGGGCTGTTCCTGCTGAATTGCGCTTAGTACAGGGGAATACCTATGCTGCCATAGTTTTATGGGATCTCTCTGTACAGAGTATGAGCAAACTTAGGGACTGTTCCTGCTGAATTGTGCTTAGTACAGGGGAATACCTATGCTGCCATAGTTTTATAGGATCTCCCTGTACAGACTATGAGCAAACTTAGGGTCTGTTCCTGCTGAATTGCGCTTAGTACAGGGGAATACCTATGCTGCCATAGTTTTATGGGATCTCTCTGTACAGACTATGAGCAAACTTAGGGGACTGTTCCTGCTGAATTGTGCTTAGTACAGGGGAATACCTATGCTGCCATAGTTTTATGGGATCTCTCTGTACAGAGTATGAGCAAACTTAGCGGCTGTTCCTGCTGAATTGTGCTTAGTACAGGGGAATACCTATGCTGCCATAGTTTTATGGGATCTCTCTGTACAGAGTATGAGCAAACTTAGGGACTGTTCCTGCTGAATTGTGCTTAGTACAGGGGAATACATATGCTGCCATAGTTTTATGGGATCTCACTGTACAGTCTATGAGCACACTTAGGGGCTGTTCCTGCTGAATTGCGCTTAGTACAGGGGAATACCTATGCTGCCAAAGTTTTATGGGATCTCTCTGTATAGACTATGAGCAAACTTAGGGACTGTTCCTGCTGAATTGTGCTTAGTACAGGGAATACCTATGCTGCCATATTTTTATGGGATCTCTCTGTACAGACTATGAGCAAACTTAGGGGACTGTTCCTGCTGAATTGTGCTTAGTACAGGGGAATACCTATGCTGCCATAGTTTTATTGGATCTCTCTGTATAGACTGAGCAAACTTAGGGGACTGTTCCTGCTGAATAGTGCTTAGTACAGGGGAATACCTATGCTGCCATAGTTTTATGGGATCTCTCTGTACAGACTATGAGCAAACTTAGGGGCTGTTCCTGCTGAATTGCGCTTAGTACAGGGGAATACCTATGCTGCCATAGTTTTATGGGATCTCTCTGTACAGAGTATGAGCAAACTTAGGGGACTGTTCCTGCTGAATTGTGCTTAGTACAGGGAATATCTATGCTGCCATAGTTTTATGGGATCTCTCTGTACAGAATATGAGCAAACTAAGGGACTGTTCCTGCTGAATTGTGCTTAGTACAGGGGAATACCTATGCTGCCATAGTTTTATGGGATCTCTCTGTACAGACTATGAGCAAACTAAGGGGCTGTTCCTGCTGAATTGCGCTTAGTACAGGGGAATACCTATGCTGCCATAGTTTTATGGGATCTCTCTGTATAAACTATGAGCAAAGTTAGGGGACTGTTCCTGCTGAATTGTGCTTAGTACAGGGGAATACCTATGCTGCTCTAGTTTTATGGGATCTCTCTGTACAGAGTATGAGCAAACTTAGCGGCTGTTCCTGCTGAATTGTGCTTAGTACAGGGGAATACCTATGCTGCCATAGATTTATGGGATCTCTCTGTACAGAGTATGAGCAAACTTAGGGACTGTTCCTGCTGAATTGTGCTTAGTACAGGGGAATACCTATGCTGCCATAGTTTTATAGGATCTCCCTGTACAGACTATGAGCAAACTTAGGGTCTGTTCCTGCTGAATTGCGCTTAGTACAGGGGAATACCTATGCTGCCATAGTTTTATGGGATCTCTCTGTACAGACTATGAGCAAACTTAGGGGACTGTTCCTGCTGAATTGTGCTTAGTACAGGGGAATACCTATGCTGCCATAGTTTTATGGGATCTCTCTGTACAGAGTATGAGCAAACTTAGGGACTGTTCCTGCTGAATTGTGCTTAGTACAGGGGAATACCTATGCTGCCATAGTTTTATGGGATCTCACTGTACAGTCTATGAGCATACTTAGGGACTGTTCCTGCTGAATTGCGCTTAGTACAGGGGAATACCTATGCTGCCAAAGTTTTATGGGATCTCTCTGTATAGACTATGAGCAAACTTAGGGACTGTTCCTGCTGAATTGTGCTTAGTACAGGGAATACCTATGCTGCCATATTTTTATGGGATCTCTCTGTACAGACTATGAGCAAACTTAGGGGACTGTTCCTGCTGAATTGTGCTTAGTACAGGGGAATACCTATGCTGCCATATTTTTATTGGATCTCTCTGTATAGACTGAGCAAACTTAGGGGACTGTTCCTGCTGAATAGTGCTTAGTACAGGGGAATACCTATGCTGCCATAGTTTTATGGGATCTCTCTGTACCGACTATGAGCAAACTTAGGGGCTGTTCCTGCTGAATTGTGCTTAGTACAGGGGAATACCTATGCTGCCATAGTTTTATGGGATCTCTCTGTACAGAGTATGAGCAAACTTAGGGGACTGTTCCTGCTGAATTGTGCTTAGTACAGGGAATATCTATGCTGCCATAGATTTATGGGATCTCTGTACTGACTATGAGCAAACTTAGGGACTGTTCCTGCTGAATTGTGCTTAGTACAGGGAATATCTATGCTGCCATAGTTTTATGGGATCTCTGTACAGACTATGAGTAAACTTAGGGGCTGTTCCTGCTGAATTGCGCTTAGTACAGGGATATACCTATGCTGCCATAGTTTTATGGGATCTCTCTGTATAGACTATGAGTAAACTTAGGGGACTGTTCCTGCTGAATTGTGCTTAGTACAGGGGAATACCTATGCTGCCATAGTTTTATGGGATCTCTCTGTACAGAGTATGAGCAAACTTAGGGACTGTTCCTGCTGAATTGTGCTTAGTACAGGGGAATACCTATGCTGCCATAGTTTTATGGGATCTCTCTGTACAGACTATGAGCACACTAAGGGGCTGTTCCTGCTGAATTGCGCTTAGTACAGGGGAATACCTATGCTGCCATAGTTTTATGGGATCTCTCTGTATAAACTATGAGCAAAGTTAGGGGACTGTTCCTGCTGAATTGTGCTTAGTACAGGGGAATACCTATGCTACTATAGTTTTATGGGATCTCTCTGTACAGAGTATGAGCAAACTTAGGGGCTGTTCCTGCTGAATTGTGCTTAGTACAGGGGAATACCTATGCTGCCATAGTTTTATGGGATCTCTCTGTACAGACTATGAGCAAACTTAGGGGACTGTTCCTGCTGAATTGTGCTTAGTACAGGGGAATACCTATGCTGCCATAGTTTTATGGGATCTCTCTGTACAGAGTATGAGCAAACTTAGCGGCTGTTCCTGCTGAATTGTGCTTAGTACAGGGGAATACCTATGCTGCCATAGTTTTATGGGATCTCTCTGTACAGAGTATGAGCAAACTTAGGGACTGTTCCTGCTGAATTGTGCTTAGTACAGGGGAATACCTATGCTGCCATAGTTTTATGGGATCTCTCTGTACAGACTATGAGCAAACTTAGGGGACTGTTCCTGCTGAATTGTGCTTAGTACAGGGGAATACCTATGCTGCCATAGTTTTATGGGATCTCTCTGTACAGAGTATGAGCAAACTTAGCGGCTGTTCCTGCTGAATTGTGCTTAGTACAGGGGAATACCTATGCTGCCATAGTTTTATGGGATCTCTCTGTACAGAGTATGAGCAAACTTAGGGACTGTTCCTGCTGAATTGTGCTTAGTACAGGGGAATACATATGCTGCCATAGTTTTATGGGATCTCTCTGTACAGACTATGAGCAAACTTAGGGGCTGTTCCTGCTGAATTGTGCTTAGTACAGGGGAATACGTATGCTGCCATAGTTTTATGGGATCTCTCTGTACAGAGTATGAGCAAACTTAGGGACTGTTCCTGCTGAATTGTGCTTAGTACAGGGGAATACCTATGCTGCCATAGTTTTATGGGATCTCACTGTACAGTCTATGAGCACACTTAGGGGCTGTTCCTGCTGAATTGCGCTTAGTACAGGGGAATACCTATGCTGCCAAAGTTTTATGGGATCTCTCTGTATAGACTATGAGCAAACTTAGGGACTGTTCCTGTTGAATTGTGCTTAGTACAGGGAATACCTATGCTGCCATATTTTTATGGGATCTCTCTGTACAGACTATGAGCAAACTTAGGGGACTGTTCCTGCTGAATTGTGCTTAGTACAGGGGAATACCTATGCTGCCATATTTTTATTGGATCTCTCTGTATAGACTGAGCAAACTTAGGGGACTGTTCCTGCTGAATAGTGCTTAGTACAGGGGAATACCTATGCTGCCATAGTTTTATGGGATCTCTCTGTACAGACTATGAGCAAACTTAGGGGCTGTTCCTGCTGAATTGTGCTTAGTACAGGGGAATACCTATGCTGCCATAGTTTTATGGGATCTCTCTGTACAGAGTATGAGCAAACTTAGGGGACTGTTCCTGCTGAATTGTGCTTAGTACAGGGAATATCTATGCTGCCATAGATTTATGGGATCTCTGTACTGACTATGAGCAAACTTAGGGACTGTTCCTGCTGAATTGTGCTTAGTACAGGGAATATCTATGCTGCCATAGTTTTATGGGATCTCTGTACAGACTATGAGTAAACTTAGGGGCTGTTCCTGCTGAATTGCGCTTAGTACAGGGGAATACCTATGCTGCCATAGTTTTATGGGATCTCTCTGTATAGACTATGAGCAAACTTAGGGGACTGTTCCTGCTGAATTGTGTTTAGTACAGGGGAATACCTATGTTGCCATAGTTTTATGGGATCTCTCTGTACAGAGTATGAGCAAACTTAGGGACTGTTCCTGCTGAATTGTGCTTAGTACAGGGGAATACCTATGCTGCCATAGTTTTATGGGATCTCTCTGTACAGACTATGAGCAAACTAAGGGGCTGTTCCTGCTGAATTGTGCTTAGTACAGGGGAATACCTATGCTGCCATAGTTTTATGGGATCTCTCTGTATAAACTATGAGCAAAGTTAGGGGACTGTTCCTGCTGAATTGTGCTTAGTACAGGGGAATACCTATGCTACTATAGTTTTATGGGATCTCTCTGTACAGAGTATGAGCAAACTTAGGGGCTGTTCCTGCTGAATTGTGCTTAGTACAGGGGAATACCTATGCTGCCATAGTTTTATGGGATCTCTCTGTACAGACTATGAGCAAACTTAGGGACTGTTCCTGCTGAATTGTGCTTAGTACAGGGGAATACCTATGCTGCCATAGTTTTATAGGATCTCTCTGTACAGACTATGAGCAAACTTAGGGGCTGTTCCTGCTGAATTGCGCTTAGTACAGGGGAATACCTATGCTGCCATAGTTTTTTGGGATCTCTCTGTACAGACTATGAGCAAACTTAGGGGACTGTTCCTGCTGAATTGTGCTTAGTACAGGGGAATACCTATGCTGCCATAGTTTTATGGGATCTCTCTGTACAGAGTATGAGCAAACTTAGCGGCTGTTCCTGCTGAATTGTGCTTAGTACAGGGGAATACCTATGCTGCCATAGTTTTATGGGATCTCTCTGTACAGAGTATGAGCAAACTTAGGGACTGTTCCTGCTGAATTGTGCTTAGTACAGGGGAATACCTATGCTGCCATAGTTTTATGGGATCTCTCTGTACAGACTATGAGCAAACTTAGGGGCTGTTCCTGCTGAATTGCGCTTAGTACAGGGGAATACCTATGCTGCCATAGTTTTATGGGATCTCTCTGTACAGAGTATGAGCAAACTTAGCGGCTGTTCCTGCTGAATTGTGCTTAGTACAGGGGAATACCTATGCTGCCATCGTTTTATGGGATCTCTCTGTACAGAGTATGAGCAAACTTAGGGACTGTTCCTGCTGAATTGTGCTTAGTACAGGGGAATACCTATGCTGCCATAGTTTTATGGGATCTCTCTGTACAGACTATGAGCAAACTTAGGGGCTGTTCCTGCTGAATTGCACTTAGTACAGGGGAATACCTATGCTGCCATAGTTTTATGGGATCTCTCTGTACAGAGTATGAGCAAACTTAGGGACTGTTCCTGCTGAATTGTGCTTAGTACAGGGGAATACCTATGCTGCCATAGTTTTATGGGATCTCTCTGTACAGACTATGAGCACACTTAGGGGCTGTTCCTGCTGAATTGCGCTTAGTACAGGGGAATACCTATGCTGCCATAGTTTTATGGGATCTCTCTGTATAGACTATGAGCAAACTTATGGGACTGTTCCTGCTGAATTGTGCTTAGTACAGGGGAATACCTATGCTGCCATAGTTTTATGGGATCTCTCTGTACAGACTATGAGCAAACTTAGGGGCTGTTCCTCCTGAATTGTGCTTAGTACAGGGGAATACCTATGCTGCCATAGTTTTATGGGATCTCTCTGTACAGAGTATGAGCAAACTTAGGGGACTGTTCCTGCTGAATTGTGCTTAGTACAGGGGAATACCTATGCTGCCATAGTTTTATGGGATCTCTCTGTACAGAGTATGAGCAAACTTAGGGGCTGTTCCTGCTGAATAGTGCTTAGTACAGGGGAATACCTATTCTGCCATAGTTTTATAGGATCTCTCTGTACAGACTATGAGCAAACTTAGGGGACTGTTCCTGCTGAATTGTGCTTAGTACAGGGGAATACCTATGCTGCCATAGTTTTATGGGATCTCTCTGTACAGAGTATGAGCAAACTTAGCGGCTGTTCCTGCTGAATTGTGCTTAGTACAGGGGAATACCTATGCTGCCATAGTTTTATGGGATCTCTCTGTACAGAGTATGAGCAAACTTAGGGACTGTTCCTGCTGAATTGTGCTTAGTACAGGGGAATACCTATGCTGCCATAGTTTTATGGGATCTCTCTGTACAGACTATGTGCAAACTTAGGGACTGTTCCTGCTGAATTGTGCTTAGTACAGGGGAATACATATGCTGCCATAGTTTTATGGGATCTCTCTGTACAGACTATGAGCAAACTTAGGGGCTGTTCCTGCTGAATTGCACTTAGTACAGGGGAATACCTATGCTGCCACAGTTTTATGTGATCTCTCTATAGAGTATGAGCAAACTTAGGGACTGTTCCTGCTGAATTGTGCTTAGTACAGGGGAATACCTATGCTGCCATAGTTTTATGGGATCTCTCTGTACAGACTATGAGCACACTTAGGGGCTGTTCCTGCTGAATTGTGCTTAGTACAGGGGAATACCCATGCTGCCATCGTTTTATGGGATCTCTCTGTACAGAGTATGAGCAAACTTAGGGGCTGTTCCTGCTGAATAGTGCTTAGTACAGGGGAATACCTATGCTGCCATAGTTTTATAGGATCTCTCTGTACAGACTATGAGCAAACTTAGGGTCTGTTCCTGCTGAATTGCGCTTAGTACAGGGGAATACCTATGCTGCCATAGTTTTATGAGATCTCTCTGTACAGACTATGAGCAAACTTAGGGGACTGTTCCTGCTGAATTGTGCTTAGTACAGGGGAATACCTATGCTGCCATAGTTTTATGGGATCTCTCTGTATAGACTATGAGCAAACTTATGGGACTGTTCCTGCTGAATTGTGCTTAGTACAGGGGAATACCTATGCTGCCATAGTTTTATGGGATCTCTCTGTACAGACTATGAGCAAACTTAGGGGCTGTTCCTCCTGAATTGTGCTTAGTACAGGGGAATACCTATGCTGCCATAGTTTTATGGGATCTCTCTGTACAGAGTATGAGCAAACTTAGCAGCTGTTCCTGCTGAATTGCGCTTAGTACAGGGGAATACCTATGCTGCCATAGTTTTATGGGATCTCTCTGTACAGACTATGAGCAAACTTAGGGGACTGTTCCTGCTGAATTGTGCTTAGTACAGGGGAATACCTATGCTGCCATAGTTTTATGGGATCTCTCTGTACATACTATGAGCAAACTTAGGGGCTGTTCCTGCTGAATTGTGCTTAGTACAGGGGAATACCTATGCTGCCATAGTTTTATGGGATCTCTCTGTACCGACTATGAGCAAACTTAGGGGCTGTTCCTGCTGAATCGCGCTTAGTACAGGGGAATACCTATGCTGCCATAGTTTTATGGGATCTCTCTGTATAGACTATGAGCAAACTTAGGGGGCTGTTCCTGCTGAATTGTGCTTAGTACAGGGGAATACCTATGCTGCCATAGTTTTATGGGATCTCTCTGTACAGACTATGAGCAAACTTAGGGGACTGTTCCTGCTGAATTGTGCTTAGTACACTGAATACCTATGCTGCCATAGTTTTATGGGATCTCTCTGTACAGACTATGAGCAAACTGAGGGGCTGTTCCTGCTGAATTGCGCTTAGTACAGGGGAATACCTATGCTGCCATAGTTTTATGGGATCTCTCTGTACAGAGTATGAGCAAACTTAGGGACTGTTCCTGCTGAATTGTGCTTAGTACAGGGGAATACCTATGCTGCCATAGTTTTATGGGATCTCTCTGTACAGACTATGAGCAAACTAAGGGGCTGTTCCTGCTGAATTGCGCTTAGTACAGGGGAATACCTATGCTGCCATAGTTTTATGGGATCTCTCTGTATAAACTATGAGCAAAGTTAGGGGACTGTTCCTGCTGAATTGTGCTTAGTACAGGGGAATACCTATGCTACTATAGTTTTATGGGATCTATCTGTACAGAGTATGAGCAAACTTAGGGGCTGTTCCTGCTGAATTGTGCTTAGTACAGGGGAATACCTATGCTGCCATAGTTTTATAGGATCTCTCTGTACAGACTATGAGCAAACTTAGGGGCTGTTCCTGCTGAATTGCGCTTAGTACAGGGGAATACCTATGCTGCCATAGTTTTTTGGGATCTCTCTGTACAGACTATGAGCAAACTTAGGGGACTGTTCCTGCTGAATTGTGCTTAGTACAGGGGAATACCTATGCTGCCATAGTTTTATGGGATCTCTCTGTACAGACTATGAGCAAACTTAGGGGACTGTTCCTGCTGAATTGTGCTTAGTACAGGGGAATACCTATGCTGCCATAGTTTTATGGGATCTCTCTGTACAGAGTATGAGCAAACTTAGCGGCTGTTCCTGCTGAATTGTGCTTAGTACAGGGGAATACCTATGCTGCCATAGTTTTATGGGATCTCTCTGTACAGAGTATGAGCAAACTTAGGGACTGTTCCTGCTGAATTGCACTTAGTACAGGGGAATACCTATGCTGCCATAGTTTTATGGGATCTCTCTGTACAGACTATGAGCAAACTTAGGGGACTGTTCCTGCTGAATTGTGCTTAGTACAGGGGAATACCTATGCTGCCATCGTTTTATGGGATCTCTCTGTACAGAGTATGAGCAAACTTAGGGGCTGTTCCTGCTGAATAGTGCTTAGTACAGGGGAATACCTATGCTGCCATAGTTTTATAGGATCTCTCTGTACAGACTATGAGCAAACTTAGGGTCTGTTCCTGCTGAATTGCGCTTAGTACAGGGGAATACCTATGCTGCCATAGTTTTATGGGATCTCTCTGTACAGACTATGAGCAAACTTAGGGGACTGTTCCTGCTGAATTGTGCTTAGTACACTGAATACCTATGCTGCCATAGTTTTATGGGATCTCTCTGTACAGACTATGAGCAAACTTAGGGGACTGTTCCTGCTGAATTGTGCTTAGTACAGGGAATATCTATGCTGCCATAGAATTATGGGATCTCTGTACAGACTATGAGTAAACTTAGGGACTGTTCCTGCTGAATTGTGCTTAGTACAGGGAATATCTATGCTGCCATAGAATTATGGGATCTCTGTACAGACTATGAGTAAATTTAGGGACTGTTCCTGCTGAATTGTGCTTAGTACAGGGAATATCTATGCTGCCATAGTTTTATGGGATCTCTGTACAGACTATGAGTAAACTTAGGGGCTGTTCCTGCTGAATTGCGCTTAGTACAGGGGAATACCTATGCTGCCATAGTTTTATGGGATCTCTCTGTACAGACTATGAGCAAACTTAGGGACTGTTCCTGCTGAATTGTGCTTAGTACAGGGGAATACCTATGCTGCCATAGTTTTAAGGGATCTCTCTGTACAGAGTATGAGCAAACTAAGGGGCTGTTCCTGCTGAATTGCGCTTAGTACAGGGGAATACCTATGCTGCCATAGTTTTATGGGATCTCTCTGTATAGACTATGAGCAAACTTAGGGGACTGTTCCTGCTGAATTGCGCTTAGTACAGGGGAATACCTATGCTGCCATAGTTTTATGGGATCTCTCTGTACAGACTATGAGCAAACTTAGGGGACTGTTCCTGCTGAATTGTGCTTAGTACAGGGGAATACCTATGCTGCCATAGTTTTATGGGATCTCTCTGTACAGACTATGAGCAAACTTAGGGGACTGTTCCTGCTGAATTGTGCTTAGTACAGGGAATATCTATGCTGCCATAGAATTATGGGATCTCTGTACAGACTATGAGTAAACTTAGGGACTGTTCCTGCTGAATTGTGCTTAGTACAGGGAATATCTATGCTGCCATAGTTTTATGGGATCTCTGTACAGACTATGAGTAAACTTAGGGGCTGTTCCTGCTGAATTGCGCTTAGTACAGGGGAATACCTATGCTGCCATAGTTTTATGGGATCTCTCTGTACAGACTATGAGCAAACTTAGGGACTGTTCCTGCTGAATTGTGCTTAGTACAGGGGAATACCTATGCTGCCATAGTTTTAAGGGATCTCTCTGTACAGACTATGAGCAAACTAAGGGGCTGTTCCTGCTGAATTGCGCTTAGTACAGGGGAATACCTATGCTGCCATAGTTTTATGGGATCTCTCTGTATAGACTATGAGCAAACTTAGGGGACTGTTCCTGCTTAATTGTGCTTAGTACAGGGGAATACCTATGCTGCCATAGTTTTATGGGATCTCTCTGTACAGAGTATGAGCAAACTTAGGGGCTGTTCCTGCTGAATTGTGCTTAGTACAGGGGAATACCTATGCTGCCATAGTTTTATGGGATCTCTCTGTACAGAGTATGAGCAAACTTAGGGACTGTTCCTGCTGAATTGTGCTTAGTACAGGGGAATACATATGCTGCCATAGTTTTATGGGATCTCTCTGTACAGAGTATGAGCAAACTTGGGGACTGTTCCTGCTGAATTGTGCTTAGTACAGGGGAATACGTATGCTGCCATAGTTTTATGGGATCTCTCTGTACAGAGTATGAGCAAACTTAGGGACTGTTCCTGCTGAATTGTGCTTAGTACAGGGGAATACCTATGCTGCCATAGTTTTATGGGATCTCACTGTACAGTCTATGAGCAAACTTAAGGGACTGTTCCTGCTGAATTGTGCTTAGTACAGGGGATACCTATGCTTCCATAGTTTTATGGGATCTCTCTGTACAGACTATGAGCAAACTTAGGGGCTGTTCCTGCTGAATTGTGCTTAGTACAGGGGAATACCTATGCTGCCATAGTTTTATGGGATCTCTCTGTACAGAGTATGAGCAAACTTAGGGACTGTTCCTGCTGAATTGTGCTTAGTACAGGGGAATACCTATGCTGCCATAGTTTTATGGGATCTCTCTGTACAGACTATGAGCAAACTAAGGGACTGTTCCTGCTGAATTGTGCTTAGTACAGGGGAATACCTATGCTGCCATAGTTTTATGGGATCTCTCTGTACAGACTATGAGCAAACTAAGGGGCTGTTCCTGCTGAATTGCGCTTAGTACAGGGGAATACCTATGCTGCCATAGTTTTATGGGATCTCTCTGTATAAACTATGAGCAAAGTTAGGGGACTGTTCCTGCTGAATTGTGCTTAGTACAGGGGAATACCTATGCTGCTCTAGTTTTATGGGATCTCTCTGTACAGAGTATGAGCAAACTTAGCGGCTGTTCCTGCTGAATTGTGCTTAGTACAGGGGAATACCTATGCTGCCATAGTTTTATGGGATCTCTCTGTACAGAGTATGAGCAAACTTAGGGACTGTTCCTGCTGAATTGTGCTTAGTACAGGGGAATAGCTATGCTGCCATAGTTTTATGGGATCTCTCTGTATAAACTATGAGCAAAGTTAGGGGACTGTTCCTGCTGAATTGTGCTTAGTACAGGGGAATACCTATGCTGCTCTAGTTTTATGGGATCTCTCTGTACAGAGTATGAGCAAACTTAGCGGCTGTTCCTGCTGAATTGTGCTTAGTACAGGGGAATACCTATGCTGCCATAGTTTTATGGGATCTCTCTGTACAGAGTATGAGCAAACTTAGGGACTGTTCCTGCTGAATTGTGCTTAGTACAGGGGAATACCTATGCTGCCATAGTTTTATAGGATCTCCCTGTACAGACTATGAGCAAACTTAGGGTCTGTTCCTGCTGAATTGCGCTTAGTACAGGGGAATACCTATGCTGCCATAGTTTTATGGGATCTCTCTGTACAGACTATGAGCAAACTTAGGGGACTGTTCCTGCTGAATTGTGCTTAGTACAGGGGAATACCTATGCTGCCATAGTTTTATGGGATCTCTCTGTACAGAGTATGAGCAAACTTAGGGACTGTTCCTGCTGAATTGTGCTTAGTACAGGGGAATACATATGCTGCCATAGTTTTATGGGATCTCTCTGTACAGACTATGAGCAAACTTAGGGGCTGTTCCTGCTGAATTGCGCTTAGTACAGGGGAATACGTATGCTGCCATAGTTTTATGGGATCTCTCTGTACAGAGTATGAGCAAACTTAGGGACTGTTCCTGCTGAATTGTGCTTAGTACAGGGGAATACCTATGCTGCCATAGTTTTATGGGATCTCACTGTACAGTCTATGAGCACACTTAGGGGCTGTTCCTGCTGAATTGCGCTTAGTACAGGGGAATACCTATGCTGCCAAAGTTTTATGGGATCTCTCTGTATAGACTATGAGCAAACTTAGGGACTGTTCCTGCTGAATTGTGCTTAGTACAGGGAATACCTATGCTGCCATATTTTTATGGGATCTCTCTGTACAGACTATGAGCAAACTTAGGGGACTGTTCCTGCTGAATTGTGCTTAGTACAGGGGAATACCTATGCTGCCATATTTTTATTGGATCTCTCTGTATAGACTGAGCAAACATAGGGGACTGTTCCTGCTGAATAGTGCTTAGTACAGGGGAATACCTATGCTGCCATAGTTTTATGGGATCTCTCTGTACAGACTATGAGCAAACTTAGGGGCTGTTCCTGCTGAATTGTGCTTAGTACAGGGGAATACCTATGCTGCCATAGTTTTATGGGATCTCTCTGTACAGAGTATGAGCAAACTTAGGGGACTGTTCCTGCTGAATTGTGCTTAGTACAGGGAATATCTATGCTGCCATAGATTTATGGGATCTCTGTACTGACTATGAGCAAACTTAGGGACTGTTCCTGCTGAATTGTGCTTAGTACAGGGAATATTTATGCTGCCATAGTTTTATGGGATCTCTGTACAGACTATGAGTAAACTTAGGGGCTGTTCCTGCTGAATTGCGCTTAGTACAGGGGAATACCTATGCTGCCATAGTTTTATGGGATCTCTCTGTATAGACTATGAGCAAACTTAGGGGACTGTTCCTGCTGAATTGTGCTTAGTACAGGGGAATACCTATGCTGCCATAGTTTTATGGGATCTCTCTGTACAGAGTATGAGCAAACTTAGGGACTGTTCCTGCTGAATTGTGCTTAGTACAGGGGAATACCTATGCTGCCATAGTTTTATGGGATCTCTCTGTATAAACTATGAGCAAAGTTAGGGGACTGTTCCTGCTGAATTGTGCTTAGTACAGGGGAATACCTATGCTACTATAGTTTTATGGGATCTCTCTGTACAGAGTATGAGCAAACTTAGGGGCTGTTCCTGCTGAATTGTGCTTAGTACAGGGGAATACCTATGCTGCCATAGTTTTATGGGATCTCTCTGTACAGACTATGAGCAAACTTAGGGACTGTTCCTGCTGAATTGTGCTTAGTACAGGGGAATACCTATGCTGCCATAGTTTTATGGGATCTCTCTGTACAGAGTATGAGCAAACTTAGCGGCTGTTCCTGCTGAATTGTGCTTAGTACAGGGGAATACCTATGCTGCCATAGTTTTATGGGATCTCTCTGTACAGACTATGAGCAAACTTAGGGGCTGTTCCTGCTGAATTGCGCTTAGTACAGGGGAATACCTATGCTGCCATAGTTTTATGGGATCTCTCTGTACAGACTATGAGCAAACTTAGGGGACTGTTCCTGCTGAATTGTGCTTAGTACAGGGGAATACCTATGCTGCCATAGTTTTATGGGATCTCTCTGTACAGAGTATGAGCAAACTTAGGGGCTGTTCCTGCTGAATAGTGCTTAGTACAGGGGAATACCTATGCTGCCATAGTTTTATAGGATCTCTCTGTACAGACTATGAGCAAACTTAGGGTCTGTTCCTGCTGAATTGCGCTTAGTACAGGGGAATACCTATGCTGCCATAGTTTTATGGGATCTCTCTGTACAGACTATGAGCAAACTTAGAGGCTGTTCCTGCTGAATTGCACTTAGTACAGGGGAATACCTATGCTGCCATAGTTTTATGGGATCTCTCTGTACAGAGTATGAGCAAACTTAGGGACTGTTCCTGCTGAATTGTGCTTAGTACAGGGGAATACCTATGCTGCCATAGTTTTATGGGATCTCTCTGTACAGACTATGAGCACACTTAGGGGCTGTTCCTGCTGAATTGCGCTTAGTACAGGGGAATACCTATGCTGCCATAGTTTTATGGGATCTCTCTGTATAGACTATGAGCAAACTTATGGGACTGTTCCTGCTGAATTGTGCTTAGTACAGGGGAATACCTATGCTGCCATAGTTTTATGGGATCTCTCTGTACAGAGTATGAGCAAACTTAGCAGCTGTTCCTGCTGAATTGCGCTTAGTACAGGGGAATACCTATGCTGCCATAGTTTTATGGGATCTCTCTGTACAGAGTATGAGCAAACTTAGGGACTGTTCCTGCTGAATTGTGCTTAGTACAGGGGAATACCTATGCTGCCATAGTTTTATGGGATCTCTCTGTACAGACTATGAGCAAACTTAGGGGCTGTTCCTGCTGAATTGCGCTTAGTACAGGGGAATACCTATGCTGCCATAGTTTTATGGGATCTCTCTGTACAGACTATGAGCAAACTTAGGGGACTGTTCCTGCTGAATTGTGCTTAGTACAGGGGAATACCTATGCTGCCATAGTTTTATGGGATCTCTCTGTACAGAGTATGAGCAAACTTAGGGGCTGTTCCTGCTGAATAGTGCTTAGTACAGGGGAATACCTATGCTGCCATAGTTTTATAGGATCTCTCTGTACAGACTATGAGCAAACTTAGGGTCTGTTCCTGCTGAATTGCGCTTAGTACAGGGGAATACCTATGCTGCCATAGTTTTATGGGATCTCTCTGTACAGACTATGAGCAAACTTAGGGGACTTTTCCTCCTGAATTGTGCTTAGTACAGGGGAATACCTATGCTGCCATAGTTTTATGGGATCTCTCTGTACAGATTATGAGCAAATTTAGGGACTGTTCCTGCTGAATTGCGCTTAGTACAGGGGAATACCTATGCTGCCATAGTTTTATGGGATCTCTCTGTATAGACTATGAGCAAACTTAGGGGACTGTTCCCGCTGAATTGTGCTTAGTACAGGGGATACCTATGCTTCCATAGTTTTATGGGATCTCTCTGTACAGACTATGAGGAAACTTAGGGGCTGTTCCTGCTGAATTGTGCTTAGTACAGGGGAATACCTATGCTGCCATAGTTTTATGGGATCTCGCTGTACAGAGTATGAGCAAACTATTGAATGTTCCTGCTGAATTGTGCTTAGTACAAGGGAATACCTATGCTGCCATAGTTTTATGGGATCTCTCTGTACAGACTATGAGCAAAATTAGGGGCTGTTCCTGCTGAATTGTGCTTAGTACAGGGAATACCTATGCTGCCATAGTTTTATGGGATCTCTCTGTACAGAGTATGAGCAAACTTAGGGGCTGTTCCTGCTGAATTGTGCTTAGTACAGGGGAATACCTATGCTGCCATAGTTTTATGGGATCTCTCTGTACAGAGTATGAGCAAACTTAGGGACTGTTCCTGCTGAATTGTGCTTAGTACAGGGGAATACCTATGCTGCCATAGTTTTATGGGATCTCTCTGTACAGACTATGAACAAACTTAGGGGCTGTTCCTGCTGAATTGCGCTTAGTACAGGGGAATACCTATGCTGCCATAGTTTTATGGGATCTCTCTGTACAGACTATGAGCAAACTTAGGGGACTGTTCCTGCTGAATTGTGCTTAGTACAGGGGAATACCTATGCTGCCATAGTTTTATGGGATCTCTGTACAGAGTATGAGCAAACTTAGGGGCTGTTCCTGCTGAATTGTGCTTAGTACAGGGGAATACCTATGCTGCCATAGTTTTATGGGATCTCTCTGTATCGACTATGAGCAAACTTAGGGGACTGTTCCTGCTGAATTGTGCTTAGTACAGGGGAATACCTATGCTGCCATAGTTTTATGGGATCTCTCTGTACAGAGTATGAGCAAACTATTGACTGTTCCTGCTGAATTGTGCTTAGTACAGGGGAATACCTATGCTTCCATAGTTTTATGGGATCTCTCTGTACAGACTATGAGCAAACTTAGGGGCTGTTCCTGCTGAATTGTGCTTAGTACAGGGTAATACCTATGCTGCCATAGTTTTATGGGATCTCTCTGTACAGAGTATGAGCAAACTTAGGGACTGTTCCTGCTGAATTGTGCTTAGTACAGGGGAATACCTATGCTGCCATAGTTTTATGGGATCTCTCTGTACAGAGTATGAGCAAACTTAGGGACTGTTCCTGTTGAATTGTGCTTAGTACAGGGAATACCTATGCTGCCATAGTTTTATGGGATCTCTCTGTACAGAGTATGAGCAAACTTAGGGACTGTTCCTGCTGAATTGTGCTTAGTACAGGGGAATACCTATGCTGCCATAGTTTTATGGGATCTCTCTGTACAGAGTATGAGCAAACTTAGGGACTGTTCCTGCTGAATTGTGCTTAGTACAGGGGAATACCTATGCTGCCATAGTTTTATGGGATCTCTCTGTACAGAGTATGAGCAAACTTAGGGACTGTTCCTGCTGAATTGTGCTTAGTACAGGGGAATACCTATGCTGCCATAGTTTTATGGGATCTCTCTGTACAGACTATGAGCAAACTTAGGGACTGTTCCTGCTGAATTGTGCTTAGTGCAGAGGAATACCTATGCTGTCATAGTTTTTATTTGATCTCTCTGTACAGACTATGAGCAAACTTAGGGGACTGTTCCTGCTGAATTGTGCTTAGTACAGGGGAATACCTATGCTGCCATAGTTTTATGGGATCTCTCTGTATAGACTGAGCAAACTTAAGGGACTGTTCCTGCTGAATTGTGCTTAGTACAGGGGATACCTATGCTTCCATAGTTTTATGGGATCTCTCTGTACAGGCTATGAGCAAACTTAGGGGCTGTTCCTGCTGAATTGTGCTTAGTACAGGGGATTACCTATGCTGCCATAGTTTTATGGGATCTCTCTGTACAGAGTATGAGCAAACTTAGGGACTGTTCCTGCTGAAATGTGCTTTGTACAGGGGAATACCTATGCTGCCATAGTTTTATGGGATCTCTCTGTACAGACTATGAGCAAACTTAGGGGCAGTTCCTGCTGAATTGTGCTTAGTACAGGGGAATACCTATGCTGCCATAGTTTTATGGGATCTCTCTGTACAGACTATGAGCAAACTTAGGGGCTGTTCCTGCTGAATTGTGCTTAGTACAGGGGAATACCTATGCTGCCATAGTTTTATGGGATCTCTCTGTGCAGACTATGAGCAAACTTTGGGGCTGTTCCTGCTGAATTGTGCTACAGGGGAATACCTATGGTGCCATAGTTTTATGGGATGTCTCTGTACAGACTATGAGCAAACTTAGGGACTGTTCCTGCTGAATTGTGCTTTGTACAGGGGAATACCTATGCTGCCATAGTTTTATGTGATCTCTCTGTACAGACTATGAGCAAACTTAGGGGCTGTTCCTGCTGAATTGCGCTTAGTACAGGGGAATACCTATGCTGCCATAGTTTTATGGGATCTCTCTGTATAGACTATGAGCAAACTTAGGGGACTGTTCCTGCTGAATTGTGCTTAGTACAGGGGAATACCTATGCTGCCATAGTTTTATGGGATCTCTCTGTACAGACTATGAGCAAACTTAGGGGCAGTTCCTGCTGAATTGTGCTTAGTACAGGGGAATACCTATGCTGCCATAGTTTTATGGGATCTCTCTGTACAGAGTATGAGCAAACTTAGGGACTGTTCCTGCTGAATTGTGCTTAGTACAGGGGAATACCTATGCTGCCATAGTTTTATAGGATCTCTCTGTACAGTGTATGAGCAAACTTAGGGGCAGTTCCTGCTGAATTGTGCTTAGTACAGGGGAATACCTATGCTGCCATAGTTTTATGGGATCTCTCTGTACAGAGTATGAGCAAACTTAGGGACTGTTCCTGCTGAATTGTGCTTAGTACAGGGGAATACCTATGCTGCCATAGTTTTATGGCATCTCTCTGTACAGAGTATGAGCAAACTTAGGGGACTGTTCCTGCTGAATTGTGCTTATTACAGGGGAATACCTATACTGCCATAGTTTATGGGATCTCTCTGTACAGACTATGAGCAAACTTAGGGGCTATTCCTGCTGAATTGTGTTAGTACAGGGGAATACCTATGCTGCCATAGTTTTATGGGATCTCTCTGTACAGAGTATGAGCAAACTTAGGGGCTGTTCCTGCTGAATTGTGCTTAGTACAGGGGAATACCTATGCTGCCATAGTTTTATGGCATCTCTCTGTACAGAGTATGAGCAAACTTAGGGGACTGTTCCTGCTGAATTGTGTTTAGTACAGGGGAATACCTATCCTGCCATAGTTTTATGGGATCTCTCTGTACAGAGTATGAGCAAACTTAGGGGACTGTTCCTGCTGAATTGTGTTTAGTACAGGGCAATACCTATCCTGCCATAGTTTTATGGGATCTCTCTGTACAGACTATGAGCAAACTTAGGGGACTGTTCCTGCTGAATTGTGCTTAGTACAGGAGAATACCTATGCTGCCATAGTTTTATGGGATCTCTCTGTACAGAGTATGAGCAAACTTAGGGGCTGTTCCTGCTGAATTGTGCTTAGTACAGGGGAATACCTATGCTGCCATAGTTTTATGGGATCTCTCTGTAGAGAGTATGAGCAAACTTAGGGGCTGTTCCTGCTGAATTGTGCTTAGTACAGGGGAATACCTATGCTGCCATAGTTTTATGGGATCTCTCTGTAGAGAGTATGAGCAAACTTAGGGACTGTTCCTGCTGAATTGTGCTTTGTACAGGGGAATACCTATGCTGCCATAGTTTTATGGGATCTCTCTGTACAGACTATGAGCAAACTTAGGGGCAGTTCCTGCTGAATTGTGCTTAGTACAGGGGAATACCTATGCTGCCATAGTTTTATGGGATCTCTCTGTACAGACTATGAGCAAACTTAGGGGCTGTTCCTGCTGAATTGTGCTTAGTACAGGGGAATACCTATACTGCCATAGTTTATGGGATCTCTCTGTACAGACTATGAGCAAACTTAGGGGCTATTCCTGCTGAATTGTGTTAGTACAGGGGAATACCTATGCTGCCATAGTTTTATGGGATCTCTCTGTACAGATTATGAGCAAACTTAGGGACTGTTCCTGCTGAATTGTGCTTAGTACAGGGGAATACCTATGCTGCCATAGTTTTATGGGATCTCTCTGTACAGATTATGAGCAAATTTAGGGACTGTTCCTGCTGAATTGTGCTTAGTACAGGGGAATACCTATGCTGCCATAGTTTTATGGGATCTCTCTGTACAGATTATGAGCAAATTTAGGGACTGTTCCTGCTGAATTGTGCTTAGTACAGGGGAATACCTATGCTGCCATAGTTTTATGGGATCTCTCTGTACAGAGTATGAGCAGACTTAGGGGCTGTTCCTGCTGAATTGCGCTTAGTACAGGGGAATACCTATGCTGCCATAGTTTTATGGGATCTCTCTGTACAGAGTATGAGCAAACTTAGGGGACTGTTCCTGCTGAATTGCGCTTAGTACAGGGGAATACCTATGCTGCCATAGTTTTATGGGATCTCTCTGTACAGAGTATGAGCAAACTTAGGGACTGTTCCTGCTGAATTGTGCTTAGTACAGGGGAATACCTATGCTGCCATTGTTTTATGGGATCTCACTGTATAGACTATGAGCAAACTTAGGGGCTGTTCCTGCTGAATTGCGCTTAGTACAGGGGAATACCTATGCTGCCAAAGTTTTTTGGGATCTCTCTGTATAGACTATGAGCAAACTTAGGGACTGTTCCTGCTGAATTGTGCTTAGTACAGGGGAATACCTATGCTGCCATAGTTTTATGGGATCTCTCTGTAGAGACTATGAGCAAACTTAGGGGCTGTTCCTGCTGAATTGTGCTTAGTACAGGGGAATACCTATGCTGCCATAGTTTATGGGATCTCTCTGCACAGACTATGAGCAAACTTAGGGGCTGTTCCTGCTGAATTGTGCTTAGTACAGGGGAATACCTATGCTGCCATAGTTTTATGGGATCTCTCTGTACAGATTATGAGCAAACTTAGGGACTGTTCCTGCTGAATTGTGCTTAGTACAGGGGAATACCTATGCTGCCATAGTTTTATGGGATCTCTCTGTACAGATTATGAGCAAACTTAGGGACTGTTCCTGCTGAATTGTGCTTAGTACAGGGGAATACCTATGCTGCCATAGTTTTATGGGATCTCTCTGTACAGATTATGAGCAAATTTATGGACTGTTCCTGCTGAATTGCGCTTAGTACAGGGGAATACCTATGCTGCCATAGTTTTATGGGATCTCTCTGTACAGACTATGAGCAAACTTAGGGGCAGTTCCTGCTGAATTGTGCTTAGTACAGGGGAATACCTATGCTGCCATAGTTTTATGGGATCTCTCTGTACAGAGTATGAGCAAACTTAGGGGACTGTTCCTGCTGAATTGTGTTTAGTACAGGGCAATACCTATCCTGCCATAGTTTTATGGGATCTCTCTGTACAGACTATGAGCAAACTTAGGGGCTGTTCCTGCTGAATTGTGCTTAGTACAGAGGAATACCTATGCTGCCATAGTTTTATGGGATCTCTCTGTACAGACTATGAGCAAACTTAGGGGACTGTTCCTGCTGAATTGTGCTTAGTACAGGGGAATACCTATGCTGCCATAGTTTTATGGGATCTCTCTGTACAGAGTATGAGCAAACTTAGGGGCTGTTCCTGCTGAATTGTGCTTTGTACAGGGGAATACCTATGCTGCCATAGTTTTATGGGATCTCTCTGTAGAGAGTATGAGCAAACTTAGGGACTGTTCCTGCTGAATTGTGCTTAGTACAGGGGAATACGTATGCTGCCATAGTTTTATGGGATCTCTCTGTACAGACTATGAGCAAACTTAGGGGCAGTTCCTGCTGAATTGTGCTTAGTACAGGGAATACCAATGCTGCCATAGTTTTTATTTGATCTCTCTGTACAGACTATGAGCAAACTTAGGGGACTGTTCCTGCTGAATTGTGCTTAGTACAGGGGATTCCTACACTTCCATAGTTTTATGGGATCTCTCTGTACAGAGTATGAGCAAACTTAGGGGACTGTTCCTGCTGAATTGTGCTTAGTACAGGGGAATACCTATGCTGCCATAGTTTTATGGGATCTCTCTGTACAGACTATGAGCAAACTTAGGGGCTGTTCCTGCTGAATTGTGCTTAGTACAGGGGAATACCTATGCTGCCATAGTTTTATGGGATCTCTCTGTACAGACTATGAGCAAACTTAGGGGCTGTTCCTGCTGAATTGTGCTTAGTACAGGGGAATACCTATGCTGCCATAGTTTTATGGGATCTCTCTGTACAGACTATGAGCAAACTTAGGGGCTGTTCCTGCTGAATTGTGCTTAGTACAGAGGAATACCTATGCTGCCATAGTTTTATGGGATCTCTCTGTGCAGACTATGAGCAAACTTAGGGGCTGTTCCTGCTGAATTGTGCTACAGGGGAATACCTATGGTGCCATAGTTTTATGGGATCTCTCTGTACAGACTATGAGCAAACTTAGGGACTATTTCTGCTGAATTGTGCTTTGTACAGGGGAATACCTATGCTGCCATAGTTTTATGGGATCTCTCTGTATAGACTATGAGCAAACTTAGGGGACTGTTCCTGCTGAATTGTGCTTAGTACAGGGGAATACCTATGCTGCCATAGTTTTATGGGATCTCTCTGTACAGACTATGAGCAAACTTAGGGACTGTTCCTGCTGAATTGTGGTTAGTACAGGGGAATAACTATGCTGCCATAGTTTTATGGGATCTCTCTGTACAGAGTATGAGCAAACTTAGGGACTGTTCCTGCTGAATTGTGCTTAGTACAGGGGAATACCTATGCTGCCATAGTTTTATGGGATCTCTCTGTACAGACTATGAGCAAACTTAGGGACTGTTCCTGCTGAATTGTGCTTAGTACAGGGAATACCTATGCTGCCATAGTTTTTATTTGATCTCTCTGTACAAACTATGAGCAATCTTAGGGGACTGTTCCTGCTGAATTGTGCTTAGTACAGTGGAATACCTATGCTGCCATGATTTTATGGGATCTCTCTGTATAGACTGAGCAAACTTAAGGGACTGTTCCTGCTGAATTGTGCTTAGTACAGGGGATACCTATGCTTCCATCGTTTTATGGGATCTCTCTGTACAGACTATGAGCAAACTTAGGGGCTGTTCCTGCTGAATTGTGCTTAGTACAGGGGAATACCTATGCTGCTATAGTTTTATGGGATATCTGTACAGAGTATGAGCAAACTTAGGGTACTGTTCCTGCTGAATTGTGCTTAGTACAGAGGAATACCTATGCTGCCATTGTTTTATGGGATCTCTTTGTACAGACTATGAGCAAATTAGGGGCTGTTCCTGCTGAATTGTGCTTAGTATAGGGGAATACCTATGCTGCCATCGTTTTATGGGATCTCTCTCTACAGACTATGAGCAAATTTAGGGACTGTTCCTGCTGAATTGTGCTTAGTACAGGGAATACCTATGCTGCCATAGTTTTATGGGATCTCTGTACAGAGTATGAGCAAACTTAGGGGACTGCTCCTGCTGAATTGTGCTTAGTACAGGGAATACCTATGCTGCCATAGTTTTATGGGATCTATGTACAGAGTATGAGCAAACGTAGGGGACTGTTCCTGCTTAATTGTGCTTAGTACAGGGGAATACCTATGCTGCTATAGTTTTATGGGATCTCTCTGTTCAGACTATGAGCAAACTTAGGGACTGTTCCTGCTTAATTTGTGCTTAATACAGGGGATACCTATGCTGCCATAGTTTTATGGGATCTCTCTGTACAGGCTATGAGGAAACTTAGGGGCTGTTCCTGCTGAATTGTGCTTAGTACAGGGAATACCTATGCTGCCATAGTTTTATTGGATATCTCTGTACAGACTATGAGGAATCTTAGGGGACTGTTCCTGCTGAATTGTGCTTAGTACAGAGGAATACCTATGCTGCCATAGTTTTATGGGATCTCTCTGTACAGACTATGAGGAAACTTAGGGGCTGTTCCTTCTTAATTGTGCTTAGTATAGGGGAATACCTATGCTGCCATAGTTTTATGGGATCTCTCTGTACAGACTATGAGCAGACTTAGGGGCTGTTCCTGCTGAATTGTGCTTAGTACAGGGGATACCTATGCTGCCAGTTTGAGCGGCGTGGTGAAGAATCGCGTCTGTCCCTCCACGATAACTCACAGTCTGGCGGGATACATCATCGCGTACTGCAGGTTAAGGTCTCGGAGGTGCCGTTTCCACCCATGAACTTCCGCTCTACTTCCGCCGAGAAATCTCCAAATACTGAGATCTTTGCGGCCTGGAAAGTAAGGGTGTCTTTCTTTCTCACCAGCGATAGTACGGCATCCTGATCTCTGGCGTTTAGTAAGCGGGCAATTAGGGGGCAAGGTGGTGCCCCCGTGATCGGTGGCCTCGTCGGAATCCTGTGGGCCTGCTCTATAGTGAAAGCCACGGCGAAGCTGTTTTGCCCAAACTGCTCAATTTTCCAGGCTTCAATAAAATTTTCAGGGGAGCTTCCCTCTGCCCTCTCTGGGAAGCCGATGAATCTTAAGTTGTTCCGCCGCAGCCTGTTCACCAGATCGTCCGATTTGGAGTTGCAAGCTGCTACTGCTTGTTTTAGATGTTGGACTTGCTCCGGCAGTGGGCGACATAGATCTTCAACGGAGCTGACCCTTTACTCCAGGGCTGCTGTCCATTCGCACACCTTCTGCAAGTCTTGCGTTATGATTGAAAGCTCGATTTTTATTTCGTCTGTTTATGCATACGGCCCTACCTGTCAGTGCAGGACGACTGGGGTTAAGTTCTCCTCTCTGGAGGCAGGACAAACAATTAATGAATTCTGAAGCTCCTCCTCTTCCTGTGTCTCCTTCCACCTTCAGTTTTTTGTTTGTCCTGCTCGGAGGTGGACACCTTCTACATCCTCTTCGCATTTTTATATTTATTTTTCATTTTATTGATTTTTCTTTTTTGGTTTATTTAGTGTGCTCTTATCTGACTTGAGCCCCCTACTTGGTTGTGTGCTTGGTCAGTATATTGAGCCCTGCTACGCATATCTTTGCAGGTGAGCCCCTCTTTTTATTGTGTGCTCCTTTATTATTATGCATGTTTAGAGCCCTACTGTGTTGTGTGCTCCGCTTGTGGCGTTTGCTGACTAGTGTGAGCCCCATCCCCTCTTATGGGAAAGGTGCGCTCCACTACATACTGATGCGCCAGTATTTCCCTCGTGGAATTAGTCAGGATTCATACCTGTGCAGAGAGGCGCCACATACGCGTCCTGCTCCTACGTCACTTCCGCCCGCACTGATCTGTTGAAATGCGCGCCAATACGGCAGCGCATTCTGATGACGTCATCGGGGAGCGCTATTAAGCGAGACACGCGGCTGCAGCCCTCTGTCCTCACGCTGGCTACTAGAAAGTCACAGATAAGTACTTGTCTCTGCCTTCTATATATATATTCAGCTTTGTGGCCCCTATTCTTGGAAAACGCCTATCCAGAAACATCACTTTCACACAACCAGTGGTCTAACTGATATTATGGCTAATTCGAAGGAACTGTTTGACCTCATTGAGGATTTCTCTGAGGGCCCCAAGAGACCTATTAAGGCAACCAGAAAGAGGGGCAAAAGAAAGGAAGCAATTAATGCTTCACCCTCTCCTCCTATTTTGCACAAGATGACTAAATCTCCTCAGTCTCCACAGTCAGACATTGAATTACAACAGCCTATATCAACCATTGCTATGGTTCATGCCAGTCAGGAACCTCCTTCCCCTCCTCATTTTTCACCTGGCCCGTCCAGCCCAGCTCATACTTTTCAATCTATACCACAGGATTTTTCTCCATCTTCACATGCTAATAATTAGCTTCCTTATCGTGCAAATCTCCATGGCTCAAGTTTCATCCAGACAAAGCAGTTCTTCGTCCAAACTCGGCCTTCTTACCTAAGATGGTATCGGACTTTCATGTCAACCAAGACATTGTCATTCCAGCCTTCCATGTTAGGGATTCTGATCAGTCAGATGAGATCACACATCCTTTGGATCCGGTCAGAGCCCTCAAAACTTATGTCCAGAGATCTCAACCTCTTAGACATACAGATGTGCTGTTCGTCCTATTCGGGGGTCATAATGCTGGTTCCCCTGCTTCAAAACGGACCATAGCTAGATGGCTTGTAGACACCATTTCTCTAGCTTATACACAGGCAGGATTGCCCCCACCTATCCAATTGAGGGCACATACCACTAGGAAGGTCAGTACTTCATGGGCCTTCTTTAATGATGCTTCATTAGAAACAATTTGCCAGGCCGCCACTTGGGCCTCACCTCACACTTTTTCCAAGTTCTATAAGTTTGATTTGTTTAATGCAAGCCAATCAGAATTTGGCAGGAAGGTGCTACAAGCAGCAGTAGCACGTAGCTAGCTTCCTATAGTTACAAAAAAATTCAGTCTTGTTACACGTTTCAAGTTTTTTTGTTTCTACCCTACCCTTTTTTAGGACGGCTTTGGGACATCCCCAGTCGTCCTGCACTGACAGGTAGGGCCGTATGCATAAAAGGAGATTTACTTACCTGGTAAAGCTCTTTTGCATAGGCCCGTACTGTCAGTGCAGCATCCCGCCCTTTTTTTGGTGTGGGTGTCGGTTACTGCCGTTCCTTAGCTAGTTAGGGAGTTAGTTCTATGTTTGCTGTGTGCCTCCATTCACAGACGAGGAGGAGCTTCAGAATTCATTAATTGTTTGTCCTGCCTCCAGTGGGAGGAGAACTTAACCCCAGTCGTCCTGCACTGACAGTACGGGCCTATGCAAAAGAGCTTTACCAGGTAAGTAAATCTCCTTTTTTGAGCAGAGCAGGCTGTTGCTGGATTCTTTTGAGGCTCTAATCTCTGCCAGCAAATCGGCCAATGTTGGTTGCTGAGCTTCCGATGCGTCTTGGCTTTGGCCTTCCCTCGTGTCAGGCCCAGGAGAAAGATCTCTGATGCCATTTTGCTCAAGCTGAGGTTCCCGTGCATATTTTAAAGTTTGGATGCCGCCTCGGAGGCTCGTTTTGCCCCATTAGAAATCTTGGGGGTATTGCCAATTACTTTTAACACCGGTGCTGGACGGTACCCAGGCCCGGATTTGCGGCAAGGCCGCATAGGCCCGGGCCTAGGGCGGCAAAAAATAGGGGCGGCATGCCGCCCAGCCGCATTATGGGACATTCACGTCCCCATTCAACTACATCAGTTGCGCCAGCGTTTTTTCACCGGCGCGCTGGGAAGGCGGGCGCTAGGACCGCGCAGTCGCCTGGGGCGGCCGGAGAGGAAATCCGGCGCTGACGGTACCGGATCCACAGAACCTCAGAAAGGCGTCCACGTTATTTTTGGGCCAAAACCCACCGCCTTTGGTATCATGACACTATAGAGAAAAGTGATTGTAGAAGAGGGTGGGGTTAGAATAAATGGCACACAAGCAATAAGTATATTTGTAGGGACCCCGATACACACGGAGCACAAACCTCCTGGGTCATTGGGAGTGGGACAGTGTTGGACTGGAGATCCTGGGCCCACTGGGACTGTTACCTCAGGGGCCCCCACACAGTGTCAGACTGGGACACCAGGGGCCCACCCAGAAACCTTAGACCAGGGGCCCACTCTCTGTACTATTATTCTTCCTCACATCACTCAACCTCTATTCTCCAAGTCTCTTTTCTTTACATACTATAATCTATTAATCCGTCTATTTAGCGTCTTTGTTCTCATAGAAATTGATAATGACCATGAAATAGGCCAAATGATTAGAAGCAAGAGGGCCCACCGGGAGTTTTCCTGGTATCCCTGTGGGCCAGTCCGACACTGGAGTGGGAGAAAGGGTGCAGCTGTGGGTGACTCTTCAGCCCGCTCCCCTCTATAGGAGACAATGCAGAACATTCTATTGATTGATGAAGGGATGAGCTGGAACATTTCCAGATAAACAAGGAGAAATTTCACAGCCCGACAGAACAACAAATGGACTCGGCTGACAGCGGGGGGGACATGATATGATTTATTAGGCTTTTATTTACTCATCAGACTCTTGATGTCTTGAGTTTTTCTGCAATAAATTCAATTTACTGGCACATTTGCCCCTCCTAGGCCATTGATCGCCCACCTGTTTAACGCCAAAGACCGGGACAAGGTGCTGTCCTTAGCACGAATAAATGGCCAACTGCTTCACCAGGCTGCCAACATCTCTCTCTTTGCAGATTATTCGATGGAAGTGCAACGTCAGTGGGCAGTATTTCAAAGCAGCAAAGCCAGGCTGCGGGCGGCTGGGATAGCGTACGCCATGCTCTACCTAGCATGTCTCCGGGTTCAAGCGGGAGGATGCTCCCATTTTTTCACCTCACCCCAGGAGCTAAATGCCTGGCTCGACTCAAGAAGGGTTTCCGGCCTCAGCCAGCATCAGATGAACGACGAGGCGTGTGAGTATGGGCACCCCCTGGTTTCAACTACCTGATCAACTAACTAGCCCCTGGCTCCCCACATTCTTGGGCCAGACCCACTCAGCCCAATCTAAAGGAGCCCATAGCTAATTCCCAACCTGGGTCGGCCGATATATAGGGGGACGCAATAACTATGGGGCACCCCCAACTAACTCAAGCATTGCCAATCCGCAATTTCCTGGCAGCAGTCCGCTGCGCAATGGTGGCCCAGCGCTATCTTTAGCCGACCCAGCTCCGACCACCTTTATCTGGCTCCCCAAACCCTTTGGCCATATAAAGGTTTTCTTTTTCTCTCCCCGGGCACCCTACTGCTGCATGATAATGCAAAATACAGGGGAATCTGGTGGTCCCCAAGTTCACAGATGCAAGTTCACCAGAAAGAGCTGCACGTGGCCCTCATTCAGTAGGGCTCACTATAGTGGCGTGACCCATTCCCAAAAATGGTTACATTAAGTTTCTGGACTAATTCTGCCCACAGTTGGGGAAAGGGCGGAAGGGGAAGGTGGTGGGTGTTGGGGTACTGTTCAAATGTGTATGTTTCAGTGTCCTGCTCAAGATTGTAAATGTCACAAGAATTGCATGATAATGAGACCAAGGGAGGGAAGTGGTATGGCATTCCCAGACATGTACCTCCACTACTTAGCGCCCCAACTCACGCATATCTCCCCTATGATACACCAGGATATCTCTCCACCTCTGTACAATCTTTGAGCATCAATAACCGGGAACTTAGATTCCCAGTGGCAAGACCTCCTGGTCAAAAAACCTGGTAAACCATCCTCACCACTAATCATAATGCAAGCCAAAGTCCTACGAACGGCACATAGTACAATTCAGTTCAGCCACCTAGTCCCGCAAACGCCCATTTGGGGTAACAATACATTCCCGCACCTGGTCTCCATAAACCCTCCAAAAATCTGGCAGATGCTAAACCTCACCACGATAGGAGACTTATGGGAGTCTGGTAGGGTGAGACCCCTGCAAGAGTCTCAGACCACAACGCAGCTCCCCCAATCCCAATGGCTCATGCACCATAGGGTTGGTACTGCCCTGACAAGACAATCCACCAGGGACAACATTTCCATTGCCAACTCCCCAGTGGTAGATCTCTTAGTAGATCCTGCTAAAAAGAGAAAAGTATCTTCCCTGTACAAAATGTTGCATAAGCCTCTCCACAGAGACTCTCTAATCCCCTCCAGGGAAGCCTGGGAAGATGACTTAGGGGTGATCACGGATGACCAATGGTCCTGGGTGCTGGCCACACCTAGCATGGTTTCTATGTGACTGAGGCACGGTATGCTGCAGCTGTACCTAATACACAGAGCCTACTATACGCTACAGAGGTTATATGTAATGAAAGTTCTGCATTCCCCAATATGTTTGAGATGCAATGAGGAGATAGCCACCCTGGATCATACCCTGTGGAGTTGCCCAAAGCTCAAGGATTACTGGGAGGGAGTGGGTGGTTGACCAGAGGAATCCCTGGGTGGAGTAATTGCACAGCCAGGTCATGTCTTCTAACATTGGACTTGAATACCAACTTGAAATTTATACTAAAACTTTTATTGCTAAAGCCCTGTTTGAAGCCAGAAGGGGGCTTACTTTGCATTGGAAGGACTCCTCTCCCCCATTGGTGTGTGAATGGCATAAAGTGATGAAAGATCAAGCAGCAATGGAAAAAGCAATAATGGTCAAAAAAGGCCTCTTGGACAAAAACCCCCTTATCTGGCAGTACTGGACAGTAAACCAAAATACACCGCCCTTGTCCTCTCGGGGAAATGATGATAATGGGTAAACACCCCTTAACAACTGGTGGGCACTACGGGTGGGCATAGTGGAGTTCATCTCCTCCCCTGGGTAATATGTTAACCTAGGATTGCCTGTGCTTTATTATCTGCTGGAACTGTGTTATACCACTCCGTATGTATACCTGACATGTGACAATTATTCTAATAAGCAAAAAAAATACAAAAAAAAAGTTTTTAAAAATGTTTTTTCTCTGCCTAGCCCACTTCTGATGACGTCACTTCCCGTTTCCAGCAACGGCACTTCCTGCTTTATGGTGGTCAGCGAGTGGCGGATCAGTTTGCAGATCAGGCAGTTGCGGGTCAGGTAGGTAAAAATGTGGGTGTGGGTGCGGGTACTCTACCGTAAGGTGGGGCCTTCATATTAAAGTGGTGATTCACCTTCAAGTTAACGTTTAGTTAATTTCTAAGCAACTTTTCAATTGGTCTTCATTATTTCTTTTTTAATTTTTTTTTTATTATTTGCCTTCTTCTTTTCAGACATCAAATGGGGGGTTACTAACCCCATCTAAAAACAAATGCTCTGTAAGGCTACAAATTTATTGTTATTGGTACTTTTTATTATTCCTCTTTCTATCCAGGCCTCTCCTATTCATATTCCAGTCTATTAATCAAATCAGTGCATGGTTGCTAAGGTAATTTGGACCCTAGCAACCAGATTGTGGAAACTGCAAACTGTAGATCTGCTGAATAAAAAGCTAAATGACTCTAAAACCACAAATGATAAAAAGTGAAAACCAATATATCATACTAAAAGTTAACTTAAAGGGGTTGTTCACCTTTGAGTTAACTGTTAGTATGATGTAGAGAGGGATATTCTGAGACAATTTGCCATTGGTTTTCATTTTTTTATTTGTGGTTTTTAAGTTATTTAGCTTTTTATTCAGCAGCTCTCCAGTTTGCAGTTTCCAATATCAGGTTGCTAGGCTCCAAATTACCCTAGCAACCATTCATTTATTTGAATAAGAGACTAGAATATGAATAGGAGAGGCCTCAATACAAAGAGGAGAAATAAAAAAAAGAGCAATAATAGATCATTTGTAGCTTTACGGAGCATTTGTTTTTAGATGGGGTCAGTGACCCCATTTGAAAACTGGAAAGAATCAGAAAAAAAGGTAAATTAAAAACAATAAAAAGTAAATAATGAGTACCAATTAAAAAGTTGCATAGAATTCACCATTCTATAACCTACTAAAAGTTAACTGAAAGCTGAACAACCCCTTTAATGGACGAGTGGATAACCAGGTGATTTGCATGAAATTCCGAGGGGTTATCTCAGTTCCACTTACAACTCTTAGGGCCCCAGGCCACCAATGTTTTTAACTCTTAGGGCCCCAGGCCACCAATGTTTTTAACTCTTAGGGCCCCAGGCCACCAATGTTTATAACTCTTAGGGCCCCAGGCCACCAATGTTTTAAATTCTTAGGGCCCCAGTTCACCAATGTTTTTAACTCTTAGGGCCCCAGGCCACCAATGTTTTTAACTCAAAAGTTGTACCCAAAAAACAAATGCAGTTTAGTCATTGGCCAATATCAAGCTCCTTCATATACTAAATGTCTGGTATAGTGACAATAGGCTGGTGGGAAGTGGATGGAATTCCAGTGTTAAGAAAGGGGCCTTGGACTTGAATGGAAATGCTGTTACATTGTGGCCTATGGAGTAAAGCAATATTCTAGTTCCCTCCAATCATTAGAGATCAGTATGTGTCCCTATGTCTTTCAGCCCCATCATGTACATATTAATCAATTAACCCTGCAGAGATATTAACCCATTCCCTTCTTCAACTAAAGCCCTGTATCAGCACCACCACCCAGTTTTACCCTCACACAACCGCTCAGTCATCTTTAGTAGAACGAGGCACAGGAGCCCCTTCCCTCAATATTCACCATAGGGATTAAAGAAAAACACAGAGACATATTTATGGAGAAACCTGGCGGTGAGCACAGGATTTATTACAATTAATAGGCAATTTATATTTGGGCCTCCCTAACAGTGGATGATCCAGAGGAAGGAGAAAAACCCTAGAGTGCTATGGGGGCCAATCTGCACTGAAGGTAAAAATTCCTTCCTGACTCCTAGAAACGGCAGTCGGTTCTACACCCTGGATCATGGCTAGACCCCCCGCCCCCTACCTATACACCCCCACCTCCTATTCACCCCTCACCTATACACACCCCCTCAACATTCTCCAATACATAACCCCCACTCTCCCTCCTGTACACAACCCCCTATTCCTTTACACAACCCCCTACTTTCGCTCTTGTACATAACCCCCACTCTCCCTCCTATACTCAACCCCCACTCTCCCTCCTGTACACAACCCCCTACTCTCCCTCCTGTACATAACCCCCCACTCTCCTTCCTGTACACAACCCCCTACTCTCCCTCCTTCACACAACCCCCTACTTTCGCTCTTGTACATAACCCCCACTCTCCCTCCTGTATATAACCCCCACTCTCCCTCTTGTACACAACCCCCTACTCTCTCTCCTGTACACAACCCCCTACTCTCTCTCCTGTACACAACCCCCTACTCTCCCTCCTGTATATAACCCCCACTATCCCTCCTATACACAACCCCCTACTCTCCATCCTGTACATAACCCCCACTCTCCCTCCTTTACACGTACACAACCCCCTACTCTCCCTCCTGTACATAACCCCCACTCTCCCTCCTGTACACAACCCCCTACTCTCCCTCCTGTACATAACCCCCACTCTCCCTCCTATACACAACCCCCTACTCTCCCTCCTTTACACAACCCCCTACTTTCGCTCTTGTACATAACCCCCACTCTCCCTCCTGTATATAACCCCCACTCTCCCTCTTGAACACAACCCCCTACTCTCTCTCCTGTACACAACCCTCTACTCTCCCTCTTGTACATAACCCCCTACTCTCCCTCTTATACATAACCCCCACTCTCCCTCCTGTATATAACCCCCACTCTCCCTCCTATACACAACCCCCTACTCTCCTTCCTGTACATAACCCCCTACTCTCCCTCCTTTACACAACCCCCTACTTTCCCTCTTGTAGATAACCCCCACTCTCCCTCCTATACACAACCCCCTACTCTCCCTCCTGTACATAACCCCCACTCTCCCTACTATACACAACCCCCTACTCTCCTTCCTGTACACAACCCCCTACTCTCCCTCCTTTACACAACCCCCTACTTTCCCTTTTGTAGATAACCCCCACTCTCCCTCCTGTACAAAACCCCCACTCTCCCTCTTGTACACAACCCCCTACTCTCCCTCCTGTACATAACCCCCTACTTTCGCTCTTGTACATAACCCCCACTCTCCCTCCTGTATATAACCCCCAATCTCCCTCTTGTACACAACCCCCTACTTTCTCTCCTGTACACAACCCCCTTTTCTACCTCTTGTACATAACCCCCTACTCTCCCTCCTATACTCAACCCCCTACTCTCCCTCCTGTACATAACCCCCACTCTCCCTACTCTCCTTCCTGTACACAACCCCCTACTCTCCCTCCTTTACACAACCCCCTACTTTCCCTTTTGTAGATAACCCCCACTCTCCCTTTTGTACAAAACCCCCACTCTCCCTCTTGTACACAACCCCCTACTCTCCCTCCTGTACATAACCCCCACTCTCCCTCCTATACACAACCCCCTACTCTCCTTCCTGTACACAACCCCTACTCTCCCTACTTTACACAACCCCCTACTTTCCCTCTTGTAGATAACCCCCACTCTCCCTCTTGTACATAACCCCCACTCTCCCTCCTGTATTTATAACCCCCACTCTCCCTCCTATACACAACCCCCACTCTCCCTCCTGTACAAAACCCGCACGCTCCCTCTTGAACACAACCCCCTACTCTCCTTCCTGTACACAACCCCCTACTCTCCCTCTTGTACATAACCCTCTACTCTCCCTCTTGTACATAACCCCCACTCTCCCTCCTGTATATAACCCCCACTCTCCCTCCTATACACAACCCCCTACTCTCCCTCCTGTACAAAACCCCCACTCTCCCTCCTGTACACAACCCCCTACTCTCCCTCCTGTACATAACCCCCACTCTCCCTCCTATACACAACCCCCTACTCTCCCTCCTGTACAAAACCCCCACTCTCCCTCCTGTACACAACCCCCTACTCTCCTTCCTGTACACAACCCCCTACTCTCTCTCCTGTACACAGAGAATCTGGGAAGGGAGTGTGACTGTGGGATAGCAAGTATAGTAGGGAGAGATGGTGTCTATAGCAACAGTGGATAATAGTCTCTGGGAAGGGAGTGTGACTGTGGGATAGCAGGTATAGTAGGGAGAGATGGTGCCTATAGTAACAGTGGATAATAGTCTCTGGGAAGGGAGTGTGACTGTGGGATAGCAGGTATAGTAGGGAGAGATTGTGCCTATAGTAACAGTGGATAATAGTCTCTGGGAAGGGAGTGTGACTGTGAGATAGCAGTTATAGTAGGGAGAGATGGTGCCTATAGTAACAGTGGATAATAGTCTCTGGGAAGGGAGTGTGACTGTGGGATAGCAGGTATAGCAGGTATAGTAGGGAGAGATTGTGCCTATAGTAACAGTGGGATAATAGTCTCTGGGAAGGGAGTGTGACTGTGGGATAGCAGGTATAGTAGGGAGAGATGGTGCCTATAGTAACAGTGGATAATAGTCTCTGGGAAGGGAGTGTGACTGTGGGATAGCAGGTATAGCAGGTATAGTAGGGAGAGATTGTGCCTATAGTAACAGTGGGATAATAGTCTCTGGGAAGGGAGTGTGACTGTGGGATAGCAGGTATAGTAGAGAGAGATGGTGCCTATAGTAACAGTGAATAATAGTCTCTGAGAAGGGAGTGTGACTGTGGGATAGCCGGTATAGTAAGTAGAGAAGGTGCTATTAGTAGTAGTTGTAATACCCCAGCACTAACAGAAAACAGATAAAAATCAGTAGTAAGTGGAGGGGTTTATATGAAGCAGTTATTATAATGTATAAGTTTATATTGGGATCTTTGTACTGAATTATATGAGAATCTCCTACATGAATTTTTCAGCAGTGGAAACACTAGTTATTGAGCCCCCCAATCAGATTGTTGGATCCCCCTAAAGTCTCAATCAGCCCCATATAATTCCTGGGCACCCCAACAGTTGCAGGCTCATCTCTCTCTATAGAGTCACCCCTGCATTTCTGTAAAATGATTTGTATGAATCACAGCAGCTTTGGTTGGAAAAAACCCACATTCATTGAGTTCAACCTTTTGTCCTGGCAAAACCTGACCAACTGCAGGGGGGTATTTGTGCGGCACATACAAGGGGCACAGCCAAAAACTATTGGTACTTCCCACTTGTGTTCATAGGGGGGCAGACAAATAACGTGTGGAGTGAATTGAGATGGCGGTGCTATTACATAGGGGGCTGGGATGTATTTTGGCGAGGGGGTGTCAGACTAGTTCATTGGGTCCTGTGATTCGCTGTCGGCTCAGTGAGGCACTTTAAGAGGCAGTGACACCCCTTTTAAGGGGAATTTTGGTCCTTTCCACTTACACAAACTGCTGCACCACTGACTGTGCTAAATACAATGTGACTGAGATACACCTGTGGCATTTTTGGAGAAACCATTGTATATGTTGCTTGTAACCCACCCAGCACCCATATAATACTGTTACATTATGTACTGTGGAATAAAGTGATATTGTAGTATAATATAGTAAGTAGGGTCTCCTCATATCTGTGTCTATTGCTCCTTGTGTATTTCAGCCCATCACTTACATATTAACCAATGAATTCCCAGATCAGAACCCATTCTAACAACCCCCTGCACAGATATTAACCCTGTGTATTTTAGCCCCATCACTTACATATTAACCGATGAATTCCCAGAGCAGAAACCATTCTAATAACCCCATGCACAGATATTAACCCTGTGTATTTTAGCCCCATCACATACATATTAACCAATGAATTCCCAGATCAGAACCCATTCTTACAACCCCCTGCATAGATATTAACCCTGTGTATTTTAGCCCCATCACATTCATATTAACCAATGAATTCCCAGAGCAGAACCCATTCTAACAACCCCCTGCACAGATATTAACCTGTGTATTTCAGCCCATCACTTACATATTAACCAATGAATTCCCAGAGCAGAAACCATTCTAACAACCCCCTGCACAGATATAAAACCATACAAACCTTTAACAAAACCTCTTTCCACTCTGCCCCACACCTGCCCATTTGAGCAGTCCCCCCACAGTATTAAATGACACAATTGGTCAGTTACCTTTATCAGAATGAGGCACTGGAGCCTCTTACCTCCCCTCAAGATTCACCATAGAGATTCAATAAAAACACAGAGACATATTTATAGGCAAACCTGTTGGTGGGAACAGGATTTATTCATATTAAAGTCAATTTGGGTTGGGCATTCATAACAGCTAATGATCCAGAGGAAGGCAAAAACCCTAGGGAAAAATTCCTTCCTGACTCCAAATGGCAATCGGTATTACTCCCTGGATCATGGCTTAAAGGAACAGTTCAGTGTAAAAATAAACACTGTGCACAATAAAAAATGTTTCTAATATAGTGAGTTAGCCAAAAAATGTAATGTATAAAGGCTGGAGGGACTGGATGTCTAACATAATAGCCAGAATATTACTTCCTGTGGCCCCCCTTCAAGTCACTGATTGGTTAGTGGCTGGTAACCAATCAGTGGAACCCAAGAGAGCTGCAAAACAGGAAGTAGTGTTCTGGCTATTATGTTACACATCCATTTACACCAGCCTTCAAACATTACATTTTTGGCTAACTCACTATATTAGAAACATTATTTTATTTTCACAGTCTATTTACCCAGTTTTTCTATTTACATTAAACTGAACACAGGAATCATATTAAAGGAATCATTCAGTATAAAAATAAACACTGGCTAAATAGATAGTCTGTGCAAAATAAAAAATGTTTCTGATATAGTGAGTTAGCCAAAAATGTAATGTATAAAGGCTGGAGTGACTGGATGTCTAACATAATAGCCAGAACACTACTTCCTGATTTGCAGCCCATGTGGCCCCCTTCAAGTCACTGATTGGTTATTGGCTGGTAACCAATCAGTGAAAACCAAGAGAGCTGCAAAGCAGGAAGAAGTGTTCTGGCTATTATGTTAGACATCCAGTCACTCCAGCCTTTATACATTACATTTTTGGCTAACTCACTATATTCAAAAGATTTTTTATTTTGCCCAACCTATCTATTTACCTAATGTTTATTTTAATACAGATCAGTTCCTTTAATATGTCTGTGTTTAGTTCACTGTAAAAGAAGAAAAACTGGGTAAATAGGATGTTTAAAATAAAAAATGTTTCTAATATTGTAAGTTAGCCAAAAATGTAACATATAAAGGCTGGAGTGACTGAATGTCTAATAGAATAGCCAGAACACAACTTCCTGATTTGCAGCCCATGTGGCCCCTTCAAGTCACTGATTGGTTAGTGGCTGGTAACCAATCAGTGGAAACCAAGAGAGCTGCAAAGCAGGAAGTGTTCTGGCTGTTATGTTAGACATCCAGTCACTCCAGCCTTTATACATTACATTTATGGCTAACTCACTATATTCAAAAGATTTTTTATTTCACACATCCTATATATTTACCTAATGTTTATTTTAATACTGAATGATTCCTTTAATATGTGTGTGTGGAAGGGAGGGTGCAGGTGTAAGTGTATGTGTGAATGCTTGTGTGGGGTCCAGTGTGGGTGCAAGGTATTTACGGCGCAGGAGTGGGGCGACGACAGTTTATCCCTCTGAAGAACTTCTTGGTGGAACGCTGCAAAGAAAAGAAATATCTTGTAAATTGTTAAAGAAGAATTAATTACAGATAAATAATTATTAGCATGTCAGCTCTCTAGAATGGCACCTTTTATTCTTATATTGATCAGCTTGTGTGAGTCTAGTTTCTAGTAGCAAAGTTATTTCCAAAGAAGGGAAGAGCTACAACAGCCCTATGAGAGTTACCAAACCTCCCCTAATTGGTCTATAGAGAATCAACAGCGGTATCTGGAAACTTGGCCAGATCTCTGCTCAGAGTCAGTAACCCAGTACAACCTATAGACAGCCATACCCTGGCCAATAGGGGAAATTCTCTTACTGATCAGGCCACAGGCGAAAAAAGACAGAGAACATACAAGGCAGCTATGGCAACCTTTCAATTTCTCCAATAATTTGGGTAGACAGCCTGAATGACTGGAAGGCTATAAAGTACACGAGAGCCAACATGGTGCATTAGCATATGAAAATAGAAAGCCAGTAATATTAGATATATTACCCAGATCCTCTGGAGCCTGATGGCAACCCTTCTTCTCCGGGTTGGCTGCTGCTGTTGTTTTTGTTCAGCAGGAACTTCTTCTTCTAATTCATGCTTTTTCGCCTCTTGTTCTCCAGTTGTATCCCCTCTTCTTTCTTTTCGTCAGGAACATCTTTCTCCGGTTCTTCCCCCTTTTCTTGGTTTTCAGCAGGAACATCATCTTCTTGTCCTGCTTTTGCTCCTCTTCTTCCTCCAGCTCTATCTCTTCTTCTTTCTCCAGTTCTTCCACATCTTCCTGCTGTTCAAGAGGAACCACTTTCTTCTGTTCTTCTACCTCTTCTTGCTTTTCAGCAGGAACATCTTCCTCTTGTTCCTGCTTTTCCTCCTCTTGTCCCTCCAGTTCCATCACCTCGTCTTGCTGTTCATCTTTCTCCAGTTCTTCCACATTCTCTGTCTTTTCAGCTGGACCATCTTCTTCTTGCTCCTCTTGTTCCTCCAGTCCCATCTCCTCTTCTTGTTGTTCTGGAGGAACATCTTTCTCCAGTTCTTCCATATCCTCCAGTTCCATCACCTCCTCTTGCTGTTCATCTTTCTCCAGTTCTTCCACATTCTCTATCTTTTCAGCTGGACCATCTTCTTCTTGCTCCTCTTGTTCCTCCAGTCCCATCTCCTCTTCTTGTTGTTCTGGAGGAACATCTTTCTCCAGTTCTTCCATATCCTCCAGTTCCATCACCTCCTCTTGCTGTTCATCTTTCTCCAGTTCTTCCACATTCTCTGTCTTTTCAGTGGACCATTTCTTCTTGTTTCTCCTCTTGTTCCTCCAGTCCCATCTCCTCTTCTTGTTGTTCTGGAGGAACATCTTTCTCCAGTTCTTCCATATCCTCTTTCTTTTCTGGAGGAACATCTTCGTCTTGTTCTTTGTTTTTCTCCTCTTGTTCCTCTTCATGGTGTTCCACCTCTTCTTGCTCCTCCTGAAGGTTCTCCTCTTCCTGCAGGTGATCTTCCTCCACGTTCTCCTGTTGACTGGTCCTAAAGGGGATATAATGGAGAACAATCAGTCAGCGTAATTTGTTTACAAAGTGTTGAGACTACAAATATCATTACTGAAGTAATAATATATTCCCTGATAGTCATTAATGTGTTGATTGGGGGGATTTAGTATATTATATGGGTTGATAAGAGTAAATTGATAGACCAGCTAAAATTTTTGTGGAAAGAAAGAGCAGGTTTTCCAATATAAATTTTTTCGCCTTCTTGCTGTGTTAAGATCATTATATAGAACCTATTTCTGTCTGCTCTTTGCCTGGACTGAATGGTTCCTAACTCACAATTCAAACTATTGCAAAGCCACACTTCAACTGGTTGTACAAGTGACTTTTTCTGTTTAGTCCTGATTAGATTAAATTAGATGTCTAATTATAGGCTGCAGCCGAGGAATTCTGGGAGATTGTGGTGGCACCTGCAGTCCAATATGAAACTGTGTAATGCTGAAATCAGTGCTCTGACTGGCTACATTCATTTGTTCTTATATATATATTGTTCTTATGCATCATAAACTGGAATGGAATATTAAATGTAAAATACATACATGGCAGCTTCTTCCAGCTCCTTCTCTTTCTCGAGGAGTTTGCTCTCCATGCCCTCCGATATTGATCTTAAAGTCTGTTGGGGAAGACACAAGGAGAGGAGCAAAGGGTAAATAAGACATTTATACTCTGTATTGGAGGAAGCATGAGGGACAGAGACAGTGATCCGGACACTTACTTGAAAGGCTTCGGCAACCTCGTCTCGGTCTATTTTGATGTTTCTGAGCTGTGGGAGAAAAAACTCAATGTTATACAAACACTGCATTGTACCCATGTTATTAGGGTTCCTATGAGGGGCCTCTGTGCATAACCCACACTGCATTGCAACAGTTTTTGCTTTTGCTTTGTTGCTGCTGAAAATGGGACTTAGGTGGGTGAGTTTAGAAGAGATCCAGTCAATAATACTGTTACTAAGGCACCCAGTCACTAATATTAATACTAATAATGCCACTTACAGGTGATTCCGGCAGCTGGAAATCAGTCACAATCTTATCCAGTTGTTCCTGTAACATAAAAAAAGTGTCAGAGTGAGGGAGAAATGGATTAAGCAATATTATCGGGTAGATGAGAAGCAGAAATATGGAGCAGCGCTGCTGTGCAGTTCCCATTCACCTGCAGTGTCACTATAGGCCACACATCAGTGATATGTATATAATTATAATAATAATAATAATTAGATATATGATTATATGTTTTACTGTCAGTTCTTGGTTTAAAGGGCATAAGAACCAAATACACGCAACAATAGGAATTTACAATAAATATTAGTGCTTCACCCGCATGTACATGAAGGCCACAGGGCAATGTTTTTACAGACATGGGGATAGCATTTTAGTTTTCTTCTCAGTTTGGGATATAAAACATATATATTCTCCTCTATAATTAGTTTATAGTCTGGAGGTGCAATAGCTGACTACATTGTATAAGCCAAGAGCTGGCAATCTAATGCCACACTGATTTAAAATAAATTACAAATAGTTAATGGACTGAAATAGACATAGGGCGCAACAGTCCATGAGAAATAAAAGGCCTGGGGACACAACATTTCTATAATAATAATAATTACAATCTAATATCATTTATTCCCTATTTTAGATTCCTTACCAGATTCATGACCACGTATATAAAATACACCAGGTTCGCCCTAGTCAGGTACTGGTGGGTGACTGCATATCTGATGAGGAAGTTGGCTCTGAAAAAGAATTGCCATTGAGCATTAATACAAGGTTTTATCTACTGCTGCATTGCATTTCTACTATGGCTGGGCCCTGGTTAACCTATATAGAGCCCAATGATCCAAAAACCGTCAAAATAAAAAGGCACTAATAAAAGAACAATTTCCGGCAAAATAATCTTTTTTTATAGATAGTTGAAGGAGGAAAAGTCAGCTAAAATGTTCTAAATTGCTTATGATGAATATTTATAAATAGGGCCCTGGGGTGGAGCCGATGGCCAAAGTCCATCCAATCTTGAAGCAGGGGGTTTATTTACTATGTGATGCTGCAATTAGAGAATGGATGATTGGGTGCATGTGTCTGACCCCTGGCACACCTTGCACTTTATTCAGACCCCCAAGAGATAGTGTCTCAGGGGCCAAACAATACAGGACAGGTCAATTGACACCAAATTCTGAGGCCAATGAGGGATCCCATTTTGCCCCCTTATCTCTCCTACACACACCCCTGGGGCAATGACCAACAGTTCCCAAAATAAGCAGATTTCTGTTTTTCTTACAAGTCGTCCATCTTCCCAAACTCTCTCCTGTAGTGATGTTCTGCAAGGGAAAAAACATTTCCATGAAACACTGAGCTAAAGGAGAGAAGGACATTCACATACAATTCTCTCTCTGACATTTTCTCCCACGGTCTGTCCGACTTTCTCCCAACCTTTCTGCCTTCAAAAGATCTCTTAAAATACACTTATTTAGAGAAACCTCCCCTCCCTCTGCTTAACAACCAAATGCAATACCACATACAGTACTACATCTCTCACCCACTTATATCTGACCTTGTCCACTCCCACACCTTGTGTCTTATTCCCTTCCCTTTAGATTGTAAGCTCTTTTTGCACAGAACCTTCCTTACCTTTTGTACCAGTATTGGTTGTGATGTATGTAACTCCATATGTTCTATGTTTGTAATTAATGTGACTTAGTTGTATAAACACATTTACTTTACAGCACTGCAAAATATGTTGGCGCTATATAAATACATGTTATTATTATTAATAATAATAATAACAATAAACCAGTGCTACAGCCTTTGAAACCCTAGCAGCCTACTGAGAAGCCCATTGAATAAAGGAATGGATCACTCATATAATATTTACCATAAAAATAGAGGAGACTTTCGATGTTTGTCTCCTCCTCCTCCCTGAAGTTCTTCCGGGTTAACAAAATCGCCTATAAGAAAAGAAAGAGAGATACAATTTAGAATGGGTGTAAACAGGGCCGTCATCAGAAATCGCAGGGCCCCATACGACAAAATTTCCTGGGCTGAGCCCACCACAAGCCCCGCCTACAGGTTCGCCCTCCCCACCCACAGGTCCAACCCCCACATTGGTGGCTAGGGTTCCCACATGTTAATAAAAAATACAAAACTATTGGTGGTCAGGGCCCCCATAAAAAAAATTTTTGGTCTGGGCCCCCCATTAAAAAAAACATTTGTTGTCAGGGCCCCCCATTAAAAATATTGGTGTCTCGGACCCCACATGGGGAAAAATAATTTGTTGCCGGTGCCCCCCCACATGATAAGAAAATTGGAGGCCAGGGCCCCCCTTAAACATCCATGTAAAAAAAAACTTCCCCCCCCCAGAAGTTTGAAAGAAAATTGGTGACCAGGGCCCCACCACACAACAGGGACCACAAAAGTTTATCTTTAGGGGGCCCTGCCATGTTGTACTTAATTCATTAGTGTGGCCCACCTGCTGTAAGTGAGCTGCCAACTGCAGAAGGGAGGAGGGGAGCAGCATTTTCTTCCCTTATTGGTCACAGAATTTCAAGTCCCGGTAAAGCTGCATGGCGATTGGATGAGCTGGAGGGGAAGTTCAAACCTCAGCTATCCAATCCAGCAGCTCAACCGGGACTTAAACTCTGTGACCAATAAGAGAAAGTAATGGACAGAAGATACCTCCCCCTGTGCTCCCGCCCTGCCTTCCCGAAGTTGGCAGCTCTCGGGCCCCCTACAACTCTCTCCCCTCTCCCCTCCTGATGGCGGCCCTGGGTGTAAATGCCACCTGTATCATGTCCAGTTTAGATAAGGGAATGTTTTTTTCTCTTTTTTGGAATTACAAAAGAAACAGATACATTACCTCCATCTCTATGGAGCGCTCCATGATGTTTCAGCCGTCTAAAGGAAGAAAAATGATACAAATCAGCAATATATTCGGCACAGCAATAGTTTCACGTTTCAAAGGCTTTAATATGAATGTGACAGTCGTTATTGTGTAGTTTAAGTGTTATCAGGTGAAATAAAGTACGAGATTAAGAGACGGATATTTCCTTATCTTTATTTTCCGGCATATTGTTACCCTCAATGTTAAATGGCACATTATAATGCTGGTGATTGTGTTGAATTTGATTCTTTTAAGGGATACATGTACTGTGAATATGAATGAATTTTGTTACAACAGCGCCACCTGCTGGTCATTTTCCCACCAGTCTGACCAGCAAGTAGTCAAGGAAGTTGTCAGGAGAAAGAAAGAGGCTGCTCTGATGTTCTTCTGTTTAGGATTAAAATTATAAGCCTTTCTCACATCTTTCCTAAGCAGAAGAACATCAGCCGCTCTCTTTCTCCTGACAACTTCCTTGACTACTTGCTGGTCAGACTGATGTAGGTTGGAAACTGACCAGCAGGTGGCGCTGTTGTAACAAAATTCATTCATATTCACAGTACATGTATCCCTTAATATCTTGGAATCAAAAGAAAATAAATAATGAATGTCAATTATAAAAGTGCTTAAAATAGCCCCTCATCAATTTTACATTCGCTGATTTTTAAGGTTTACTTATCCTTTAGAGGTGAACCACCCCTTTAAAGTCAGCCAGTAGCGTGATTCTATATGTGTCTGGTCACCTTAACCCTCACAGAGCATTCTTTACACTTCATTGATCTGTATTTACATTTACAGGAGCCATAGTGTATTGGGTGCAGAGTGGGAAAACACTGGGGTGAATACAAAGTCTCATGTGAACTTAAGGCAGAGTTGCTCTAACAGATATAATACAAGTATCAATTGGATTTTTTCAAGGTTACCTTTCAAAAAACGCAGAAGCCGTAGATGTTGTTGCTTCTGGAAGGAAAAAAAAAGGCACCGGCACAAGGCCGGGTACCCCAAGGGGTCTCCCTGAGGAGTCCCTGGCTATCCCAAAAACTAGTTCTGATAAGGATGGATTATATCAAACTAGGGGGAAGCCAAAAAATGCTCTGATGACGATGAGCAGCAAACGTGTGCAGAACTTGCAAAAAATCGCAAAGGTCGCAGGAATCGCGGCAAACACGCTGTAGCCCGATGTCTGTATATAGAGAGAGAGAATAAAAATAATTACAAGTCAGCTTTACGGATAATGCATTCAGCACTTCATATTTCCCATAAAATACAGAGTATGGGAGATATCTGAATATTTTACCCTTAATTTTAGCTTTGCGTCTCTAGAAATTCCCGGGCCTCAGATTGTACAAAACTGTAAGTCTGATCATAGCGACCAATAAGAAATGAGTATTGACAACGATAAAGCAAGGACATAGTACACTGGTGCAATTTACTCCACGTTAGTAAGAACGGCCCAGTTATAGAGGTACAAGAAATAGCAAGTAGTATTAAATGGTCTAGTTCAAATTAGTATTAATACATTGGTTGCTATGGATAATGGCACTTTTGTACCAAAAATCAAACAATGATCCTTCTTGTCCCCAACTCAAGGACAGACTCATTGGTTTGTTAGATTTTCGTCCAATGTTTAGTAGTCAGGAATGTACCAAATCCATTGTTTCAATTGGACTTTTTTTTTTTAAACATTTTATATCTGGTTGCTAGGCTCTCTGCCCTTAGCAACCATCCATTTGTCTGAATCAGTGACAAAAGGAGGAACCGCTAGTTAGGGAGGTGTAAGCCAAATATTCCGCCTGTTTTTCCATTAAAATAAGGGTTATTTGGCAATATACAGGCAATATTAGAGGCAATATACACTTAACACAGAGCCAACCAACGGACAAAACCAACTGTCAAATCCCTAGGGGTAAAGTCATCTCTCTTCTATGGGCCCTGCTGTATGTCCCCCACTCATTTACTATCACCCCCTACTGTCCCTATGGCACGTGCCTCTGCTTCCCACCCCTAGTTCCAGACTTGGATAAAGGGAACATGTATTTAGCTACAATGTTGGTACATAAGAGCAGGGCTGGGGGCAGATACCCTGGGGCAGAAGAGTAAATCTCTAAGGAGCCTGTCAGTACTGGGAACACAAATTAAGCAGCTTATGGTGAGGTACAGGGGTCCTAAATGTTCCCTTCATTAATAAATATGAATATTTGCTGACAGTCCTGTATAACTGCCAAATCCTGGTCTGTGTCTCCCAACCAGCACTAAGATTAAAGGCTCCTCCCAAGCCCATTTTAGGGGAAAATCTCCAAATTCACTAAAATCAGTGACAAGAGGAACATCCGCTAGTCAGGGGGGGGTGTAGCCCAAATATTTCTCCCTTTTTCCTAATAAAAGAAGGGTTATTTGGTAAAAAGAAAAAAAAAAAGTCTCAGAAGGAATATACACAATGCAGAGCCAACCAACGGACAAAACCAACTGTCAAATCCCTATGGGTAAAGTCATCTCTCTTCTATGGGACCTGCTGTATGTCCCTCCCACTCATTTACTATCACCCCCTACTGTCCCCATGGCACGTGCCTTTGCTTCCCACCCCTAGTTCCAGACTGGGGGGCACCAACTATCCCTTTTTTCACTAATATAAGGGATATTTGGCAACAAAAAGTCTTGGAGAGAATATACACTTAACCCAGAGCCAACCAACGGACTAAACCAACTGTCAAATCACTAGGGAGAAATGATCTCTCTTCTATGGGACCTGCTGTATGTTCCCCACTCATTTACTATCACCCCCCTACTGTCCCCATGGCACGTGCCTCTGCTTCCCACCCCTAGTTCCAGACTTGGATAAAGGGAACATGTATTTAGCAACAATGTTGGTACATAAGAGCAGGGCTGGGGGCAGATACAAGGGGGCAGAGGGGCAAATCTCTAAGGAACCTGTCAGTACTGGGAACACAAATTAAGCAGCTTATGGTGAGGTACAGGGGTCCCCAAATGTTCCCTTCAGTAGATTATATGAATATTTGCTGACAGTCCTGTATAACTGCCAAATCCTGGGTCTCCCAACCAGCACTAAGATTAAAGGCTCCTCCCAAGCCAATTTTAGGGGGAAAAATCTCCAAATTCACTAAAATCAGCAAGAGGCACAACACCCACACGTTTGGGGGCATAACCCTATTATTTACCTAAAATAAGGGTTATTTGGCAAGAAAATCTCTCAGAGGGAAAATGCACTTACCTCTCACCAAAGTGACAACCAACGGACTGAACCAACTGTCACATCCCCAGGGTGAAGTCACCTCTGTTTCCTGCTCTTAAAGGGGAAGTGTCCCCTTTTGATGAGTGAGGTTTATGTGGCATTTATTTCTAATTAGATGTGCAGTACATACACAGCCTATTAAGTACACTGAGCATTGCTTTGTATGTGTGGCCTATTGAGTCAGCGCACTGAGTCCAATGCCAATGGCAAGCCACGTAACAGAGAGGAATGCTGAAGCAGCAAACATAAGCCATTAGTGAGCCAGTACAGAGCCATATGGGTAAGTCATTAGACTACAGGACATTGATACATGAGAAATCTCTGGAACATCCACAATAAAGAGATGAGAATGAAACGTCTGGCCGTTCTGTCCCTTATTATTGGAGAAACAGAAGTAGATAATATCAGTAAGTACTGCAGGAAGCCCCAGTCTGCTTTGTACAAAGAGTGAAAATGTGTGTAGGGAAGTCGTGTCAAATCTTTGCACTTATCCCTGTAAAGGAGCCTGTCTGTGTGCTGTGAGCTGTTACCTAGCAACCAGCTGTACAGGATCTCAGTGCTACAGGAAGTGACACAGCAGCTAGTGAGTGGCTGGCAGGAAGAGGAAGTAGCAGAAGAGAAAAGCCTGGCAGAGAGAAGCACACGCTGGACACAGAATTGAGAGACCAGAGAGCTGCCGGTGGGCCCAGAGAGCTGAGAGGCTCCACCAAAATCAGACATTTGGATCAGGCTGGGACAGGGAAGCCTCATACTGTGCCTGGAGAGACAGAGAGTGTGAAAGGAATCCAGACTGGAGGAACAACCAGCAGGAGATTCCTATCTGAGCATCCAAAGGGGCTGCTAGTCTCACTGTATGTCTGACTGTGCTGGACTCCACTCAAGACAAACTGTAAAGCATCTAAAGAGGATTTGGAGTGAGGACTGATATTTAAAGTGACAGGGTACTAAAGGAGCACTCGCAGATTTCTACACATTTCTATTAGTTGGACTGTGAGGAGCCATCCGTTACTTTAAAGAACTTATCCAGTTATTTAGTCTGACAGACCACGCAAGCAAGTTAGTTAGTGAGGCCCTATTGCCACCGGTTAGTGCTGTCTCTATTAGTTGCCCATTTATTTTACATAAACAAGTTCTGTGTAACAAATAGTGTGTGTGTTTTATTACTGTGTTCCCAGTGGGGCCACTCGTAGGTTCCTGCTACGTGGAGACACTGCGCTACTAAGTACCAGGATTGTACCTCCTAACTGTCCTGTTTTTAGAGGGACAGTCCCTCTTTTCAACCCGCAGTCCCTCATTTGTACTGCAAAGTCCCGTTTTTCTCTGCACTGAACAGCCAGAAAAAGAAGCAAAGTTTCTAACTTAATTGGCTTTTGGTAGAGAGCCCAGAACAGCCGCAGCAGAAGATAAGATACTTTTGTAACAATTTCTACATAAGGAAATAAGTAATTGTAACAGATCCCTTGGGAAATGTTAGACTCACAGCTTAAAGGGCAATTCACCTTTATTAGCAAAACTATAATAATGGGGGAAAAAACACAGAAATATGTTCAAACTTTGATAACCTGCCAAATTTTGTAAAATGAACATGGTAATTAGGGGTGTGGCACAGAGAGCAGAATTCTGCAGGGCAGCAGCTGAAGAGTGGAGCAGGAAGCAGTGCAGGAAGTAGTGCAAGACCAGTACTGGAAGTAGAGCAGGAAGTAATACAGGAAATAGTACAGGATGTAGAGCAGGAAGTAATACAGGAAACAGTGCAGGAAGTAACACAGGAAACAGTGCAGGGCGTAGAGCAGGAAGTAGTGCAGGAAGTAATACAGGAAGCAGTGCAGGAGACAGACTAGAGGAAAGAGGATCAGAGAGTTCAGTTCTGGACTAAGAATCGACAGCCAAGAGGAGTTGGACGAAGAAATGACAGGCAAAAGTATTGAGCAGGAGGAGAATCGACAGGTGGTGACTTGGGCAATGGGGATTGGGAGGAATGTAGTGGCTTCCTAGTTGCGTTGGTCTATCACACTCAAGCTCACCACACATTCAGACTTATCTGATTGGACAGATTATTGCATTGTACCAAATTGGCCCTATATTGCTAATACAGAGTTCTTTCAGAGTAAATCAGACTTGGAAGGTTGAGAACCTGGCACTGATATGTTTGTAGTCATCCACCCTATATACGGGGGCCCCCGGACTGGCCTCAGATCAGATTGAAAGACTGAACAGGTCTGTGTATGGCCATTTTAAATGTTTTTTGGTTAATGTCTAGAGAGTAAATCAACTTCTGACTGTTAATAATCTATTAATTATCTCATGGTGCCAGGTGCAAGAATGAGTGTCAGCTTATGAAACCAGCTGCTTGCGTTATCTCACTGACACCAGGCACTGGGTGCATTTGTCAGACACAGGCCAGCATGGCAAATTATCATCTTGGTGAGTGGCTGCTTGCAGCTCATTTAGTAAGCAGCCAATCACAGTGAGTGTGTCTAAACAGCTGATGTCTTGGGTATCTGCTTGCAATAACCGTTGTCTAGTGCACCCTACACCCCACCCACCTTGAGCTGAAACCTTTGTGCTTCATTGTAGAAGTGCAAAGAGCTGCAACTATGGGCTAAAACTGCAGTGCAAAAAATAAGGCTCTTTTCACTCATTATTTCCACTTTACACCCTGTCAAAGGCTTCATAAATGTCAGCTTCAGTTATAGCTACTGAATGAACCAGTGAATAAGAAGATACTTAATATAAAGTTAACGTCCCCTTTAAAATGCAACAAGTGGAATCACTAATTTGTGTGTTGTGGTTTTAGAAGCTGCTGCAGAAGAAAATCGCAGGAGCGGAAGGCGGAATCCCATATCCAGGAACAGCACCCGTAACAGCAGCTCCAGGAGAAACATCTCTAAGAGACTGGAGCAGTTCTATCGCAAAGTGGAGCAGGAATCTCAGAGGGACCTGGAGATGCTGAAGCACCTGAAGGAGCAAAATCTCCAGGTTCTACACTTGGCCATGGTCCGGTAGGAAGGAGGGAGACTGGGAATGTGCTGTTGGTGTGTGTTTGTGTGCACGGCACCAGAATGACTGCACCCCAATGAACAGAAGTCTGTACCCCTAGAGTGTAGGAGCAACTGAAGCATCAACCAAAATAGAAATCACTTGGTGCTAAGGCCAACTTAAAGGGCTGAAACAATATTGGCCTTTAAATAAAATTGTAGCATTAATACAGTAGCACAGTTTGCAGTTGTTCTTCATTTATTTATGGTTTGCAGTTTTGAAATAATCTAGCATTCTCCTAATGAACCGCACGGTGTCTGACAAGGAAGTGACACTCGTATACCCTCTTTATGAAATGGACACAAAACATTTTAATTGGATTAAAAGATCACAAACATTTTATATTAAACTAATGTCCTTTGCTATATTGTATGTACATTATCATATAGATTCCCTTTAACACAAGGGATTAAAATATAAAATGAGTGTCAGGCCTTTTTTTACCTTCATTCAAATGTGACCCACTGTAGATTTCATGTTGCTGGCAGGAGGTAACCCCATTGTGGACAACATGGAATCTACATTGTTGGCAAAGAAAGGGTTAAAAGTCACGCTGTTATGCCGAAATATCTCCATCTTCCTACCGATACTGGTCCATCTTTGCCATCCTGAGACATGGTCTTCCATTCCAGTAGTTGAAAGCTCTGGTTCCGGTATCACGACTAGATCATTAGGGAGACAACATTTTTCAACAGGAGAGGCAGAGCCACCTCCAAAATATCGACCTCCAGATCCAGATACTGGCCGAGTCCTTCTAGAACCATTACGGCAAATATCACCGACGTAAAGTTGCTCTGGAGCTTTACCTGGAGGGGAAGGAAGTTGTATTGGGTTCCCAAGGACTCTCAGAACATTTGGGTTGTGTTTAGGTTTTAAAGTTTTACACAAAGGTTTTCCAGACTCTATGGAAGAGCAGAAGGTGGTGGTGAGCAACTTTACCTTGTACGCCATGAGAATCCGGAAAACTTGGGACAGCAGAACTACCACTTACAACTGCAGTGAGACGGGAAATTAGTAGCTAGTAACGAGTGGGACTGGAGGAGGCAGCTAACCTTTACCAAGTTTACAGCATGAAGGCACCGGTGTGCAACAAGACCCTCACTCACACCAAGGGCGTCAGGGCTAACGGCTCGTTCAGACTGAACCTGCAGACGCTGAGCCGGAAGCACGGGCGTAAGAAACGCACCACTGCCAGGTCGGCCGTCAGGAAAGTAGCCTGGGTAACCAAGCGGCACTCCAAGGGACATTACAGGGGCCACAAGAAGGCGAGACACGTCCGGGTAGCGGCCAAGAGACCAAAGAAAGCCAAGAGAAGCCTTCCCCATAGGGATCCATAGAGCCAGCACAAACCCTGCTCCACCAGCCAACGCACATACAGCTTCCACAATGCCTGCCCAGAGCCTGAGATTGGAGCCTCGGCCCCTTCACATGCTGTCAGTAGAATAGCCAGGGAGGAGAAATCGAGCACCGCAAGATGGATGGTCGCCCTGTCGCCTTTTCTGAAGAGGAGGGGAAGTGGAGTTTCGCTAAGTTATTTCTTAATAAAGGCTTTGCAATCTAAAAGTTTAATTTGTCTTGGTGTTTATTTTTCGTTGTATACTAACGAATCTTTTAACAAAAATTATTGATGTTACTGGTCCTTTAACTGGGATCAGCACCTACTTCTGTTACATTCTTTCATGAGTCAGAACTGGCAGTGCCAAGATTAAAAACCGCAGATAAGCATTGCTTTCAATTGCAATTACATTTGCACATAAAATCATATATATATATATATATATATATACAGGGCAGCCGACAGGGGGGAGAGTTGAAGGGGGGCCCAGGTCATGCCACACTTACTTGATTAGCTGGGCCCCCCATCTTTCTGAGAGCTGCTGACTTCTGGAAGGCATGGACGTTTAAGGGGCCCTGGCCACCAATTTTCTTATAATGTGGGGGGGGTGGGCTGCACCTCAAGGTAACGTTGTTCTTCACAGTAACCTGTACAGGTGATACTTGTAGCTGAGCCTCAGCAGCTCTAACCCTCCTATTGTAACTCTAACCTATGAAATAATATGGAACGTATCCACTGTCTTTTTTCTTAAATCTCCAATCAATTTAGGCACAATCTTATATATGGGTTTATATATAAATATATGAGTTTTGGTTGTCATGTTATTGGATAGTCTATTTGTTGTGTTGTTGTAGAAAGGGAACCCGGGAGCAAATGAATCAACGATTACGACAAACCCTTTTCTTTCCAGTGTCCCGATCAGCAGAGCATTGGCTTTATTATAAGGTAACATGTTAACTATAATATTCATATTATTTATATACACAGATATTTATCCTTGTATATTTATACAGATGTTTTTCCTTGGCCACTTAACTGCCCGTTCCTTATGGTCCCCAGTCAGTGATTGAAAGGGGCATTATATACCTAGCAGGTATAGTAGGGAGAGATGGTGCCTATAGTAACAGTGGATAATAGTCTCTGGGAAGGGAGTGTGACTGTGGGATAGCAGGTATAGTAGGGAGAGATGGTGTCTATAGTAACAGTGGATAATAGTCTCTGGGAAGGGAGTGTGACTGTGGGATAGCAGGTATAGTTGGGAGAGATGGTGCCTATAGTAACAGTGGATAATAGTCTCTGGGAAGGGAGTGTGGCTGTGGGATAGCAGGTATAGTAGGGAGAGATGGTGCCTATAGTAACAGTGGGATAATAGTCTCTGGGAAGGGAGTGTGACTGTGGGATAGCAGGTATAGTAGGGAGAGATGGTGCCTATAGTAACAGTGGATAATAGTCTCTGGGAAGGGAGTGTGACTGTGGGATAGCAGGTATAGTAGGGAGAGATGGTGCCTATAGTAACAGTGGATAATAGTCTATGGGAAGGGAGTGTGACTGTGGCATAGCAGGTATAGTAGGGAGAGATGGTGCCTATAGTAACAGTGGATAATAGTCTCTGGGAAGGGAGTGTGACTGTGGGATAGCAGGTATAGTAGGGAGAGATGGTGCCTATAGTAACAGTTGATAATAGTCTCTGGGAAGGGAGTGTGACTGTGGGATAGCAGGTATAGTAGGGAGAGATGGTGCCTATAGTAACAGTTGATAATAGTCTCTGGGAAGGGAGTGTGACTGTGGGATAGCAGGTATAGTAGGGAGAGATGGTGCCTATAGTAACAGTGGGATAATAGTCTCTGGGAAGGGAGTGTGACTGTGGGATAGCAGGTATAGTAGGGAGAGAAGTTCTCATATTAAAGAACGTCAGTAGCCGTGTGTCGTATAATAACCTTTAAGACCGTTTAATGTAATAACTTTATTTTTTTGCGTTATATTTCAAGTTTATTACACGTAAGAGATGGAGTGGAAAAACGAATGTCTTGTGTTACTCATTTACCCATTAATACATGCAGGTTGAACATCAAGTCTAACTTTCATGATAATAAATATGAAACAGATCACAGCCTTGGCTTCATAGCAATGTATGATTTCATGAGTATCATAGATTTAGCTCTATGGCAGCTGCACTGTAGGGGACATTACATTGACGGGTGATTATAATATAACTTTAGTAATTAAGCTAAATGCCAGCACAGTTTCTCATTAAGGGAAAACAGTTATATGGATAAATAAATCCTGTGTATGTTGATGTAGCAGCAATATATATTTAATAGAATATATATATATATATATATATATATATATATATATATATATATATATAGATATTCTATTAAATATGAATGTTTCGGGTGCACAACACCTTCCTCTGCAGTGTTTATGAGTTGACTCCCTAAGGGATGGAGATTGTATATAAAAAAGATATACACAGAGATATCTGACTGTACAAAAGTGCTAACAATAGAGGATCAGCTGGTTCCCCTGTCTGCTAAATATTTCATCCATGTAAAAGTATTTTCATGAACAAGTGTAAGGTTTGCATGTGATGGTCTGCCAGTGTTTGTGAGTGAGTGTGAGTGTGAGAGAGGGAGTGGGAGACAGAGAAAGCTGGAGACAACTTGCCTGAATGTGTGAGTGGAGCTAATATGTGACATATAACACTCTATAGACACGAATCAAGGGCTAAGTGCTTCTTATACTAGTACCACCTTTCTTTTTCACTGGACTACATTTAAGTTGCCATCCATTCTCCAATGGGCACCTGATTAAAAGAGATTTAGCAAAAGGAACAGTGTAGTACAGAACAAACTGACTATAATGGCAGCTTTATTTTGTGCTCTTACTTGTCCACTCACTAAGGGTCAGTAGGAATGCTGAGCAGAAGGAAACTATTGGGGGAAATGGCTATAAAATGCCTGGTCCCCTTGTGGATACGAGTGCTTGGCACTAACCTGTGCCTGTATAAAAGCACAGAAAGGTCGCACACAGGCTGAGGCCCACTAACATGTACACGAAGCACACGCAGCATTTAAGAGCCGGGAATCTGGTACATGTGATGGAATGTAGCGGCTTTTATGGTGCGTTACACTTGGCCAGCACCTGACTAGATGACTAAATGGCTCCCATGTATTCTCTAGACTGGCACAAAATAACATTTGTGCGATTAGAAGAAATCTAGTGACTCTCCCAATTTCTACAGATTTGTTTGTTTTTTTCTAAATGTTTTTATTCCTGTTGTTATGCTGACTTCCTTTTATTTTGTTTAATATAACATGAGTTGTATGCGTATTAATCATCAACATATCGCTTGTGTGTAAGTGTATATATATATATATATATATATGTATATATATATGAGAATAGAAAAAAAACGCACCACCCAGGACTTTGCATAGTGTCAAAAACAACAACATTTATTCTCAACGTATCGGCTCTAGTTCTTGAGCGTCTTCAGGAAAATCGTGCATATAAACATACGGCATTTAAATACCCAAAACACCAGCCAACGGGTCAGTGACGTGTGATGAGGGGGTGTGAATTCAGTCACATAATGACGTCATCGGGGATCCCTCATAGTCTATTCTACGTGAAAACTTAAATATACACCAACATCTTAGTGCAGATAAAAATTAAAAAGTAAGAAGTTAGGCAGTGATGCCCGATCATTTGGGGGCCAATTCATTAACATCAAGTGAAGGATTCAAAGTAAAAAGAACTTCGAATTTCGAAGTGTTTTTTGGGCTACTTCGACCATCGAATGGGCTACTTCGACCTTCGACTACGACTTCGAATCGAAGGATTCGAACTTAAAGGGAAGCTGACACCAAAAAAACTTCTTTTAAAAAAACGATTCTTCATTTGAAGTTACCTATATGTCATGCTGACTGTTTTCTCCTTAAAGCTTTCTTTCACTTAATAAACCCAGTTCTGCATCCGACTGTGGCCGACTGTGGCAGCCAGACTCCTGCTTCCTGTCAGAATGTGAGCTCGATGATGTCACAAAGGGGGCGGAGCTTCCCCTCCTCTCCGCTATATCTCTCTGGCGTCTGTGAACCACGTGTGCTTTAGTAACTGATTTGTTAAGTACTGTAACTTGGTCATCATTTATATAGTTTCTTTATTATTATATAATGAAGTATAAATGCATATTCATTCTCTTTCTCACAGTGTCACACTGTTTCGCTGACTTGCGGCTGCCACTGCGGAACTGTTATGTCCTCCTCCTCCTGGGGCGTCTCCGATCCAGCCGGCAAGACTGTGGCAGCAGCTGAGGCCAAACACAGGCCCGTGTCCTGGAGTCGGAAGGGCTCTCCTCCTGACGGGCGAGTGTTGTCGCAGAGAAGATGCACACGGAACTAGCACGTCTCTTAGCGCCGAAGACAGTCTGCTCGCGGGCCTTGATACATCACGCGGTGCACTGGGTGGAGGGCGGATATATTTGGTGACGTCATTTGCGCGCTGATGTAACAGCCGGTATGAGAAGAGAAGTCCCACATCTGTAGTTCGCACACTATTTCCATCTCGGGCTGTTTGCTGTCCTTATCATTTGAACACAGTATTCTTAGATCCTCTACCCAGAGCACCGCGTGATGTATCAAGGCCCGGCGAGCAGACTGTCTTCGGCGCTAAGAGACGTGCTAGTTCCGTGCGCATCTTCTCTGCGCCAACACTCGCCCGTCAGGAGGAGAGCCCTTCCGACTCCAGGACACGGGCCTGTGTTTGGCCTCAGCTGCTGCCATGATTTCCATCCTGTAGTATGTGTAGTCCATTATTACTAATGCTCCACCCTTGTCGGCATTCTTTATAATAATATCTCTATTGTCTTTTAGACTTTTGATCGCTTCTTTATCCCCTGGTGAGAGGTTACCCCTCCATCTGCGCATATTGTGTTTTTCTCTTAGGGCATTGTTGTTCAGTAGGCTGCTTGGGGGATCATAGGTACTTTTTGGTTTAAGGGCCCACTCATGTGGATCCCCAGCATCCCCGTTGGCCTGATTATTAACCCTTTCTGTCCCAGCATCTGATTCCGCCATTGCCCCCACCAAACCTCTCTCTTAATCTTAGTTGGCGCATAAATTTAAAATTGTCAACTACATGTTGAAAGGGGTGATTACTCACCATAGGGACGAAGCTCAGTCCTTTATGTAGCAGGGACCTTTCTGAGTCGGTAAGCTGCTATGATGAGAGGTTGAAGATCATGTCCGCTTGCTCAGTTGCCTGCCCAGCCTCTGTGATCTTGTTTGCGCTGGAGTGCTTCTGCCCACCCCTACGGGTGGCTTTCCTGGGTCTTTGGCGGTCGGAGCCCCTTCTAAAAAAGTCGGAGATGAAGGCGTCGATGTTGCGGCTGTTGCGTCTGGTGCGCCTATTCCCCCTGCTGCGCCGGTCTCGCGGTCACTATCAGAACCTTCGCTGCTGGATAGATATCCCGCCGGTCTCTGCAGTCAACGTGGCACTCCTCTCTTTCTGAAGGGAACAGCTCCTTGCAGCCAGCGGCAGACTCTGTTCTCCTTATAGTCCTGGATCACTCGTAGGTCTTTATCGGCCTTTTAAACTGAGTCCAAATTCTTGAATCGACACTAAGGGGCTGATTCATTAAGGGTCGAATATCGAGGGTTAATTAACCCTCAATATTCGACTAGGAATTGAAATCCTTTGAATATCGAAGTCGAAGGATTTAGCGCAAATACTGCGATCGTACGATCAAAGGATTATTCCTTCGATCGAACGATTAAATCCTTTAAATTGAACAATTCGAAGGATTTTAATCCAACGATCGAAAGAATATCCTTCGATCAAAAAAACTTAGGAAAGCCTATGGGGACCTTCCCCATAGGCTTACATTGACTTCGGTAGCTTTTAGCTGCCGAACTAGGGGGTCGAAGTTTTTTTTAAAGAGACAGTACTTCGACTATCGAATGGTCGAATAGTCGAACGATTTTTAGTTCGAATCCTTCGATTCGAAGTGAAGTAGCCCATTCGATGGTCGAAGTAGCCCAAAAAATACTTTGAAATTCGAAGTTTTTTTACTTTGAATCCTTCACTCGAATTTAGTGAATCGGCCCCTAAAAGTATGTCTTTTAACATGGCCTATATTTGCGATTAGGTAAATCCCAGGGTGATAAATTGCTTTTGGTGTAGCCGCTTGTGTTTAATGGTGCAGACAGTAGGGCTTCATTGAGAGAATTGCTTGATCTTCCCATCCTTCCCAGGTTATTAGGCAGCGGTGACTATGGGGGGAAGGAATGTGTTTGCCAATCTTCCCCTGGCCCCATGATCACAGTTTCTCCTGTGCTGCTCTAATCACTCTAATCTGCTTTATTTGCAAACACCCAGTGCCGGGCCAAGATAGTTCGGCACCCTAGGCAAGTGCTTCAGTCTGCGCCCCCCCCCAGTATTCTTATATCTCCATTTCCCACCCTACCAATTTACCTTTTTAGTTTAAGAAAATCAAATAAAGAAGGGAAGGTTTAATAAAGAAGGCAGAAGAACTCTGTGAAGATAAAATGTTATTTTTACTCCTATTTCATCTCCCAATCTCTCACTCAAAACAATACCTGGTTGTTAGGTTAAATTGACCCCTAGCAACCAAGTAGGTGCTTACATTACAAAATGGAGAGACGCTAAACAAAAACCTGAATAGTTAAAAACAAAATGAAGACCAACTGACAGAAAGAGTGAATTTAATGTAATGTATTTGTTTAATTCATCACAATATAAGACATAGGCCAGGGCAGCTTCAATGCACCATCATAGTAGATACTATAGAAAGTAAATCAAATACTGTGACCAACAAGGAGTGAGGTGTGAGGCCCAGCATTAGAACAAATGAAGCCAGCATCACAAGGATGGTCTGATGATGTATAGCTAAGGCACAACAAATTATTATTATTAATAGCATGTATTAATCAGGGAGCGTCGGAGGGGGGAGATCAGGAGGGGGAGTGGATGCGCACAAGCGGAGAACAATCACAAGCGGAGAACAATCACAAGCGGAGAACAATCGCAAGCGGAGAACAATCGCAAGCGGAGAACAATCACAAGCGGAGAACAATCGCAAGCGGAGAACAATCGCAAGCGCAGAACAGTTTAATATTCACATCATGCACTGCAGCACCAGAAGGGGTAAGGGCAGGTGGCTGTCCCTCACAATAAATCCATTTTACTATTAAAGGCTAAATAAAATCAGCATTAAACACAAAATTGAAAAAAGTCTCTTGTTGAAAAAAGGGCCCCTCTGTGATTGCGGCCTAGGCAAGCGCCTACTCTACCTACCCCTAGTTCCGGTCCTGCAAAAACCTAATTATCTGCACACAGACCAGAGGACCTCGTTTTTTCTCACTTATATATACGTGAAAAGATGTAAGTAATGTGTCTAGATGTACAACTCTAGTGGTAGCACGTGGCTTAATGTAATGACAACGGAGAAGTGATGAATTTCAGTGAAATCATAAGCTCCAATACCAGTGTGTATTTATTCACTTTTAGTTCAGCCAATGGCTGTCCTGTAACATATAGATGTGTTATATTATACTTTCTCTCCTCCTCCTCCTCCATCCCCTTCTTCTCTCTCCCCATCCAGCTTTTCATTACTTCCCTTCACTCTTTTTACCTGTCCCTCTGTGCCCATCACTACCCTATCTAGCGCTGTGTGTCAGTCTGTGGGTCCATCTCTATCATCTATCTATCTATTATCTATCTATCTCTCTCTCTCTATCTATTGATCTTTCTATCTATCTATCTATTATCTATCTATCTATCTATTATCTATCTGTCTATCTGTCTGTCTCAATCATATATCTATCTCAATCATCTATCCATTATCTATCTATATATATCCATTATCTATCTGTCTGTCTGTCTGTCTGTCATCTATCTGTCTATCTATCCATCTATCGTCTGTCTGTCTATCATCTATCTATCATCTATCCATCTATCCATCTATCTATCTATCTATCTATCTATCTATCTATCTATCTATCTATCTATCTATCTATCTATTTATCTATCTATCATCTATCTCTATATCTCCTTCTTCCTTAGATATTGTACCCGTGACATCAATGGAGGAGTCTGCTTTATACTGATGTACTGAATGTCAACGATTGTAGAAACAAATATGACATGATATGGTCAATAGTCAGGACCAAACCTCAGTATGAGATATGTGCAAGGATAGCACAAATACTACCCAAACCGCTGCACCAAATAATATTGGAGCCCCAGTTTCAGTACAAATTTATGTATCATTTTGCCAAATGACCGTCAATAGATGCTGGGAAAGGATTGGCCCGACATAGGTCCTCCTTTCATTTGGGTTCCACTTCCTTGGGAGTATGATCCATAGACAGACAGACGGACAGATGATAGACAGACAGATCTGTCACATGCTCTTGCCCCTGAAAAGTCATGGGTACAGCACACATAGGAGCACTGCTTTGCCACAGATCATCATACATTCTCTTTTTCACAGTAATTCTGATCATAACCTGTGCAAATACAGTACAGCATCAATGAGATCCTTTCAAACAAGCACCAACCCTACTGTTCCTGAATTGGGCAGTTAAGGGGGAGGGGGAGTAGCAGTGCTACTGAGCCTGTGGGGCAGAACAGAGGTGCAAAGTATAGAGGTAGTGCCAGTGATAATGTACAGCTACACTAATATCTCTCTATACCTCTTCACTTCTGTTACACAATATTGCTCCGTGTGTGTGTGTGTGTGTGTGTGTGTGTGTGTCTGTATGTGTGTGTGTGTGTGTGTGTGTTGTGTGTGTGTGTGTAGTATACTTCTATTTGCTTCTGTTCCCAATCTCTCAACCACGTGATGATGGGAGTGAATTAGATTTAAACTCACTTTCAGGCAGATCTGATAAAATCTTGCCCATAAAGAATCTGTACTTTTATAGCATTGTCTTCCTTAGGCTCTCGGTATGCGGCTGAATGACTTTCCTTTAATAATAATTAATCAGGTCATTTATCATCTCATACAGACGATCACCTTGAACAGAACTGGTAAGGCCCCTGCTCCCTTCATTATCTTCTATGGGCAGATGCTCAGGTCACATCTAGGCTCTTCTTTGGCTACTGAAACTGTGTTTCCTTCTTCTTTGCTTTATATTTCTGAATGGAGGGATGGGAAGGAAAATATGAACAGCTGCTTTATTGCACAGACACGGCCTTAGATCTCAGAAATGTACAGCAAGCGCTTATTCAATGTGGCCCTGAAAATTAGAAATATAACATTCTTCTTCTTCTTATTATTATTATAATAGCTTGACATTTGTAGCAACAACAGCAACTTCACATATACAGGGAGTTGGGGGTTTGGCTTTTGTTGGAAATTATTTTATTGATTCTGTACTACTTATTTATAAATGTTGTTGTTATTATTGTTGTTGCTTATTCCTACCCTTCGAATTAAGGGGACTAAATACTAATATTTTGTGTTTTGCTTGGTCGCCCGAACCCCCAGACAATTAGATTTCCCCACTTTTCCTGAACACGGACTGCACTGAGCTCTTTAAAGCCGAGTCGCAGGAATGGAGTAATATCAACTAGTATGACATTCCGCAGACTTGCCCAAATATGTATTTATTAGCGTCTAGGTGCTGGGCTCCTTAATAGCCGTTGGCACTAAGTGAATGGGGCGCTTTGTTTGCTCTTGTATCACCGGGCGCAGCCCTCAAGCCGCACCGTTGTTCATACAATTCCCTTACCTGCCCCTTAGCTTTTCTGCGCCCACATTATAAATGGACGATTTTCCATTATTTTACCTCTTACTGAAATGTCTGCCTTTTATTTTTATATCATTTGCCAAGCGACTTCATAGGCTCAAGGAAAAAATCGCATGGCAATACCTGTAGATTTTTTATTTTAACCTCGCCCACACTGAGACTTAATGGTCTCTTTTCATTAGCCCTAATTATTCATCTACGTTTATAGAAAATACCTTATTTGTCTAAATTGCCTACATCTATTTACAAATTGTTATAGTTTGTATCAAACCACTTTTCATTTATTGGCAGGGGGAATGGGCAAGTGTGTGTTAGTTTGTGTATTCATACGTCAGTTATTTTATACACCAGCTATTTCATATCTATCTTATCTCTCTCTCTCTATCTCTCTCTCTTTCTCTCTATCTATCTATCTGCATCTCTCTATCTCTCTCTCTGTCTCTCTCTCTGTCTCTCTCTCCATCTTTATCTATCTATCTCTATCTATCTATTTCTCTCTCTCTCTCTTTCTATCTATCTATCTATCTATCTATCTATCTATCTATCTATCTATCTATCTATCTATCTATCTATCTATCATCTATCTCTCTCTCTCTATCTATCTATCTTTCTGTCTGTCTGTCTGTCTGTCTGTCTGTCTATCATCTCTCTCTCTCTCTCTCTCTCTCTCTCTCTCTCTCTCTCTCTCTATCTATCTATCTAGTATCTATCTCTCTCTATCTATATTTTACCTGTTTATCTATCTATCTATCTTTCTATCTATTCTCTCTCTCTCTCTCTCTCCCTATCTATCTATCTATCTATCTATCTATCTATCTATCTATCTATCTATCTATCTATCTATCTATCTATCTATCTATTTATCTCTCTCTCTCTCTCTCTCTCTCTCATCTATCTATCGCACTCTCTCTCTCTATCTATCTACCTATCTATCTATCTGCATCTATCTATCTCTCTCTCTCTCTCTCTCTCTCTCTCTCTCTCTCCCTCTCTCTCTCTCTCTCTCCCTCCCTCTCCCTCCCTCTCTCTCTCTCTCTGTCTCTCTCTCTCTCTCTCTCTATTTATCTATCTCTATCTATCTATCTATCTATCTATCTATCTATCTATCTATCTATCTATCTATCTATCTATCTATCTATCTATCTCTATTTATCTCTCTCTCTCTCCATCTTTATCTATCTATCTCTATCTATCATCTATCTATTTCTCTCTCTCTCTCTCTTTCTATCTTTATCTATCTATCTCTCTCTATTGATCTTTCTATCTTTATCTATCTATCTCTCTCTATTGATCTATCTATCTATCTATCTATCTATCTATCTATCTATCTATCTATCTATCTATCTATCTATCTATCGCTCTCTCTCTCAATCTATCTTTCTATCTATCTAGTATCTATCTCTCTCTCTCTCTCTCTCTCTCTCTCTCTTTCTCTCTCTCTTTATCTCTCTCTTTATCTCTCTCTCTTTGTCTCTCTCTTTATCTCTCTCTTTATCTCTCTCTCTCTCTCTCTCTATCTTTTACCTGTTTATCTATCTATCTTTCTATCTATTTATCTATTCTCTCTCTCTCTCTATTTGTCTGCCCTGTTTATCTGTCTCTCTATGTATCAAACTAAAATATATATAAAAATCTATATCGTGTCAGTCAGTGCATGTCACAGCCCAAGTTACTGACAGTGAGAGGTAAGATGATTTCCTGTATATTTAGTGAAAGATAGAAATGATCCTTAAGCTTCAGTGGTAATATAAAGTCACATTTACAAACATCTACATTACATATATTTCCGATTACGTTTTAAAGGTTACTAAAATACAATATAAAAATTGAATTGTTTCCCAAAAAGAAATCATTTCTATGCATGTTTCTATGTTATACATAGACAGAGATTGGCATTACTGTCACAGAAAGTAAACTCAGCAGCCTTTTTATTCTGTCGATGTCCAAATTAAGTCCTGTAATATTACTGTCCAGCTTGACCTATTGTTTTTATACAAAATACCCACAAATGGTTTGGAAATGAGTAACACCAGAGTAGTAAATGTAGGTTCATTGTAGCTACGCATTTGCAGGAATACAGGCACGTGAATGTTTCAATATTTTCTTTTAATAAACAAACTTTTTGGTAAATTACACATTAATATAGAAAAAAATATAAGAAAAAAATATAAAAAAAATATATTTCCCCGTCTGCTGAATAAAAAGGTAAAAAATCGACCAATGCATTTTTATGCACAGATAAACTTGCCCCCCTCCCCCCACAAACACATCTAAAAAAAAAAAAGAGAGAGATAATAAATAATCCCTATTATATAGATAAACAATAATCCCTATTGCCTGGCACATCACTGTCCTAGCTCAGTGCCCACTGGGAATGTTATTCAAATGACAGGGAAATAAGTAGATGAAATATCACTACTGGTCAGTGAAGAGATGGGCAAATTGCCAGGGTCGGATTTACATAGCGGGTGCCCCTAGACCCACTGCCATTCGTCGCCCCTGTCCCCTCCCATTTATTCGTGCAAATTTTTATCATCTGGACCAGAGCAATGGGGATTGGCACATGGGAAATTTAAAAAAATTATTGTATCTCCAGCGCATCCCCAATGGTTTTGAACCAATGTGGGTGTGATTGGGCAGCATGCCGCCCCCTGAAAATCCTGCCGCCCTAGGTCCGAACCTAAGTGACCTTTCCACAAATCCGGGCCTGCAAATTGCACAATGTGCAGCACCAGCGCTGTGCGTTATTACTAATGGAGGAATAGGCTAGACACCTCTATATAACTACTCCCATCACCCGCTGACTCCCAGCATCCCCATGTCTGGCCTCTGGCTGAACAACCCTGACCCCTTATTCTATAGCAATGACAGGTAACAGAAAAGTAATAATACAATGTTATATTATATTTAGTATTATTAGTAATATATGTAGCAGGATTGCTTTGGATGCAACCGTCTTTATACTACTGATTTCGGGGGATTTTAACCGCACGCTACGAATTCTTTTGTACAGGTAACTTATTAAATTGCGACCCAAGGAATTCAGGCTTGATGGCCTTTACCGGTCGCAGGGATTTAAAACAGATAAATATTCTTGAATTCTATGTGTTTAGCTAATGTGCATTTACTTTTGGATTTTATGGGCATTGGTGGTTTTACAAATAGTTTTACATCGTCGCCTGTTTGAAACATTTACGGTAATTTGTTTTTAAAAAGAAACAATTGAAGCCAAAAATATTTAGAATAACACTTTGTTTTATTCAGAGTTGATTCGATTATTCAGTGTTATGTAGAAATCATCCGCCTCATCCGATATAAACACAAGGGGAATGTACATTTGAAATCCTTCACTAGAGGGAATTCACAGCGTTTCTTGTTTGTTTCGTTTGAGCGTTGGGTGAGCTCTTTGACACTAGATAAACGGCACAGCTATGATACACCCTAAGAAACTCCACTCTGTAAATAGAAATATTTTCTCTTACCTAAAGAGAGCAGCATAAAATAATATACACACACGTCACTCACAGAGGCACTCGCTCACTATTTCATTCTTATAAATATATATACACACTCACTGGCTCTCATCTCTTCCATTTGTTGGCCTAGAGAAATTGAAAATACAAGAGAGTGAGTTAAGGTGGCCATAGACGCAAAGATCCGCTCGTTTGGCGACATCGACAAACGAGCGGATCTTTCCCCGATGTGCCGTTAACGAGTATGACTATATCGGGGGTAATCTGAACGTTCGGTCGTATGTGCGAACGATCCGATTACGATGCGCAATGGGCTCCGGCAGGATCGGTCGGGTCAAAATCAAACCTGTCCGATCGACCAAACGACCGATCTCCGCCGGACGAAAGATGTCGGCACTCTCCACACACGATCCAAAAATCGTACGAATCCTTGATTCGTACAATAGGATCTGTGCGTCTATGGCCAGCTTTAGAGTGAAAGGGAGGGAGAGAGAGGGTTCTGTTTATTAGTACAGAGGTTGTGAATACATGGACATCAAGCTAAGGAAGAATTAAAAAGCCGTGAGTTTTTAACTTTTAGAAGGAAAAATGAGGAAAGTTCTGTTTTCCAGTGAATGTTGATAAACTAAAAACCCTTACAAGTCTAGACATTACGGCAGGGAGGGCGACTTTATGAAAAAAGGACAGTTTTAAGAGAGGTTGAAACAGACCCTTTTTTTTAAAACTTTTTAGAGAATATTTCCCCCATGACTGGAGTGAAAGATCGTTTTGTGCTGGGTCGGTGAGTTGTGGGTCGGTGAGATGTAGGTCTGTCACAGTGTTCTGGGGTCTCTCATTCTCCAAGGATAACAGGCCACTTTGCTCATGTGAGCATCTACCTACGGCCCCCAAGTTACTCCAAATTGGTGCCTATAGTAACAGTGGATAATAGTCTCTGGGAAGGGAGTGTGACTGTGGGATAGCAGGTATAGTAGGGAGAGATGGTGTCTATAGTAACAGTGGGATAATAGTCTCTGGGAAGGGAGTGTGGCTGTTGGATAGCAGGTATAGTAGGGAGAGATGGTGCCTATAGTAACAGTGGGATAATAGTCTCTGGGAAGGGAGTGTGACTGTGGGATAGCACGTATAGTAGGGAGAGATGGTGCCTATAGTAACAGTGGATAATAGTCTCTGGGAAGGGAGTGTGACTGTAGGATAGCAGGTATAGTAGGGAGAGATGGTGTCTATAGTAACAGTTGGATAATAGTCTCTGGGAAGGGAGCGTGATTGTGGGATAGCAGGTATAGTAGGGAGAGATGGTGCCTATAGTAACAGTGGATAATAGTCTCTGCGAAGGGAGTGTGACTATGGGATAGCAGGTATAGTAGGGAGAGATGGTGTCTATAGTAACAGTGGATAATAGTCTCTGGGAAGGAAGTGTGACTGTAGGATAGCAGGTATAGTAGGGAGAGATGGTGTCTATAGTAACAGTTGGATAATAGTCTCTGGGAAGGGAGCGTGATTGTGGGATAGCAGGTATAGTAGGGAGAGATGGTGCCTATAGTAACAGTGGATAATAGTCTCTGCGAAGGGAGTGTGACTATGGGATAGCAGGTATAGTAGGGAGAGATGGTGTCTATAGTAACAGTGGATAATAGTCTCTGGGAAGGGAGTGTGACTGTGGGATAGCAGGTATAGTAGGGAGAGATGGTGCCTGTAGTAACAGTGGGATAATAGTCTCTGGGAAGGAAGTGTGACTGTGGGATAGCAGGTATTATAGGGAGAGATGATGTCTATAGTAACAGTGGATAATAGTCTCTGGGAAGGGAGTGTGACTGTGGGATAGCAGGTATAGTAGGGAGAGATGGTGCCTATAGTAGCAGTGGATAATAGTCTCTGGGAAGGGAGTGTGACGGTGGGATAGCAGGTATAGTAGGGAGAGATGTTGTCTATAGTAACAGTGGATAATAGACTCTGGGAAGGGAGTGTGACTGTGGGATAGCAGGTATAGTAGGGAGAGATGTCTATAGTAACAGTAGATAATAGTCTCTGGGAAGGGAGTGTGACTGTGGGATAGCAGGTATAGTAGGGAGAGAAGGTGCCTATAGTAACAGTGGATAATAGTCTCTGCGAAGGGAGTGTGACTGTGGGATAGCAGGTATAGTAGGGAGAGATGGTGCCTATAGTAACAGTGGATAATAGTCTCTGGGAAGGGAGTGTGAAGGTGGGATAGCAGGTATAGTAGGGAGAGATGTTGTCTATAGTAACAGTGGATAATAGACTCTGGGAAGGGAGTGTGACTGTGGGATAGCAGGTATAGTAGGGAGAGATGTTGTCTATAGTAACAGTAGATAATAGTCTCTGGGAAGGGAGTGTGACTGTGGGATAGCAGGTATAGTAGGGAGAGATGGTGCCTATAGTAACAGTGGGATAATAGTCTCTGGGAAGGGAGTGTGACGGTGGGATAGCAGGTATAGTAGGGAGAGATGTTGTCTATAGTAACAGTGGATAATAGACTCTGGGAAGGGAGTGTGACTGTGGGATAGCAGGTATAGTAGGGAGAGATGTTGTCTATAGTAACAGTGGATAATAGTCTCTGGGAAGGGAGTGTGACTGTGTGATAGCAGGTATAGTAGGGAGAGATGGTGCCTATAGTAACAGTGGGATAATAGTCTCTGGGAAGGGAGTGTGACTGTGGGATAGCAGGTATACTAGGGAGAGATGGTGTCTATAGTAACAGTGGAAAATAGTCTCTGGGAAGGAAGTGTGACTGTGGGATAGTAGGGAGAGATGGTGCCTATAGTAACAGTGGGATAATAGTCTCTGGGAAGGAAGTGTGACTGTGGGATAGCAGGTATTGTAGGGAGAGATGATGTCTATAGTAACAGTGGATAATAGTCTCTGGGAAGGGAGTGTGACTGTGGGATAGCAGGTATAGTAGGGAGAGATGGTGCCTATAGTAGCAGTGGATAATAGACTCTGGGAAGGGAGTGTGACTGTGGGATAGCAGGTATAGTAGGGAGAGATGTTGTCTATAGTAACAGTAGATAATAGTCTCTGGGAAGGGAGTGTGACTGTGGGATAGCAGGTATAGTAGGGAGAGATGGTGCCTATAGTAACAGTGGATAATAGTCTCTGCGAAGGGAGTGTGACTGTGGGATAGCAGGTATAGTAGGGAAAGATGGTGCCTATAGTAACAGTGGATAATAGTCTCTGGGAAGGGAGTGTGACTGTTGGATAGCAGGTATAGTAGGGAGAGATGGTGCCTATAGTAACAGTGGATAATAGTCTCTGCGAAGGGAGTGTGACTGTGGGATAGCAGGTATAGTAGGGAGAGATGGTGCCTATAGTAACAGTGGATAATAGTCTCTGCGAAGGGAGTGTGACTGTGGGATAGCAGGTATAGTAGGGAGAGATGGTGCCTATAGTAACAGTGGATAATAGTCTCTGGGAAGGGAGTGTGACTGTGGGATAGCAGGTATAGTAGGGAGAGATGGTGACTATAGTAACAGTGGATAATAGTCTCTGGGAAGGGAGTGTGGCTGTTGGATAGCAGGTATAGTAGGGAGAGATGGTGCCTATAGTAACAGTGGGATAATAGTCTCTGGGAAGGGAGTGTGACTGTGGGATAGCAGGTATAGTAGGGAGAGATGGTGCCTATAGTAACAGTGGATAATAGTCTCTGGGAAGGGAGTGTGACTGTTGGATAGCAGGTATAGTAGGGAGAGATGGTGCCTATAGTAACAGTGGATAATAGTCTCTGGGAAGGGAGTGTGACTGTGGGATAGCAGGTATAGTAGGGAGAGATGGTGGCTATAGTAACAGTGGATAATAGTCTTTGGGAAGGGAGTGTGACTGTGGGATAGCAGGTATAGTAGGGAGAGATGGTGCCTATAGTAACAGTGGATAATAGTCTCTGGGAAGGGAGTGTGACTGTTGGATAGCAGGTATAGTAGGGAGAGATGGTGCCTATAGTAACAGTGGGATAATAGTCTCTGGGAAGGGAGTGTGACTGTGGGATAGCAGGTATAGTAGGGAGAGATGGTGCCCATAGTAACAGTGGATAATAGTCTCTGGGAAGGGAGTGTGACTGTTGGATAGCAGGTATAGTAGGGAGAGATGGTGCCTATAGTAACAGTGGGATAATAGTCTCTGGGAAGGGAGTGTGACTGTGGGATAGCAGGTATAGTAGAGAGAGATGGTGCCTATAGTAACAGTGGATAATAGTCTCTGGGAAGGGAGTGTGACTGTGGGATAGCAGGTATAGTAGGGAGAGATGGTGCCTATAGTAACAGTGGATAATAGTCTCTGGGAAGGGAGTGTGACTGTGGGATAGCAGGTATAGTAGGGAGATATGGTGCCTATAGTAACAGTGGATAATAGTCTCTGGGAAGGGAGTGTGACTGTGGGATAGCAGGTATAGTAGGGAGAGATGGTGACTATAGTAACAGTGGATAATAGTCTCTGGGAAGGGAGTGTGGCTGTTGGATAGCAGGTATAGTAGGGAGAGATGGTGCCTATAGTAACAGTGGGATAATAGTCTCTGGGAAGGGAGTGTGACTGTGGGATAGCAGGTATAGTAGGGAGAGATGGTGCCTATAGTAACAGTGGATAATAGTCTCTGGGAAGGGAGTGTGACTGTTGGATAGCAGGTATAGTAGGGAGAGATGGTGCCTATAGTAACAGTGGGATAATAGTCTCTGGGAAGGGAGTGTGACTGTGGGATAGCAGGTATAGTAGGGAGAGATGGTGGCTATAGTAACAGTGGATAATAGTCTTTGGGAAGGGAGTGTGACTGTGGGATAGCAGGTATAGTAGGGAGAGATGGTGCCTATAGTAACAGTGGATAATAGTCTCTGGGAAGGGAGTGTGACTGTTGGATAGCAGGTATAGTAGGGAGAGATGGTGCCTATAGTAACAGTGGGATAATAGTCTCTGGGAAGGGAGTGTGACTGTGGGATAGCAGGTATAGTAGGGAGAGATGGTGCCCATAGTAACAGTGGATAATAGTCTCTGGGAAGGGAGTGTGACTGTTGGATAGCAGGTATAGTAGGGAGAGATGGTGCCTATAGTAACAGTGGGATAATAGTCTCTGGGAAGGGAGTGTGACTGTGGGATAGCAGGTATAGTAGAGAGAGATGGTGCCTATAGTAACAGTGGATAATAGTCTCTGGGAAGGGAGTGTGACTGTGGGATAGCAGGTATAGTAGGGAGAGATGGTGCCTATAGTAACAGTGGATAATAGTCTCTGGGAAGGGAGTGTGACTGTGGGATAGCAGGTATAGTAGGGAGATATGGTGCCTATAGTAACAGTGGATAATAGTCTCTGGGAAGGGAGTGTGACTGTGGGATAGCAGGTATAGTAGGGAGAGATGGTGACTATAGTAACAGTGGATAATAGTCTCTGGGAAGGGAGTGTGGCTGTTGGATAGCAGGTATAGTAGGGAGAGATGGTGCCTATAGTAACAGTGGGATAATAGTCTCTGGGAAGGGAGTGTGACTGTGGGATAGCAGGTATAGTAGGGAGAGATGGTGCCTATAGTAACAGTGGATAATAGTCTCTGGGAAGGGAGTGTGACTGTTGGATAGCAGGTATAGTAGGGAGAGATGGTGCCTATAGTAACAGTGGGATAATAGTCTCTGGGAAGGGAGTGTGACTGTGGGATAGCAGGTATAGTAGGGAGAGATGGTGGCTATAGTAACAGTGGATAATAGTCTTTGGGAAGGGAGTGTGACTGTGGGATAGCAGGTATAGTAGGGAGAGATGGTGCCTATAGTAACAGTGGATAATAGTCTCTGGGAAGGGAGTGTGACTGTTGGATAGCAGGTATAGTAGGGAGAGATGGTGCCTATAGTAACAGTGGGATAATAGTCTCTGGGAAGGGAGTGTGACTGTGGGATAGCAGGTATAGTAGGGAGAGATGGTGCCTATAGTAACAGTGGATAATAGTCTCTGGGAAGGGAGTGTGACTGTTGGATAGCAGGTATAGTAGGGAGAGATGGTGCCTATAGTAACAGTGGGATAATAGTCTCTGGGAAGGGAGTGTGACTGTGGGATAGCAGGTATAGTAGAGAGAGATGGTGCCTATAGTAACAGTGGATAATAGTCTCTGGGAAGGGAGTGTGACTGTGGGATAGCAGGTATAGTAGGGAGAGATGGTGTCTATAGTAACAGTGGATAATAGTCTCTGGGAAGGGAGTGTGACTGTGGGATAGCAGGTATAGTAGGGAGAGATGGTGCCTATAGTAACAGTGGATAATAGTCTCTGGGAAGGGAGTGTGACTGTGGGATAGCAGGTATAGTAGGGAGAGATGGTGCCTATAGTAACAGTGGATAATAGTCTCTGGGAATGAGAGAAGATGTGAGTAGGGTTGGAGTTAGTACTACAGTGGTGCAGGGAATGAGGGAAGCTTGGGGGGTCACAAGGACATTGCACCTTAAGTTTTTAATGAACTACAACTCCCAGAATGCTCAGTCTTTGGCAGGACATTAATAAATAAAAGAAATGTATAATAAATCCTTGACATTCTCACTGTCCAACAGGGGGTGAAAGTCCCTATAAAATAAAAAGTGGCCAGACTATAAACTAATATACCATAAGAAAACATCCCTCTCATTCCCTGTCTCTCTCTGCCTTTCCCCAGAGCCTTCCCTATCTGTTCCTCCTCCTCTCTGGACTACGGGCCAGCTAAAGATTACAGGGAAACTGTTCTATACACTGCTGCCTAGCAACGCTGGAATTCCCACATTGTGTTCCAAGCCTCACTTCGGCGCTGGTTGGTTGATGTCAGTAAGCCCCGCCCATCGCCGAGGAGCAGGTGAGGGGGAGGTGGCTGTAAAGTTGCAGATGGGAATATTGGGGACAAGAGAAGATATTGGAGGACACAGAAGGGATTTTCGGCTGCAGGAGAAGATTCTTTTTCGGGGTCTCAGCCAGAGAAGAACAAGTGACATTGGTATAAAACATCCCAACACTCTTCGTTCTCAGTTTGGAGCGGGATCTCTTGGAACTGCATTATAGGTAATTGGCCTTTAAATTAACTCTTTGCTGTACACAGTGATCTTTTCACTTACATTATCAGCACTTTTTGATATATATATATATAAATACCCTATTTATGAGATATATATATACCCTATTTATGACACACACACACATCTCCTATTTATCCCCGCAGTCTGTTTTCAAACAGACAGGCAGAAGTCCAATTTTTTTCCTTCCGATCGTAAGCCCCATTGTATCCGGGATGTACAAAGAAAAAGCTATTTACTGAAAAATAAGGGGTTTTTTTTAATAAAAAAAAAAGAAAAAGCTCATTTTGTGCTGATTAGTGCTTTGGTGTTGCCCCCCGCCAGGGTAATAGGATACATGCTCATAGTGGTGTAATTAGCTTTATTCCAATCCCTCGTTTTGATGATTAATGCCATTTTTAGGGCCCCCTGCTGAGAATTCCGACTTACAATAACAGATACAGGAGTCGCAAAATCACTTGTGCCTTTTTAAAGGAGAAAGAAAGCTACGCAGTTTATTGCCAATAGATTAGCTGCAATAGTGCAAGCTACATTACGATATTTATTCCAGCAGCTGCCAATCAGGGGCGTAACTATAGAGGAAGCAGACCCTGCGGCTGCAGGGGGGCCCAGGAGGTATAGGGGCCCCATATACAATTTCAATAAATATTGGAGAAACAAGTCAACCTCTAAACATTTTGGGGGCCTGAAAAATAATTTGCTGTGGGGCCCAGTAATATCTAGTTACGCCACTGGCTGCCATATTAGCTTGCTGTGACATCACTTCCTGCCTGAGTCTCTCCATGCTCACTCATACCCCTGGGCTCAGATTACAGCAGGAAGGGGAGGAGGGAGAGAGGAGGAAACTGAGCATGCTCAAGCCCTAGCGCTGGAGGTTTAAGCTAAAAACAGGAAGTCTGATACAGAAGCCCCTGAGTACACAATAGAAGGAAAGAAATGTGCTGTTTCTTTTGACAGAGGACTCAGAGCAGCATTACTTTGAGGGTTTACTGGTGTATTTATATAGACCTTTCTGATAAAGCTTACTTAGTTTTAGCCTTTCCTTTTCCTTTAAAAGCAGGAAAAACTGATACTGATAAAGGGGTGTGAGTGCAATGAATAGGGCTGGAGCTGAACATACTTCATACTTTCCTTCTATTGGGGATCATTCGATTTCCAGTGAATATATAATCCCCCCACATGATGGACATCTGCTTACCAAGGGGGGGGGGGTCTGTTTATACAGGGCACAGGCCAGAAGAGCAAAGTCCTTCCAGTGCTCCGACTTCCTTCATAAGTCCTGATTTTAACCTTAAATGGGTGGTTGCCCTGTAAGTTAACTTTAAGGATAATATAAGTGGTCAATACTAAGAAACGTTTCAATTGATCCTCATTATTTATCTCTTATAGTTTTATAAGAATTGTTTGCCTTTTTCTTTCAAATGGGGGGGGTCACTGACCCCATCTAAAAACAAATGCACAGTAAGGCTACAAATGTATTGTTATTGCTACTTTTTATTCCTCATCTTTCTATTCAGACCTCTCCTATTCATATTTCAGTCTTATTCAAATCAGTGCATGGTTGCTAGGGTAATTTGGACCATAGCAACCAGATGGCTGAAATTGCAAACTGGAGAGCTGCTGAATAAAAAAGCTAACTCAAAAACCACAAATAATAAAAAATTAAAACTAAGAATATCACTCTCTCATCATACTAAAAGATAATGCAACTCAATGCATGGTTGCTAGGGTAAGGTGGACCCAAGCAACCAGATTGCTGAAATTGCAAACTGTAGAGCTGCTAAACCCCTTAATTGTCATTTTTTTTATTATTTGTGGTTTTTGAGTTATTTAGCTTTTTATTCACCAGCTCTCTAGTTTGCAATTTCAGCCATCTTGTTGCTAGGGGCCAAATTACCCTAGCAACCAAAGAGACTAGAATATGAATAGGAGAGTAAAAGAGTAGCAATAACAATAAATGTGTAGCATACAGAGCATTTGTTTTTAAGATGGGGTCAGTGACCCCAATTTGAAAGAGTCAGAAGAAAAAGACAAATAATTAGAAAAATATAAACAATGAAGACCAATTGAAATGTTTCTTAGAACTGGCCATTCTATAACATACTAAAAGTTAACTCAAAAGTGAACCACCCCTTTAACATTCCTGAGAAACTCTGCAAGTTCTTCGACATTCGTACATCCGTCTCGAGGGACGCCATTAATTAGCGTAAACCGCAATGATCACCCCATGCTGCTGCCAACTCAGCGCCGTTTCATAAAGTCTCGCTGCTCCCGCTATCTGTCACTTATCTGTAGTCTCACCGCTCTTTGTGACGCGCTCTGATTTCCAGGTGACACTGAGAGCAGCTGACAGTTGCACAGACCGAATGTCAGCGCATAAGGAAATACTTATTAAATCTCCATTTATTTGACTTAACTGAATTCAGCCGGGACCTTGCAATTGATGTAATAAAGTGAGATAGGAGGGGACACTTCATTCCATTCCCTCACCCGTAACCATATACTTAGGTCCAGGGCCCTCACAGTCCTGATTGGTCGGTTAACATATGGCACTTGCCAGGGATCTTAGTTATTCCAGCTGCCATCTACTCTTTCTAGAGTCCTTCATCAGGCTCCCACAATACCCCCGAAGCTGTTTTAGGTGGAAAATTCCTAATTCCCTGACCTGATTGGTGGGCTCGTGGGCAGGACCACCATCAAGGGGAGTTTACAGGATACTAAAGGCAGGGGCCCGAGAAGTGGGATTGGCTGTTAAAAGTTTCAGCAGGGTGTTCAGAGTTGAGGTGGATCAGGGGTTTGTTTATCAGTGGGTCGTTTTTTTGTTTTTTTTTAATTGGAGCCCCATTCTCCTCTTGTATAATAAGACATATATAATAAGCCATAATAATTATTCTCCCCTCCCGGGAGGAGGCCCCCAATAATTTAGTAGCCCAGGGGTTTCTGTCTTGGTAAAGTTTCCAACCTTTGGCGGGTCGGACACTGAAGTAAATAAAGTCTCCGTATAAAGCCCAAACCATCAGCCCTGTATGGGGGGAATAAGTGTTAATTGCAATGTTTGTCCTCCCCCCTCAAACGCAAACACTTGATATCAGCCCAGATAAGAGGCACTTTCCTTCCGATAAGTAGTTGTGTTGCTCTTCCATGGAGACGGCAGTTTTCAGAGGGGGGGGTTTGTTTTAATGATCCCGGTACTCCTCATATCTGGAATCCAATCATCTGCATAGTTTTTCGCTTTCTCTTACCTTCTGCAAGGGCAAACAGAACCCTGCTACTCTCCTCTTTCCTTTATTAGCTATATGACGTTTAAAGGGGAAGTTAACCAAAACTTTCTTTTTTCTTTTTTTTTGCAGAATGAAAGAAAATTGCTCCCTGCCAATGTATAACCTTGATGACGCTCCTGACCCAGTTGCCAAGGATCAAGTAGTCTGAGAATCAGATTTGCTATTAAACTCCATGGATCGCAGTGACGCCAAACTCAATGGGCAGTTGGAAGCCTCATTCCCCCCACTGTTTCCGTCATGGTTAAAGTTACTGATCAACTCGCAGTTCAAGAGCTCAAGTAACTTTTTTATGTTGTTTGAAAAGTGCATTTTAAAGCCTGAAACTGTTTGAATTGAGCCGATTTTGGGGAATAGGAGGCTTTGCTGCTTCTGAAAACGTTTTATTCTTTGCTGTCAGTCGTTGTATTGGGTCACAGTCTGGCAGTTGATTGGCTGAGCCAGGGTCAGACTATTGGGGTACTGGGAAGTCCTGCTCCCTGTCAGGTCCCAATAGTTTAGGAATCTGTGATGGGGCTGACTACTGAACTATATTTATTAAAGGACTGGCAGGATAAGAATTGGTAATCATAGGGCCCCATACTACTAAGTTTACAGGGCCCTCTTTCCCCCTTTTCCACAGGGCCCCTGACAGCTGTACCCCCATTGGCTGCCTTGGGGAGAGCCTTTGGATTAGGCAATAACATCCAAAACAACTATATCATCTGACCTGTAGACTTAACATCAGGACGGAAACAGCCTCTAGGTGGCGCTGGTGCTTGTGATAAATTCTGCAAGTTTTTGAGTCCAAAGAGTTTATACAGGAAAGAACATTCCTTCTCTGTATATTTGTATTTATACATATGGGAGGAGGAGGTGCCATATTGATTCCCTTAGACAGTACAGTATGAGGGTATAGCTTATTGTGTGCCCAGAACATATTATGGAGCAGCCCCTGATTCTCACTGTTTGTATTCACAGGTGGTCGATGCCCGAGGAGGGCCCAACCTGAAAGCAATGAGGATACGTCCCAAAAAGATCCGACCCTTTGCCTCGCGAAGGCATCAAAGCAAGCAGGTGGCGGAGCTGAAGAGCAGTATCTCAAGTCTATGTAAGTAAAGCTGCCCATAGATGTAAAGATTTTTAAAAGATCCAATCGTTATCGTGAGACCACTAATATTTCGAAACGATTGTTTAAATGTACGACGTGTCCATCAACTAAAAAGACCGTTTCGGGCGAAAACTGAGGGGAGCTGTCTGCTTGGCCCTGCAGACATAGATACATTGTACTGGGACCCATCAAGATTTCTTAATCTGGCCGATCAATTTTCTGACAGATATCGGACGAAAAATCGCAAGATGTACGATGGTTGGAATCCCACTAATTTCACGATAATTTTGAAGGATTGGTTGGACTTCGCCAAATCGGTTGTTTGGCAAGAAAAATCTTTGCGTTTATGGGACCTTAAGAGCCAGTCCCCCACTATCAGCCAACAGGACTTCTAATTGTGTTAAGTTGCAAATGATTTAGTGTTTGTCTGTGTATCCCGCAGACTGTGGAGCATCGAGCACCTCCCCAGAGCATTCCTCGTCCTGCAGCAATCACTCCCATACTGACACCGACACTGAACTCTGCATCCAGCACCGACTCCGGCTTCTCTTTCCTACACCCCGCCTACTGGAAAAGGTCAGCATTTTTTTTTTTTTTTGGCATAAAGAAATACTGATGTGAATGCCGCTATTTCTATTTGCTAATGACGTCTATGCATTTCTGTGGAAGGGAGAATATCTTTGAACATTTTTTTGAACATGTAAATATGAGATTTTCTTTGTGCCCCAATTCCTCATCCCAACTATGCAGTAACCCAGCCTCCAGCAGGGGGCAGAAGAGAGCTCTAGATTTTAGCTTGATAATGTGTTTAAAGGATAAGTAAACCTTTAAAATAAGTGATTGTAAAACTGATTAGGGGGCTATTCTAAGCACGTTTCAAATTTACATTCATTATTTATTTTGTTTTTATTCCAAGATATTAAGGGATACGTGTGCTGTTAATATGAATGAATTTTGTTCCAACAGCGCCACCTGCTGGTCAGTTTCCTTGACTACTTGCTGGTCAGACTGGTGGGAAAATGACCAGCAGGTGGCACTGTTGGAACAAAATTCATTCATATTCACAGTACATGTATCCCTTAATATCCTGGATTAAATAAATAATGAATGTAAATTACAAACGTGCTTAGAATAGCCCCCTTATCAGTTTTACATGATGTAAAGAGTACTACTCTGACGCAAATTGCAATTGGTCTTCCTATATTTTAATTTAGGGGTTTTTTGATTATTTTTGTGCAGTGACTACAGTTTGACGTTGCAGCAGCTATCTGGTTGCTAGGGTATTGCTTACCCATAACAACCGCACATCGGTGGCTGGAAGGTGAATAGGGACAATAACCATTTAGCCTCACAAAGCTGCTGGGGTCGGTGACCCCCGTTGGGACTCTGATAAGAAGCAGAAGACCAGTTAAAAGGTTGCTAAGAAGAGGACTTTCTATAACATACTTATGGTTAATGTAAAGCAGCACTGGCCCTTTAAAGAAGTGGATCCCATGGGGCAGACTGTAATATGTGTAATATTAAATGCATGGGGTTTACTGTACACACCACGTTGTGCCTCAATATGCAGAGGGTGCCTCTAAATAAAGGGGGGGGGAGCCTTTGTTAGCATTTATTAAGCTATTATTTATACTTCCCCCTTTATGCTGTGAACCCAAATCCTCCTCATTAGGGTTGGACTCAGTGTGTATATACAGTATATTCAGGCAGCTATTAATACTTCTGGATACTGGAAGTATGGGAGATTTCTTTGGGGTGTATATGAGACCCCCCCCTGAATCTTTTAACCGTCTAATCTCCGTGTGAGATTTGTGACGCTCATGTTTGTACATGGATGTTTTATAATGAAGATTTTGTACCTCTGTCTAGGGAATATTATTCTTTCTACAATAAACTTTATATATTTGTATATGAGGCTCCCAGCAGGGGGCAGTGTTTTCTCTCCCTATTGTAAATAATGGGATTAACCTGTAGTTTCCCAATGACTTTATAGCGAGGTGCTTTAACTGATTATACCTCCCCGGTGGGAGATTTCTTGCTTTGTAAATAACTTACACCCCCAGCTGGTAAAATATTGTCTCCAAGGAGCAGAGCCGCCCCCCAGCTGTTGCCCCCGGGTCCCTCCTGAAGTTGCTCATTCACGGCTTGTGCCTTGTGGGAATATTTTCTCTCCAAACAATGTGGGAGGGGGAACTGGATTGTGATGTCAGAGTTGGACCCCTCTGAGCTGCTTCTGAACAACTTTCTGTGCCATAGATTGTACAATCTACTATTCACCAGGTCTATGGCTGGCTTGGAAAGGGTTAAAAGAAAAAGCATATAGGGGCTGTCACTCTATAGTAGGAAATATGTGATTACAAGGGAGCTTTATGCAAGTCTAACACTGCAATCACTATATCAAGCCACTAACCCCTAAGGGGTCCCTTAACTCCAGGGGCTGTTCCTGCTGAATTGTGCTTAGTACAGGGGAATATCGATGCTGTCATAGTTCTATGGGATCTCTCTGTACAGACTATGAGCAAACTTAGGGGACTGTTCCTGCTGAATTGTGCTTAGTTCAGGGAATACCTATGCTGCCATAGTTTTATGGGATCTCTCTGTACAGACTATGAGCAAACTTAGGGGACTGTTCCTGCTGAATTGTACTTAGTACAGAGGAATACCTACGCTGCCATAGTTTTATAGGATCTCTTTGTGCAGACTATGAGCAAACTTAGGGGCTGTTCCTGCTGAATTGTGCTTAGTATAGGGGAATACCTATACTGCCATTGTTTTATGGGATCTCTCTGTACAGACTATGAGCAAACTTAGGGACTGTTCCTGCTGAATTGTGCTTAGTACAGGGAATACCTATGCTGCCATAGTTTTATGGGATCTCTGTACAGAGTATGAGCAAACTTAGGGGACTGTTCCTGCTGAATTGTGCTTAGTAAAGGGAATACCTATGCTGCCATAGTTTTATGGGATCTCTCTGTACAGACTATGAGCAAACTTAGGGGACTGTTCCTGCTGAATTGTGCTTAGTACAGAGGAATACCTACGCTGCCATAGTTTTATGGGATCTCTTTGTGCAGACTATGAGCAAACTTAGGGGCTGTTCCTGCTGAATTGTGCTTAGTATAGGGGAGTACCTATACTGCCATCGTTTTATGGGATCTCTCTGTACAGACTATGAGCAAACTTAGGCACTGTTCCTGCTGAATTGTGCTTAGTACAGGGAATACCTATGCTGCCATAGTTTTATGGGATCTCTGTACAGAGTATGAGCAAACTTAGCGGACTGTTCCTGCTGAATTGTGCTTAGTACAGAGGAATACCTATGCTGCCATAGTTTTATGGGATCTCTTTGTACAGACTATGAGCAAACGTAGGGGACTGTTCCTGCTGAATTGTGCTTAGTACTGGGAATATTGATGCTGCCATAGTTTTATTGGATCTCTCTGTACAGACTATGAGCAAACGTAGGGGACTGTTCCTGCTGAATTTTGCTTAGTACTGGGAATATTGATTCTGCCATAGTTTTATGGGATCTCTCTGTACAGACTATGAGGAAACTTAGGGGACTGTTCCTGCTGAATTGTGCTTAGTACAGGGGATACCTATGCTGCCATAGTTTTATTGGATCTCTCTGTACAGACTATGAGCAAACTTAGGGACTGTTCCTGCTTAATTTGTGCTTAATAAAGGGGATACCTATGCTGCCATAGTTTTATGGGATCTCTCTGTACAGAGGATGAGCAAACTTAGCGGACTGTTCCTGCTGAATTGTGCTTAGTACAGAGGAATACCTATGCTGCCATAGTTTTATAGGATCTCTCTGTACAGACTATGACCAAACTTAGGGACTGTTCCTGCTGAATTGTGCTTAGTACAGGGGATACCTATGCTGCCATAGTTTTATGGGATCTCTCTGTACAGACTATGAGCAAACTTAGGGACTGTTCCTGCTTAATTTGTGCTTAATAAAGGGGATACCTATGCTGCCATAGTTTTATGGGATCTCTCTGTACAGACTATGAGCAAACTTAGGGGACTGTTCCTGCTGAATTGTGCTTAGTACAGGGAATACCTATGCTGCCATAGTTTATGGGCTCTCTTTGTACAGACTATGAGCAAACTTAGGGACTGTTCCTGCTGAATTGTGCTTAGTACTGGGAATATTGATGCTGCCATAGTTTTATGGGATCTCTCTGTACAGACTATGAGCAAACTTAGGGGACTGTTCCTGCTGAATTGTGCTTAGTACAGGGAATACCTATGCTGCCATAGTTTATGGGCTCTCTCTGTACAGACTGTGAGCAAACTTAGGGACTGTTCCTGCTGAATTGTGCTTAGTACAGGGAATGCCTATGCTGCCATAGTTTTATGGGATCTCTCTGTACAGACTATGAGCAAACTTAGGGACTGTTCCTGCTAAATTGTGCTTAGTACAGGGAATATCTATCCTGCCATAGTTTTATGGGATCTCTGTACAGAGTATGAGCAAACTTATGGGACTGTTCCTGCTGAATTGTGCTTAGTACAGAGGAATACCTATGCTGCCATAGTTTTTTGGGATCTCTTTGTACAGACTATGAGCAAATTAGGGGCTGTTCCTGCTGAATTGTGCTTAGTATAGGGGAGTACCTATGCTGCCATCGTTTTATGGGATCTCTCTCTACAGACTATGAGCAAACTTAGGGACTGTTCCTGCTGAATTGTGCTTAGTACAGGGGATACCTATGCTGCCATAGTTTTATGGGATCTCTCTGTACAGGCTATGAGGAAACTTAGGGGCTGTTCCTGCTGAATTGTGCTTAGTACAGGGAATACCTATGCTGCCATAGTTTTATGGGATCTCTCTGTACAGACTATGAGGAAACGTAGGGGCTGTTCCTGCTGAATTGTGCTTAGTACAGGGGATACCTATGCTGCCATAGTTTTATGGGATCTCTCTGTACAGGCTATGAGGAACTTAGGGGCTGTTCCTGCTGAATTGTGCTTAGTACAGGGAATACCTATGCTGCCATAGTTTTATGGGATCTCTCTGTACAGACTATGAGGAAACTTAGGGGACTGTTCCTGCTGAATTGTGCTTAGTACAGAGGAATACCTATGCTGCCATAGTTTTATGGGATCTCTCTGTACAGACTATGAGTAAACTTAGGGGACTGTTCCTGCTGAATTGTGCTCAGTACAGTGGAATACCTATGCTGCCATAGTTTTATGGCATCTCTCGTACAGACTATGAGCAAACTTAGGGACTGTTCCTGCTGAATTGTGCATAGTACAGGGAATACCTATGCTGGCATAGTTTTATGGGATCTCTGTATAGAGTATGAGCAAACTTAGGGGACTGTTCCTGCTGAATTGTGCTTAGTACAGAGGAATACCTATGCTTCCATAGTTTTATGTGATCTCTCTGTACAGACTATGACCAAACTTAGGGACTGTTCCTGCTGAATTGTGCTTTGTACAGGGAATACCTATTCTGGCATACTTTTATGGGATCTCTGTACAGACTATGAGCAAACTTAGGGGAGTGTTCCTGCTGAATTGTGCTCAGTACAGGGGAATACCTATGCTGCCATCGTTTTATGGGATCTCTTTGTACAGACTATGAGCAAATTAGGGGCTGTTCCTGCTGAATTGTGCTTAGTATAGGGGAGTACCTATGCTGCCATCGTTTTATGGGATCTCTCTCTACAGACTATGAGCAAACTTAGGGACTTTTCCTGCTGAATTGTGCTTGGTACAGGGAATACCTATGCTGCCATAGTTTTATGGGATCTCTGTACAGAGTATGAGCAAACTTAGGGGACTGTTCCTGCTGAATTGTGCTTAGTACAGGGAATACCTATGCTGCCATAGTTTTATGGGATCTCTGTACAGAGTATGAGCAAACGTAGGGGACTGTTCCTGCTTAATTGTGCTTAGTACTGGGAATATTTATGCTGCTATAGTTTTATGGGATCTCTCTGTACAGACTATGAGGAAACGTAGGGGACTGTTCCTGCTGAATTGTGCTTAGTGCAGAGGAATACCTATGCTGCCATAGTTTTATGGGATCTCTCTGTACAGGCTATGAGGAAACTTAGGGGCTGTTCTTCCTGAATTGTGCTTACTACAGGGAATACCTATGCTGCCATAGTTTTATGGGATCTCTGTACAGAGTATGAGGAAACTTAGGGGACTGTTCCTGCTGAATTGTGCTTAGTACAGAGGAATACCTATGCTGCCATAGTTTTATGGGATCTCTTTGTACAGACTATGAGCAAACGTAGGGGACTGTTCCTGCTTAATTGTGCTTAGTACTGGTAATATTGATGCTGCCATAGTTTTATGGGATCTCTCTGTACAGACTATGAGCAAATGTAGGGGACTATTCCTACTTAATTGTGCTAATTACTGGGAATATTGATGCTGCCATAGTTTTATGGGATCTCTCTGTACAGACTATGAGCAAACGTAGGGGACTGTTCCTGCTGAATTGTGCTTAGTACTGGGAATATTGATGCTGCCATAGTTTTATGGGATCTCTCTGTACAGACTATGAGCAAACGTAGGGGACTGTTCCTGCTGAATTGTGCTTAGTACAGAGGAATACCTATGCTGCCATAGTTTTATGGGATCTCTCTGTACAGACTATGAGGAAACTTAGGGGCTGTTCCTGCTGAATTGTGCTTAGTACAGGGAATACCTATGCTGCCATAGTTTTATGGGATCTCTCTGTACAGACTATGAAGAAACTTAGGGACTGTTCCTGCTTAATTGTGCTTAGTACAGGGGATACCTATGCTGCCATAGTTTTAAGGGATCTCTCTGTACAGACTATGAGCAAACTCAGGGGCTGTTCCTGCTTAATTGTGCTTAGTATAGGGGAATACCTATGCTGCCATCGTTTTATGGGATCTCTCTGTACAGACTATGAGCAAACTTAGGGACTGTTCCTGCTGAATTGTGCTTAGTACAGGGAATACCTATGCTGCCATAGTTTTATGGGATCTCTGTACTGAGTATGAGCAAACATAGGGGACTGTTCCTGCTGAATTGTGCTTAGTACAGAGGAATACCTATGCTGCCATAGTTTTATGGGATCTCTTTGTACAGACTATGAGCAGACGTAGGGGACTGTTCCTGCTTAATTGTGCTTAGTACTGGGAATATTGATGCGGCCATAGTTTTATGGGATCTCTTTGTACAAACTATGAGCAAATTTAGTGGACTGTTCCTTCTGAATTGTGCTTAGTACAGGGAATACCTATGCTGCCATCGTTTTATGGGATCTCTCTGTACAGACTATGAGCAAACTTAGGGACTGTTCCTGCTGAATTGTGCTTAGTACAGGGAATACCTATGCTGCCATAGTTTTATGGGATCTCTGTACTGAGTATGAGCAAACATAGGGGACTGTTCCTGCTGAATTGTGCTTAGTACAGAGGAATACCTATGCTGCCATAGTTTTATGGGATCTCTTTGTACAGACTATGAGCAGACGTAGGGGACTGTTCCTGCTTAATTGTGCTTAGTACTGGGAATATTGATGCGGCCATAGTTTTATGGGATCTCTTTGTACAAACTATGAGCAAATTTAGTGGACTGTTCCTTCTGAATTGTGCTTAGTACAGGGAATACCTATGCTGCCATAGTTTTATGGGATCTCTGTACAGTGTATGAGCAAACTTAGGGGACTGTTCCTGCTGAATTGTGCTTAGTACAGGGAATACCTATGCTGCCATAGTTTTATGGGATCTCTTTACAGAGTATGAGAAACATAGGGGACTGTTACTGCTTAACTGTGCTTAGTACTGGGAATATTGATGCTGCCATAGTTTTATGGGATCTCTCTGTACAGACTATGAGCAAACGTAGGGGACTGTTCCTACTTAATTGTGCTTAGTACTGGGAATATTGATGCGGCCATAGTTTTATGGGATCTCTTTGTACAAACTATGAGCAAATTTAGTGGACTGTTCCTTCTGAATTGTGCTTAGTACAGGGAATACCTATGCTGCCATAGTTTTATGGGATCTCTGTACAGTGTATGAGCAAACTTAGGGGACTGTTCCTGCTGAATTGTGCTTAGTACAGGGAATACCTATGCTGCCATAGTTTTATGGGATCTCTTTACAGAGTATGAGAAACATAGGGGACTGTTACTGCTTAACTGTGCTTAGTACTGGGAATATTGATGCTGCCATAGTTTTATGGGATCTCTCTGTACAGACTATGAGCAAACGTAGGGGACTGTTCCTACTTAATTGTGCTTAGTACTGGGAATATTGATGCTGCCATAGTTTTATGGGATCTCTCTGTACAGACTATGAGGAAACTTAGGGGCAGTTCCTGCTGAATTGTGCTTAGTACAGGGGATACCTATGCTGCCATCGTTTTATGGGATCTCTCTGTACAGACTATGAGCAAACTTAGGCACTGTTCCTGCTGAATTGTGCTTAGTACAGGGAATACCTATGCTGCCATAGTTTATGGGCTCTCTTTGTACAGACTATGAGCAAACTTAGGGACTGTTCCTGCTGAATTCTGCTTAGTACAGGGAATACCTATGCTGCCATAGTTTTATGGGATCTCTGTACAGAGTATGAGGAAACTTAGGGGACTGTTCCTGCTGAATTGTGCTTAGTACAGAGGAATACCTATGCTGCCATAGTTTTATGGGATCTCTTTGTACAGACTATGAGCAAACGTAGGGGACTGTTCCTGCTGAATTGTGCTTAGTACTGGGAATATTGATGCTGCCATAGTTTTATGGGATCTCTCTGTACAGACTTTGAGCAAACGTAGGGGACTGTTCCTACTTAATTGTGCTTAGTACTGGGAATATTGATGCTGCCATAGTTTTATGGGATCTCTCTGTACAGACTATGAGCAAACGTAGGGGACTGTTCCTGCTGAATTGTGCTTAGTACTGGGAATATTGATGCTTGTATAGTTTTATGGGATCTCTCTGTACAGACTATGAGGAAACTTAGGGGACTGTTCCTGCTGAATTGTGCTTAGTACAGAGGAATACCTATGCTGGAGGAGACTTAGGAGACTGTTCCTGCTGAATTGTTCTCATTACAGGGGAATACCTATGCTGTCATAGTTTTATGGGATCTCTCTGCACTGACTATGAGGAAACTTAGGGGACTGTTCCTGCTGAATTGTGCTTAGTACTGGGAATATTGATGCTGCCATACTTTTATGGGATCTCTCTGTACAGACTATGAGGAAACTTAGGGGACTGTTCCTGCTGAATTGTGCTTAGTACAGGGGATACCTATGCTGCCATAGTTTTATGGGATCTCTCTGTACAGACTATGAGCAAACTTAGGGACTGTTCCTGCTTAATTTGTGCTTAATAAAGGGGATACCTATGCTGCCATAGTTTTATGGGATCTCTCTGTACAGAGTATGAGCAAACTTAGGCACTGTTCCTGCTGAATTGTGCTTAGTACAGGGAATACCTATGCTGCCATAGTTTTATGGGATCTCTGTACAGAGTATGAGTAAACTTAGGGCGGGGGGGAGGGCTGTTCCTGCTGAATTGTGCTTAGTACAGAGGAATACCTATGCTGCCATAGTTTTATGGGATCTCTTTGTACAGACTATGAGCAAACGTAGGGGACTGTTCCTGCTGAATTGTGCTTAGTACTGGGAATATTGATGCTGCCATAGTTTTATGGGATCTCTCTGTACAGACTATGAGGAAACTTAGGGGACTGTTCCTGCTGAATTGTGCTTAGTACAGGGGATACCTATGCTTCCATAGTTTTATGGGACCTCTCTGTACAGACTATGAGCAAACTTAGGGACTGTTCCTGCTTAATATGTGCTTAATAAAGGGGATACCTATGCTGCCATAGTTTTATGGGATCTCTCTGTACAGAGTATGAGCAAACTTAGCGGACTGTTCCTGCTGAATTGTGCTTAGTACAGAGGAATACCTATGCTGCCATAGTTTTATGGGATCTCTCTGTACAGACTATGACCAAACTTAGGGACTGTTCCTGCTGAATTGTGCTTAGTACAGGGGATACCTATGCTGCCATAGTTTTTATAGGATCTCTCTGTACAGACTATGAGCAAACTTAGGGACTGTTCCTGCTGAATTGTGCTTTGTACAGGGGATACCTATGCTGTCATAGTTTTATGGGATCTCTCTGTACAGACTATGAGCAAACTTAGGGACTGTTCCTGCTTAATTTGTGCTTAATAAAGGGGATACCTATGCTGCCATAGTTTTATGGGATCTCTCTGTACAGAGTATGAGCAAACTTAGCGGACTGTTCCTGCTGAATTGTGCTTAGTACAGAGGAATACCTATGCTGCCATAGTGTTATGGGATCTCTTTGTACAGACTATGAGCAAACGTAGGGGACTGTTCCTGCTGAATTGTGCTTAGTACTGGGAATATTGATGCTGCCATAGTTTTATGGGATCTCTCTGTACAGACTATGAGCAAACGTAGGGGACTGTTCCTACTTAATTGTGCTTAGTACTGGGAATATTGATGCTGCTATAGTTTTATGGGATCTCTCTGTACAGACTATGAGGAAAACTTAGGGGACTGTTCCTGCTGAATTGTGCTTAGTACAGAGGAATACCTATGCTGCCATAGTTTTATGGGATCTCTCTGTACAGTCTATGAGGAAACTTAGGGGCTGTTCCTGCTGAATTGTGCTTAGTACAGGGAATACCTATGCTGCCATAGTTTTTATGGGATCTCTCTGTACAGACTATGAGCAAACGTAGGAGACTGTTCCTGCTGAATTGTGCTTAGTACTGGGAATATTGATGCTGCCATAGTTTTATGGGATCTCTCTGTACAGACTATGAGCAAACTTAGGGGACTGTTCCTACTTAATTGTGCTTAGTACTGGGAATATTGATGCTGCCATAGTTTTATGGGATCTCTCTGTACAGACTATGAGGAAACTTAGGGGACTGTTCCTGCTGAATTGTGCTTAGTACAGAGGAATACCTATGCTGCCATAGTTTTATGGGATCTCTCTGTATAGACTATGAGCAAACGTAGGGGACTGTTCCTGCTGAATTGTGCTTAGTACTGGGAATATTGATGCTGCCATAGTTTTATGGGATCTCTCTGTACAGACTATGAGGAAACTTAGGGGCTGTTCCTGCTGAATTGTGCTTAGTACAGGGAATACCTATGCTTCCATAGTTTTATAGGATCTCTCTGTACAGACTATGACCAAACTTAGGGACTGTTCCTGCTGAATTGTGCTTAGTACAGGGGATACCTATGCTGCCATAGTTTTATGGGATCTCACTGTACAGACTATGAGCAAACTTAGGGACTGTTCCTGCTTAATTTGTGCTTAATACAGGGGATACCTATGCTGCCAATAGTTTTATGGGATCTCTCTGTACAGACTATGAGCAAACTTAGGGACTGTTCCTGCTGAATTGTGCTTTGTACAGGGGATACCTATGCTGCCATAGTTTTATGGGATCTCTGTACAGAGTATGAGCAAACTTAGGGGACTGTTCCTGCTGAATTGTGCTTAGTACAGAGGAATACCTATGCTGCCATTGTGTTATGGGATCTCTTTGTACAGACTATGAGCAAACGTAGGGGACTGTTCCTGCTGAATTGTGCTTAGTACTGGGAATATTGATGCTGCCATAGTTTTATGGGATCTCTCTGTACAGACTATGAGCAAACGTAGGGGACTGTTTCCTACTTAATTGTGCTTAGTACTGGGAATATTGATGCTGCCATAGTTTTATGGGATCTCTCTGTACAGACTATGAGCAAACGTAGGGGACTGTTCCTGCTGAATTGTGCTTAGTACTGTGAATATTGATGCTGCTATAGTTTTATGAGATCTCTCTGTACAGACTATGAGGACACTTAGGGGGACTGTTCCTGCTGAATTGTGCTTAGTACAGAGGAATACCTATGCTGCCATAGTTTTATGGGATCTCTCTGTACAGACTATGACCAAACTTAGGGACTGTTCCTGCTGAATTGTGCTTAGTACAGGGGATACCTATGCTGCCATAGTTTTATAGGATCTCTCTGTACAGACTATGAGCAAACTTAGGGACTGTTCCTGCTGAATTGTGCTTTGTACAGGGGATACCTATGCTGCCATAGTTTTATGGGATCTCTGTACAGAGTATGAGCAAACTTAGGGGACTGTTCCTGCTGAATTGTGCTTAGTACAGAGGAATACCTATGCTGCCATTGTGTTATGGGATCTCTTTGTACAGACTATGAGCAAACGTAGGGGACTGTTCCTGCTGAATTGTGCTTAGTACTGGGAATATTGATGCTGCCATAGTTTTATGGGATCTCTCTGTACAGACTATGAGCAAACGTAGGGGACTGTTCCTACTTAATTGTGCTTAGTACTGGGGAATATTGATGCTGCCATAGTTTTATGGGATCTCTCTGTACAGACTATGAGCAAACGTAGGGGACTGTTCCTGCTGAATTGTGCTTAGTACTGTGAATATTGATGCTGCTATAGTTTTATGGGATCTCTCTGTACAGACTATGAGGACACTTAGGGGACTGTTCCTGCTGAATTGTGCTTAGTACAGAGGAATACCTATGCTGCCATAGTTTTATGGGATCTCTCTGTACAGACTATGACCAAACTTAGGGGACTGTTCCTGCTGAATTGTGCTTAGTACAGGGAATACCTATGCTGCCATAGTTTATGGGCTCTCTCTGTACAGACTATGAGCAAACTTAGGGACTGTTCCTGCTGAATTGTGCTTAGTACAGGGAATACCTATGCTTCCATAGTTTTATGGGATCTCTGTACAGAGTATGAGCAAACTTAGGGGGACTGTTCCTGCTGAATTGTGCTTAGTACATGTTATACCTTAGCTGCCATAGTTTTATGGGATCTCTCTGTACAGACTATGAGCAAACTTAGGGACTGTTCCTGCTTAATTTTGTGCTTAGTACAGGGAATACCTATGCTGTCATAGTTTTATGGGATCTCTCTGTACAGACTATGAGCAAACTTAGGAGACTGTTCCTGCTGAATTGTTCTCATTACAGGGGAATACCTATGCTGTCATAGTTTTATGGGATCTCTCTGCACTGACTATTAGGAAACTTAGGGGACTGTTCCTGCTGAATTGTGCTTAGTACTGGGAATATTGATGCTGCCATAGTTTTATGGGATCTCTCTGTACAGACTATGAGGAAACTTAGGGGACTGTTCCTGCTGAATTGTGCTTAGTACAGGGGATACCTATGCTGCCATAGTTTTATGGGATCTCTCTGTACAGACTATGAGCAAACTTAGGGACTGTTCCTGCTTAATTTGTGCTTAATAAAGGGGATACCTATGCTGCCATAGTTTTATGGGATCTCTCTGTACAGAGTATGAGCAAACTTAGGCACTGTTCCTGCTGAATTGTGCTTAGTACAGGGAATACCTATGCTGCCATAGTTTTATGGGATCTCTGTACAGAGTATGAGTAAACTTTGCGGACTGTTCCTGCTGAATTGTGCTTAGTACAGAGGAATACCTATGCTGCCATAGTTTTATGGGATCTCTTTGTACAGACTATGAGCAAACGTAGGGGACTGTTCCTGCTGAATTGTGCTTAGTACTGGGAATATTGATGCTGCCATAGTTTTATGGGATCTCTCTGTACAGACTATGAGGATACTTAGGGGACTGTTCCTGCTGAATTGTGCTTAGTACAGGGGATACCTATGCTTCCATAGTTTTATGGGATCTCTCTGTACAGACTATGAGCAAACTTAGGGACTGTTCCTGCTTAATATGTGCTTAATAAAGGGGATACCTATGCTGCCATAGTTTTATGGGATCTCTCTGTACAGACTATGACCAAACTTAGGGACTGTTCCTGCTGAATTGTGCTTAGTACAGGGGATACCTATGCTGCCATAGTTTTATGGGATCTCTCTGTACAGACTATGAGCAAACTTAGGGACTGTTCCTGCTGAATTGTGCTTTGTACAGGGGATACCTATGCTGCCATAGTTTTATGGGATCTCTCTGTACAGACTATGAGCAAATTTAGGGACTGTTCCTGCTTAATTTGTGCTTAATAATGGGGATACCTATGCTGCCATAGTGTTATGGGATCTCTCTGTACAGACTATGAGCAAACTTAGGGACTGTTCCTGCTTAATTTGTGCTTAGTACAGGGAATACCTATGCTGTCATAGTTTTATGGGATCTCTCTGTACAGACTATGAGCAAACTTAGGGACTGTTCCTGCTTAATTTGTGCTTAATAAAGGGGATACCTATGCTGCCATAGTTTTATGGGATCTCTCTGTACAGAGTATGAGCAAACTTAGCGGACTGTTCCTGCTGAATTGTGCTTAGTACAGAGGAATACCTATGCTGCCATAGTGTTATGGGATCTCTTTGTACAGACTATGAGCAAACGTAGGGGACTGTTCCTGCTGAATTGTGCTTAGTACTGGGAATATTGATGCTGCCATAGTTTTATGGGATCTCTCTGTACAGACTATGAGCAAACGTAGGGGACTGTTCCTACTTAATTGTGCTTAGTACTGGGAATATTGATGCTGCTATAGTTTTATGGGATCTCTCTGTACAGACTATGAGGAAACTTAGGGGACTGTTCCTGCTGAATTGTGCTTAGTACAGAGGAATACCTATGCTGCCATAGTTTTATGGGATCTCTCTGTACAGACTATGAGGAAACTTAGGGGACTGTTCCTGCTGAATTGTGCTTAGTACAGAGGAATACCTATGCTGCCATAGTTTTATGGGATCTCTCTGTATAGACTATGAGCAAACGTAGGGGACTGTTCCTGCTGAATTGTGCTTAGTACTGGGAATATTGATGCTGCCATAGTTTTATGGGATCTCTCTGTACAGACTATGAGGAAACTTAGGGGCTGTTCCTGCTGAATTGTGCTTAGTACAGGGAATACCTATGCTTCCATAGTTTTATAGGATCTCTCTGTACAGACTATGACCAAACTTAGGGACTGTTCCTGCTGAATTGTGCTTAGTACAGGGGATACCTATGCTGCCATAGTTTTATGGGATCTCACTGTACAGACTATGAGCAAACTTAGGGACTGTTCCTGCTTAATTTGTGCTTAATACAGGGGATACCTATGCTGCCAATAGTTTTATGGGATCTCTCTGTACAGACTATGAGCAAACTTAGGGACTGTTCCTGCTGAATTGTGCTTTGTACAGGGGATACCTATGCTGCCATAGTTTTATGGGATCTCTGTACAGAGTATGAGCAAACTTAGGGGACTGTTCCTGCTGAATTGTGCTTAGTACAGAGGAATACCTATGCTGCCATTGTGTTATGGGATCTCTTTGTACAGACTATGAGCAAACGTAGGGGACTGTTCCTGCTGAATTGTGCTTAGTACTGGGAATATTGATGCTGCCATAGTTTTATGGGATCTCTCTGTACAGACTATGAGCAAACGTAGGGGACTGTTCCTACTTAATTGTGCTTAGTACTGGGAATATTGATGCTGCCATAGTTTTATGGGATCTCTCTGTACAGACTATGAGCAAACGTAGGGGACTGTTCCTGCTGAATTGTGCTTAGTACTGTGAATATTGATGCTGCTATAGTTTTATGAGATCTCTCTGTACAGACTATGAGGACACTTAGGGGACTGTTCCTGCTGAATTGTGCTTAGTACAGAGGAATACCTATGCTGCCATAGTTTTATGGGATCTCTCTGTACAGACTATGAGCAAACTTAGGGGCTGTTCCTGCTGAATTGTGCTTAGTACAGGGGATACCTATGCTGCCATAGTTTTATGGGATCTCTCTGTACAGACTATGAGCAAACTTAGGGGACTGTTCCTGCTGAATTGTGCTTAGTACAGGGAATACCTATGCTGCCATAGTTTATGGGCTCTCTCTGTACAGACTATGAGCAAACTTAGGGACTGTTCCTGCTGAATTGTGCTTAGTACAGGGAATACCTATGCTTCCATAGTTTTATGGGATCTCTGTACAGAGTATGAGCAAACTTAGGGGACTGTTCCTGCTGAATTGTGCTTAGTACATGTTATACCTTAGCTGCCATAGTTTTATGGGATCTCTCTGTACAGACTATGAGCAAACTTAGGAGACTGTTCCTGCTGAATTGTTCTCATTACAGGGGAATACCTATGCTGTCATAGTTTTATGGGATCTCTCTGCACTGACTATTAGGAAACTTAGGGGACTGTTCCTGCTGAATTGTGCTTAGTACTGGGAATATTGATGCTGCCATAGTTTTATGGGATCTCTCTGTACAGACTATGAGGAAACTTAGGGGACTGTTCCTGCTGAATTGTGCTTAGTACAGGGGATACCTATGCTGCCATAGTTTTATGGGATCTCTCTGTACAGACTATGAGCAAACTTAGGGACTGTTCCTGCTTAATTTGTGCTTAATAAAGGGGATACCTATGCTGCCATAGTTTTATGGGATCTCTCTGTACAGAGTATGAGCAAACTTAGGCACTGTTCCTGCTGAATTGTGCTTAGTACAGGGAATACCTATGCTGCCATAGTTTTATGGGATCTCTGTACAGAGTATGAGTAAACTTTGCGGACTGTTCCTGCTGAATTGTGCTTAGTACAGAGGAATACCTATGCTGCCATAGTTTTATGGGATCTCTTTGTACAGACTATGAGCAAACGTAGGGGACTGTTCCTGCTGAATTGTGCTTAGTACTGGGAATATTGATGCTGCCATAGTTTTATGGGATCTCTCTGTACAGACTATGAGGATACTTAGGGGACTGTTCCTGCTGAATTGTGCTTAGTACAGGGGATACCTATGCTTCCATAGTTTTATGGGATCTCTCTGTACAGACTATGAGCAAACTTAGGGACTGTTCCTGCTTAATATGTGCTTAATAAAGGGGATACCTATGCTGCCATAGTTTTATGGGATCTCTCTGTACAGAGTATGAGCAAACTTAGCGGACTGTTCCTGCTGAATTGTGCTTAGTACAGAGGAATACCTATGCTGCCATAGTTTTATGGGATCTCTCTGTACAGACTATGACCAAACTTAGGGACTGTTCCTGCTGAATTGTGCTTAGTACAGGGGATACCTATGCTGCCATAGTTTTATGGGATCTCTCTGTACAGACTATGAGCAAACTTAGGGACTGTTCCTGCTGAATTGTGCTTTGTACAGGGGATACCTATGCTGCCATAGTTTTATGGGATCTCTCTGTACAGACTATGAGCAAATTTAGGGACTGTTCCTGCTTAATTTGTGCTTAATAATGGGGATACCTATGCTGCCATAGTGTTATGGGATCTCTCTGTACAGACTATGAGCAAACTTAGGGACTGTTCCTGCTTAATTTGTGCTTAGTACAGGGAATACCTATGCTGTCATAGTTTTATGGGATCTCTCTGTACAGACTATGAGCAAACTTAGGGACTGTTCCTGCTTAATTTGTGCTTAATAAAGGGGATACCTATGCTGCCATAGTTTTATGGGATCTCTCTGTACAGAGTATGAGCAAACTTAGCGGACTGTTCCTGCTGAATTGTGCTTAGTACAGAGGAATACCTATGCTGCCATAGTGTTATGGGATCTCTTTGTACAGACTATGAGCAAACGTAGGGGACTGTTCCTGCTGAATTGTGCTTAGTACTGGGAATATTGATGCTGCCATAGTTTTATGGGATCTCTCTGTACAGACTATGAGCAAACGTAGGGGACTGTTCCTACTTAATTGTGCTTAGTACTGGGAATATTGATGCTGCTATAGTTTTATGGGATCTCTCTGTACAGACTATGAGGAAACTTAGGGGACTGTTCCTGCTGAATTGTGCTTAGTACAGAGGAATACCTATGCTGCCATAGTTTTATGGGATCTCTCTGTACAGTCTATGAGGAAACTTAGGGGCTGTTCCTGCTGAATTGTGCTTAGTACAGGGAATACCTATGCTGCCATAGTTTTATGGGATCTCTCTGTACAGACTATGAGCAAACGTAGGAGACTGTTCCTGCTGAATTGTGCTTAGTACTGGGAATATTGATGCTGCCATAGTTTTATGGGATCTCTCTGTACAGACTATGAGCAAACTTAGGGGACTGTTCCTACTTAATTGTGCTTAGTACTGGGAATATTGATGCTGCCATAGTTTTATGGGATCTCTCTGTACAGACTATGAGGAAACTTAGGGGACTGTTCCTGCTGAATTGTGCTTAGTACAGAGGAATACCTATGCTGCCATAGTTTTATGGGATCTCTCTGTATAGACTATGAGAAAACGTAGGGGACTGTTCCTGCTGAATTGTGCTTAGTACTGGGAATATTGATGCTGCCATAGTTTTATGGGATCTCTCTGTACAGACTATGAGGAAACTTAGGGGCTGTTCCTGCTGAATTGTGCTTAGTACAGGGAATACCTATGCTGCCATAGTTTTATAGGATCTCTCTGTACAGACTATGACCAAACTTAGGGACTGTTCCTGCTGAATTGTGCTTAGTACAGGGGATACCTATGCTGCCATAGTTTTATGGGATCTCACTGTACAGACTATGAGCAAACTTAGGGACTGTTCCTGCTTAATTTGTGCTTAATACAGGGGATACCTATGCTGCCATAGTTTTATGGGATCTCTCTGTACAGACTATGAGCAAACTTAGGGGACTGTTCCTGCTGAATTGTGCTTAGTACAGGGAATACCTATGCTGCCATAGTTTATGGGCTCTCTCTGTACAGACTATGAGCAAACTTAGGGACTGTTCCTGCTGAATTGTGCTTAGTACAGTGGAATACCTATGCTGCCATTGTTTTATGCGATCTCTCTGTACAGACTATGAGCAAACTTAGGGACTGTTCCTGCTGAATTGTGCTTAGTACAGGGGAATACCTATGCTGCCATCGTTTTATGCGATCTCTCTGTACAGACTATGAGCAAACTTAGGGACTGTTCCTGCTAAATTGTGCTTAGTACAGGGAATATCTATGCTGCCATAGTTCTATGGGATCTCTGTACAGAGTATGAGCAAACTTAGGGGACTGTTCCTGCTGAATTGTGCTTAGTACAGAGGAATACCTATGCTGCCATAGTTTTATGGGATCTCTTTGTACAGACTATGAGCAAATTAGGGGCTGTTCCTGCTGAATTGTGCTTAGTATAGGGGAGTACCTATGCTGCCATCGTTTTATGGGATCTCTCTCTACAGACTATGAGCAAACTTAGGGACTGTTCCTGCTTATTTTGTGCTTAATACACGGGATACCTATGCTGCCATAGTTTTATGGGATCTCTCTGTACAGACTATGAGGAAACTTAGGGGCTGTTCCTGCTGAATTGTGCTTAGTGCAGAGGAATACCTATGCTGCCATAGTTTTATGGGATCTCTCTGTACAGGCTATGAGGAAACTTAGGGGCTGTTCCTGCTGAATTGTGCTTAGTACAGGGAATACCTATGCTGCCATAGTTTTATGGGATCTCTCTGTACAGACTATGAGGAAACTTAGGGGCTGTTCCTGCTGAATTGTGCTTAGTACAGGGGATACCTATGCTGCCATAGTTTTATGGGATCTCTCTGTACAGGCTATGAGGAAACTTAGGGGCTGTTCCTGCTGAATTGTGCTTAGTACAGGGAATACCTATGCTGCCATAGTTTTATGGGATCTCTTTGTACAGACTATGAGTAAACTTAGGGGACTGTTCCTGCTGAATTGTGCTCCGTACAGTGGAATACCTATGCTGCCATAGTTTTATGGCATCTCTCGTACAGACTATGAGCAAACTTAGGGACTGTTCCTGCTGAATTGTGCATAGTACAGGGAATACCTATGCTGGCATAGTTTTATGGGATCTCTGTACAGAGTATGAGCAAACTTAGGGGACTGTTCCTGCTGAATTGTGCTTAGTACAGAGGAATACCTATGCTGCCATAGTTTTATGTGATCTCTCTGTACAGACTATGACCAAACTTAGTGACTGTTCCTGCTGAATTGTGCTTAGTACAGGGAATACCTATGCTGCCATAGTTTATGGGCTCTCTCTGTACAGACTATGAGCAAACTTAGGGTTTGTTCCTGCTGAATTGTGCTTTGTACAGGGAATACCTATGCTGCCATAGTTTTATGGGATCTCTCTGTACAGACTATGAGCAAACTTAGGGGAGTGTTCCTGCTGAATTGTGCTCAGTACAGGGGAATACCTATGCTGCCATCGTTTTATGGGATCTCTCTGTACAGACTATGAGCAAACTTAGGGACTGTTCTTGCTGAATTGTGCTTAGTACAGGGAATACCTTTGCTGCCATAGTTTTATGGGATCTCTGTACAGAGTATGAGCAAACTTAGGGGACTGTTCCTGCTGAATTGTGCTTAGTACAGGGAATACCTATGCTGCCATAGTTTTATGGGATCTCTGTACAGAGTATGAGCAAACGTAGGGGACTGTTCCTGCTTAATTGTGCTTAGTACTGGGAATATTGCTGCTGCTATAGTTTTATGGGATCTCTCTGTACAGACTATGAGGAAACGTAGGGGACTGTTCCTGCTGAATTGTGCTTAGTGCAGAGGAATACCTATGCTGCCATAGTTTTATGGGATCTCTCTGTACAGGCTATGAGGAAACTTAGGGTCTGTTCCTGCTGAATTGTGCTTAGTACAGGGAATACCTATGCTTCCATAGTTTTATGTGATCTCTCTGTACAGACTATGAGGAAACTTAGGGGCTGTTCCTGCTGAATTGTGCTTAGTACAGGGAATACCTATGCTGCCATAGTTTTATGGGATCTCTTTGTACAGACTATGAGCAAATTAGGGTCTCTTCCTGCTGAATTGTGCTTAGTATAGGGGAGTACCTATGCTACCATCGTTTTATGGGATCTCTCCCTACAGACTTTGAGCAAACTTAGGGACTTTTCCTGCTGAATTGTGCTTAGTACAGGGAATACCTATGCTGCCATAGTTTTATGGGATCTCTGTACAGAGTATGAGCAAACTTAGGGGACTGTTCCTGCTGAATTGTGCTTAGTACAGGGAATACCTATGCTGCCATAGTTTTATGGGATCTCTCTGTACAGACTATGAGGAAACTTATCGGACTGTTCCTGCTGAATTGTGCTTAGTACAGAGGAATACCTATGCTGCCATAGTTTTATGGGATCTCTCTGTATAGACTATGAGTAAACTTAGGGGACTGTTCCTGCTGAATTGTGCTCAGTACAGTGGAATACCTATGCTGCCATAGTTTTATGGCATCTCTCGTACAGACTATGAGCAAACTTAGGGGCTGTTCCTGCTGAATTGTGCTTAGTATAGGGGAATACCTATGCTGCCATCGTTTTATGGGATCTCTCTGTACAGACTATGAGGAAACTTAGGGACTGTTCCTGCTGAATTGTGCATAGTACAGGGAATACCTATGCTGGCATAGTTTTATGGGATCTCTGTACAGAGTATGAGCAAACTTAGGGGTCTGTTCCTGCTGAATTGTGCTTAGTACAGGGAATACCTATGCTGCCATTGTTTTATGGGATCTCTCTGTACAGACTATGAGCAAATTTAGGGGAGTGTTCCTGCTGAATTGTGCTCAGTACAGGGGAATACCTATGCTGCCATCGTTTTATGGCATCTCTCTGTATAGACTGTGAGCAAACTTAGGGGAGTGTTCCTGCTGAATTGTGCTTAGTACAGGGAATACCTATGCTGCCATAGTTTATGGGCTCTCTCTGTACAGACTATGAGCAAATTAGGGGCTGTTCCTGCTGAATTGTGCTTAGTATAGGGGAATACCTATGCTGTCATCGTTTTATGGGATCTCTCTCTACAGACTATGAGCAAACTTAGGGACTGTTCCTGCTGAATTGTGCTTAGTACAGGGAATACCTATGCTGCCATAGTTTTCTGGGATCTCTCTGTACAGACTATGAGCAAACGTAGGGGACTGTTCCTGCTGAATTGTGCTTAGTAGTGGGAATATTGATGCTGCTATAGTTTTATGGGATCTCTCTGTACAGACTATGAGGAAACTTAGGGGACTGTTCTTGCTGAATTGTGCTTAGTACAGAGGAATACCTATGCTGCCATAGTTTTATGGGATCTCTCTGTACAGACTATGAGGAAACTTAGGGGCTGTTCCTGCTAAATTGTGCTTAGTACAGGGCATACCTATGCTGCCATAGTTTTATGGGATCTCTCTGTACAGACTATGACCAAACTTAGGGACTGTTCCTGCTGAATTGTGCTTAGTACAGGGGATACCTATGCTGCCATAGTTTTATGGGATCTCTCTGTACAGACTATGAGCAAACTTAGGGACTGTTCCTGCTTAATTTGTGCTTAATACAGGGGATACCTATGCTGCCATAGTTTTTTTGGATCTCTCTGTACAGACTATGAGCAAACTTAGGGGACTGTTCCTGCTGAATTGTGCTTAGTACAGGGAATACCTATGCTGCCATAGTTTATGGGCTCACTCTGCACAGACTATGAGCAAACTTAGGGATTGTTCCTGCTGAATTGTGCTTAGTACAGGGAATACCTATGCTGCCATAGTTTTATGGGATCTCTGTACAGAGTATGAGCAAACTTAGGGGACTGTTCCTGCTGAATTGTGCTTAGTACAGAGGAATACCTATGATGCCATAGTTTTATGGGATCTCTTTGTACAGACTATGAGCAAACGTAGGAGACTGTTCCTGCTGAATTGTGCTTAGTACTGGGAATATTGATGCTGCCATAGTTTTATGGGATCTCTCTGTACAGACTATGAGCAAACGTAGGGGACTGTTCCTACTTAATTGTGCTTAGTAGTGGGAATATTGATGCTGCCATAGTTTTATGGGATCTCTCTGTACAGACTATGAGCAAACTTAGGGACTGTTCCTGCTAAATTGTGCTTAGTACAGGGAATATCTATGCTGCCATAGTTTTATGGGATCTGTGTACAGAGTATGAGCAAACTTAGGGGACTGTTCCTGCTGAATTGTGCTTAGTACAGAGGAATACCTATGCTGCCATAGTTTTATGGGATCTCTTTGTACAGACTATGAGCAAACGTAGGAGACTGTTCCTGCTGAATTGTGCTTAGTACTGGGAATATTGATGCTGCCATAGTTTTATGGGATCTCTCTGTACAGACTATGAGCAAACGTAGGGGACTGTTCCTACTTAATTGTGCTTAGTACTGGGAATATTGATGCTGCCATAGTTTTATGGGATCTCCCTGTACAGACTATGAGCAAACGTTGGGGACTGTTCCTGCTGAATTGTGCTTAGTACTGGGAATATTGATGCTGCCATAGTTTTATGGGATCTCTCTGTACAGACTATGAGGAAACTTAGGGGCTGTTCCTGCTGAATTGTGCTTAGTACAGTGAATACCTATGCTGCCATAGTTTTATGGGATCTCTCTGTACAGACTATGAGCAAACTTAGGGACTGTTCCTGCTTAATTTGTGCTTAATACAGGGGATACCTATGCTGCCATAGTTTTATGGGATCTCTCTGTACTGACTATGAGCAAACTTAGGGGACTGTTCCTGCTGAAGTGTGCTTAGTACAGGGAATACCTATGCTGCCATAGTTTTATGGGATCTCTCTGTACAGACTATGAGCAAACTTAAGGGAGTGTTCCTGCTGAATTGTGCTCAGTACAGGGGAATACCTATGCTGCCATCGTTTTATGGGATCTCTCTGTACAGACTATGAGCAAACTTAGGGGACTGTTCCTGCTGAATTGTGCTTCGTACAGGGAATACCTATGCTGCCATAGTTTTATGGAATCTCTGTACAGAGTATGAGCAAACGTAGGGGACTGTTCCTGCTTAATTGTGCTTAGTACTGGGAATATTGATGCTGCTATAGTTTTATGGGATCTCTCTGTACAGACTATGAGGAAACTTAGGGGCTGTTCCTGCTGAATTGTGCTTAGTACAGGGGATACCTATGCTGCCATAGTTTTATGGGATCTCTCTGTACAGATTATGAGCAAACTTAGGGACTGTTCCTGCTTAATTTGTGCTTAATACAGGGGATACCTATGCTGTCATAGTTTTATGGGATCTCCCTTTACAGGCTATGAGGAAACGTAGGGACTATTCCTGCTGAATTGTGCTTAGTACAGGGAATACCTATGCTGCCATAGTTTTATGGGATCTCTCTGTACAGACTATGAGGAAACTTAGGGGACTGTTCCTGCTGAATTGTGCTTAGTACAAAGGAATACCTATGCTGCCATAGTTTTATGTGATCTCTTTGTACAGACTTGGACCAAACTTAGGAACTGTTCCTGCTGAATTGTGCTTAGTACATTGAATACCTATGCTGCCATAGTTTATGGGCTCTCTCTGTACAGACTATGAGCAAACTTAGGGGACTGTTCCTGCTGAATTGTGCTCAGTACAGGGGAATACCTATGCTGCCATCGTTTTATGGGATCTCTCTGTACAGACTATGAGCAAACTTAGGGACTGTTCCTGCTGAATTGTGCTTAGTACAGGGAATACCTATGCTGCCATCGTTTTATGGGATCTCTCTGTACAGACTATGAGCAAACTTAGGGGCTGTTCCTACTTAATTGTGCTTAGTACTGGGAATATTGATGCTGCTATAGTTTTATGGGATCTCTCTGTACAGACTATGAGGAAACTTAGGGGACTGTTCCTGCTGAATTGTGCTTAGTACAGAGGAATACCTATGCTGCCATAGTTTTATGGGATCTCTCTGTACAGGCTATGAGGAAACTTAGGGGCTGTTCCTGCTGAATTGTGCTTAGCACAGGGAATACCTATGCTGCCATAGTTTTATGGGATCTCTCTGTACAGACGATGAGCAAACTTAGGGGCTGTTCCTGCTGAATTGTGCTTAGTATAGGGGAATACCTATGCTGCCATCGTTTTATGGGATCTCTCTGTACAGACTATGAGGAAACTTAGGGACTGTTCCTTCTGAATTGTGCATAGTACAGGGAATACCTATGCTGGCATAGTTTTATGGGATCTCTGTACAGAGTATGAGCAAACTTAGGGGTCTGTTCCTGCTGAATTGTGCTTAGTACAGGGAATACCTATGCTGCCATCGTTTTATGGGATCTCTCTGTACAGACTATGAGCAAATTTAGGGGAGTGTTCCTGCTGAATTGTGCTCAGTACAGGGGAATACCTATGCTGCCATCGTTTTATGGCATCTCTCTGTATAGACTATGAGCAAACTTAGGGGAGTGTTTCTGCTGAATTGTGCTTAGTACAGGGAATACCTATGCTGCCATAGTTTATGGGCTCTCTCTGTACAGACTATGAGCAAATTAGGGGCTGTTCCTGCTGAATTGTGCTTAGTATAGGGGAATACCTATGCTGCCATTGTTTTATGGGATCTCTCTCTACAGACTATGAGCAAACTTAGGGACTGTTCCTGCTGAATTGTGCTTAGTACAGGGAATACCTATGCTGCCATAGTTTTCTGGGATCTCTCTGTACAGACTATGAGCAAACGTAGGGGACTGTTCCTGCTGAATTGTGCTTAGTAGTGGGAATATTGATGCTGCTATAGTTTTATGGGATCTCTCTGTACAGACTATGAGGAAACTTAAGGGACTGTTCCTGCTGAATTGTGCTTAGTACAGAGGAATACCTATGCTGCCATAGTTTTATGGGATCTCTCTGTACAGACTATGAGGAAACTTAGGGGCTGTTCCTGCTAAATTGTGCTTAGTACAGGGAATACCTATGCTGCCATAGTTTATGGGCTCTCTCTGTACAGACTATGAAAAAAACTTAGGGGAGTGTTCCTGCTGAATTGTGCTCAGTACAGGGGAGTACCTATGCTGCCATCGTTTTATGGGATCTCTCTATACAGACTATGAGCAAACTTAGGGACTGTTCCTGCTGAATTTTGCTTAGTACAGGGAATACCTATGCTGCCATCGTTTTATGGGATCTCTCTGTACAGACTATGAGCAGACTTAGGGGCTGTTCCTACTTAATTGTGCTTAGTACTGGGAATATTGATGCTGCTATAGTTTTATGGGATCTCTCTGTACAGACTATGAGGAAACTTAGGGGACTGTTCCTGCTGAATTGTACTTAGTACAGAGGAATACCTATGCTGCCATAGTTTTATGGGATATCTCTGTACAGGCTTTGAGGAAACTTAGGGGCTGTTCCTGCTGAATTGTGCTTAGCACAGGGAATACCTATGCTGCCATAGTTTTATGGGATCTCTCTGTACAGACTATGAGCAAACTTAGGGGCTGTTCCTGCTGAATTGTGCTTAGTATAGGGGAATACCTATGCTGCCATCGTTTTATGGGATCTCTCTGTACAGACTATGAGGAAACTTAGGGACTGTTCCTGCTGAATTGTGCATAGTACAGGGAATACCTATGCTGGCATAGTTTTATGGGATCTCTGTACAGAGTATGAGCAAACTTAGGGGTCTGTTCCTGCTGAATTGTGCTTAGTACAGGGAATACCTATGCTGCCATCGTTTTATGGGGTCTCTCTGTATAGACTATGAGCAAACTTAGGGGAGTGTTCCTGCTGAATTGTGCTTAGTACAGGGAATACCTATGCTGCCATAGTTTTATGGGATCTCTCTGTACAGACTATGAGCAAATTTAGGGGAGTGTTCCTGCTGAATTGTGCTCAGTACAGGGGAATACCTATGCTGCCATCGTTTTATGGCATCTCTCTGTATAGACTATGAGCAAACTTAGGGGAGTGTTCCTGCTGAATTGTGCTTAGTACAGGGAATACCTATGCTGCCATAGTTTTATGGGATCTCTTTGTACAGACTATGAGCAAATTAGGGACTGTTCCTGCTGAATTGTGCTTAGTACTGGGAATATTGATGCTGCCGTAGTTTTATGGGATCTCTCTGTACAGACTATGAGCAAACGTAGGGGACTGTTCCTACTTAATTGTGCTTAGTACAGGGAATATTGATGCTGCCATAGTTTTATGGGATCTCTCTGTACAGACTATGAGCAAACGTAGGGGACTGTTCCTACTTAATTGTGCTTAGTACTGGGAATATTGATGCTGCCATAGTTTTATGGGATCTCTCTGTACAGACTATGAACAAACTTAGGGACTGTCCCTGTGAATTGTGCTTAGTACAGGGAATACCTATGCTGCCATAGTTTTATGGGATCCCTCTGTACAGACTATGAGGAAACCTAGGGGACTGTTCCTGCTGAAATGTGCTTAGTACAGGGAATACCTATGCTGCCATAGTTTTATGGGATCTCTCTGTACAGACTATGAGGAAACTTAGGGGACTGTTCCTGCTGAATTGTGCTTAGTACAGGGAATACCTATGCTGCCATATTTTTATGGGATCTCTCTGTACAAACTATGAGCAAACTTAGGGGACTGTTCCTGCTGAATTGTGCTTAGTACAGGGAATACCTATGCTGCCATAGTTTTATGGGATCTCTCTGTACAAACTATGAGCAAACTTAGGGGACTGTTCCTGCTGAATTGTGCTTAGTACAGGGGATACCTATGCTGCCATAGTTTTATGGGATCTCTCTGTACAGACTATGAGCAAACTTAGGGACTGTTCCTGCTTAATTTGTGCTTAATACAGGGAATACCTATGCTGCCATAGTTTTATGGGATCTCTCTGTACAGACTATGAGCAAACTTAGGGGACTGTTCCTGCTAAATTGTGCTTAGTACAGGATATACCTATGCTGCCATAGTTTATGGGCTCTCTCTGTACAGACTATGAGCAAACTTTGGGACTGTTCCTGCTGAATTGTGCTTAGCACAGGGAATACCTATGCTGCCATAGTTTTATGGGAACTCTCTGTACGGACTATGAGGAAACTTAGGGGACTGTTCCTGCTGAATTGTGCTTAGTACAGGGAATACCTATGCTGCCATAGTTTTATGGGATCTCTCTGTACAAACTATGAGCAAACTTAGGGGACTGTTCCTGCTGAATTGTGCTTAGTACAGGGGATACCTATGCTGCCATAGTTTTATGGGATCTCTCTGTACAGACTATGAGCAAACTTAGGGACTGTTCCTGCTTAATTTGTGCTTAATACAGGGAATACCTATGCTGCCATAGTTTTATGGGATCTCTCTGTACAGACTATGAGCAAACTTAGGGGACTGTTCCTGCTAAATTGTGCTTAGTACAGGATATACCTATGCTGCCATAGTTTATGGGCTCTCTCTGTACAGACTATGAGCAAACTTTGGGACTGTTCCTGCTGAATTGTGCTTAGCACAGGGAATACCTATGCTGCCATAGTTTTATGGGAACTCTCTGTACGGACTATGAGGAAACTTAGGGGACTGTTCCTGCTGAATTGTGCTTAGTACAGGGAATACCTATGCTGCCATAGTTTTATGGGATCTCTCTGTACAAACTATGAGCAAACTTAGGGGACTGTTCCTGCTGAATTGTGCTTAGTACAGGGGATACCTATGCTGCCATAGTTTTATGGGATCTCTCTGTACAGACTATGAGCAAACTTAGGGACTGTTCCTGCTTAATTTGTGCTTAATACAGGGAATACCTATGCTGCCATAGTTTTATGGGATCTCTCTGTACAGACTATGAGCAAACTTAGGGGACTGTTCCTGCTAAATTGTGCTTAGTACAGGATATACCTATGCTGCCATAGTTTATGGGCTCTCTCTGTACAGACTATGAGCAAACTTTGGGACTGTTCCTGCTGAATTGTGCTTAGTACAGGGAATACCTATGCTGCCATAGTTTTATGGGATCTCTCTGTACAGACTATGAGCAAACTTAGGGGTCTGTTCCTGCTGAATTGTACTTAGTACAGGGAATGCCTATGCTGCCATCGTTTTATGGGATCTCTCTGTACAGACTATGAGCAAACTTAGGGACTGTTCCTGCTGAATTGTGCTTTGTACAGAGGAATACCTATGCGGCCATAGTTTTATGGGATCTCTTTGTACAGAGTATAAGCAAACTTAGGGGACTGTTCCTGCTGAATTGTGCTTAGTACTGGGAATATTGATGCTGCCATAGTTTTATGGGATCTCTCTGTACAGACTATGAGCAAACGTAGGGGACTGTTCCTACTTAATTGTGCTTAGTACTGGGAATATTGATGCTGCCATAGTTGTTTTATGGATCTCTCTGTACAGACTATGAGGAAACTTAGGGGCTGTTCCTGCTGAATTGTGCTTAGTACAGGAATACCAATGCTGCCATAGTTTTATGGGATCTCTCTGTACAGACTATGAGCAAAACTTAGGGACTGTTCCTGCTGAATTGTGCTTAGTACAGGGAATACCTATGCTGCCATAGTTTTTTGGGATCTCTCTGTACAAACTATGAGCAAACTTAGGGGACTGTTCCTGCTTAATTGTGCTTAGTACAGGGGACACCTATGCTGCCATAGTTTTATGGGATCTCTCTGTACAGACTATGAGCAAACGTAGGGGACTGTTCCTACTTAATTTGTGCTTAATACAGGGGATACCTATGCTGTCATAGTTTTATGGGATCTCTCTTTACAGGCTATGAGGAAAACTTTGGGACTATTCCTGCTGAATTGCGCTTAGTACAGGGAATACCTATGCTGCCATAGTTTTATGGGATCTCTCTGTACAGACTATGAGGAAACTTAGGGGACTGTTCCTGCTGAATTGTGCTTAGTGCAGAGGAATACCTATGCTGCCATAGTTTTATGGGATCTCTCTGTACAGACTATGAGAAAACTTAGCGGACTGTTCCTGCTGAATTGTGCTTAGTACAGAGGAATACCTATGCTGCCATAGTTTTATGGGATCTCTCTGTACAGACTATGAGTAAACTTAGGGACTGTTCCTGCTGAATTGTGCTCAGTACAGTGAGTACCTATGCTGGCATAGTTTTATGGGATCTCTGTACAGACTATGAGCAAACTTAGGGACTGTTCCTGCTGAATTGTGCTTAGTACAGGGAATACCTATGCTGCATCGTTTTATGGGATCTCTCTGTACAGACTATGAGCAGACTTAGGGGGCTGTTCCTACTTAATTGTGCTTAGTACTGGGAATATTGATGCTGCTATAGTTTATGGGATCTCTCTGTACAGACTATGAGGAAACTTAGGGGACTGTTCCTGCTGAATTGTGCTTTAGTACAGAGGAATACCTATGCTGCCATAGTTTTATGGGATCTCTCTGTACAGGCTATGAGGAAACTTAGGGGCTGTTCCTGCTGAATTGTGCTTAGCACAGGGAATACCTATGCTGCCATAGTTTTATGGGATCTCTCTGTACAGACTATGAGCAAACTTAGGGGCTGTTCCTGCTGAATTGTGCTTAGTATAGGGGAATACCTATGCTGCATCGTTTTATGGGATCTCTCTGTACAGACTATGAGGAAACTTAGGGCCTGTTCCTGCTGAATTGTGCATAGTACAGGGAATACCTATGCTGGCATAGTTTTATGGGATCTCTGTACAGAGTATGAGCAAACTTAGGGGTCTGTTCCTGCTGAATTGTGCTTAGTACAGGGAATACCTATGCTGCCATCATTTTATGGGATCTCTCTGTACAGACTATGAGCAAATTTAGGGGAGTGTTCCTGCTGAATTGTGCTCAGTACAGGGGAATACCTATGCTGCCATCGTTTTATGGCATCTCTCTGTATAGACTATGAGCAAACTTAGGGGAGTGTTCCTGCTGAATTGTGCTTAGTACAGGGAATACCTATGCTGCCATAGTTTATGGGCTCTCTCTGTACAGACTATGAGCAAATTAGGGGCTGCTTCCTGCTGAATTGTGCTTAGTATAGGGGAATACCTATGCTGCCATCGTTTTATGGGATCTCTCTCTACAGACTATGAGCAAACTTAGGGACTGTTCCTGCTGAATTGTGCTTAGTACAGGGAATACCTATGCTGCCATAGTTTTCTGGATCTCTCTGTACAGACTATGAGCAACGTAGGGGACTGTTCCTGCTGAATTGTGCTTAGTAGTGGGAATATGATGCTGCTATAGTTTTATGGGATCTCTCTGTACAGACTATGAGGAAACTTAAGGGACTGTTCCTGCTGAATTGTGCTTAGTACAGAGGAATACCTATGCTGCCATAGTTTTATGGGATCTCTCTGTACAGACTATGAGGAAACTTAGGGGCTGTTCCTGCTAAATTGTGCTTAGTACAGGGAATACCTATGCTGCCATAGTTTATGGGCTCTCTCTGTACAGACTATGAGCAAAATTAGGGGAGTGTTCCTGCTGAATTGTGCTCAGTACAGGGGAATACCTATGCTGCCATCGTTTTATGGGATCTCTCTGTACAGACTATGAGCAAACTTAGGGACTGTTCCTGCTGAATTGTGCTTAGTACAGAGGAATACCTATGCTGCCATAGTTTTATGGGATCTCTCTGTACAGGCTTTGAGGAAACTTAGGGGCTGTTCCTGCTGAATTGTGCTTAGCACAGGGAATACCTATGCTGCCATAGTTTTATGGGATCTCTCTGTACAGACTATGAGCAAACTTAGGGGCTGTTCCTGCTGAATTGTGCTTAGTATAGGGGAATACCTATGCTGCCATCGTTTTATGGGATCTCTCTGTACAGACTATGAGGAAACTTAGGGACTGTTCCTGCTGAATTGTGCATAGTAGAGGGAATACCTATGCTGGCATAGTTTTATGGGATCTCTGTACAGAGTATGAGCAAACTTAGGGGTCTGTTCCTGCTGAATTGTGCTTAGTACAGGGAATACCTATGCTGCCATCGTTTTATGGGGTCTCTCTGTACAGACTATGAGCAAATTTAGGGGAGTGTTCCTGCTGAATTGTGCTCAGTACAGGGGAATACCTATGCTGCCATCGTTTTATGGCATCTCTCTGTATAGACTATGAGCAAACTTAGGGGAGTGTTCCTGCTGAATTGTGCTTAGTACAGGGAATACCTATGCTGCCATAGTTTTATGGGATCTCTTTGTACAGACTATGAGCAAATTAGGGACTGTTCCTGCTGAATTGTGCTTAGTACTGGGAATATTGATGCTGCCGTAGTTTTATGGGATCTCTCTGTACAGACTATGAGCAAACGTAGGGGACTGTTCCTACTTAATTGTGCTTAGTACAGGGAATACCAATGCTGCCATAGTTTTATGGGATCTCTCTGTACAAACTATGAGCAAACTTAGGGGACTGTTCCTGCTGAATTGTGCTTGGTACTAGGAATATTGATGCTGCCATAGTTTTATGGGATCTCTCTGTACAGATTATGAGGAAACTTAGGGGACTGTTCCTGCTGAATTGGGCTTAGTACAGAGGAATACCTATGCTGCCATAGTTTTATGGGATCTCTCTGTACAGACTATGAGCAAACTTAGGGACTGTCCCTGTGAATTGTGCTTAGTACAGGGAATACCTATGCTGCCATAGTTTTATGGGATCCCTCTGTACAGACTATGAGGAAACTTAGGGGACTGTTCCTGCTGAATTGTGCTTAGTACAGGGAATACCTATGCTGCCATAGTTTTATGGGATCGCTCTGTACAGACTATGAGGAAACTTAGGGGACTGTTCCTGCTGAATTGTGCTTAGTACAGGGAATACCTATGCTGCCATAGTTTTATGGGATCTCTCTGTACAAACTATGAGCAAACTTAGGGGACTGTTCCTGCTGAATTGTGCTTAGTACAGGGGATACCTATGCTGCCATAGTTTTATGGGATCTCTCTGTACAGACTATGAGCAAACTTAGGGGTCTGTTCCTGCTGAATTGTACTTAGTACAGGGAATGCCTATGCTGCCATCGTTTTATGGGATCTCTCTGTACAGACTATGAGCAAACTTAGGGACTGTTCCTGCTGAATTGTGCTTAGTACAGAGGAATACCTATGCGGCCATAGTTTTATGGGATCTCTTTGTACAGAGTATAAGCAAACTTAGGGGACTGTTCCTGCTGAATTGTGCTTAGTACTGGGAATATTGATGCTGCCATAGTTTTATGGGATCTCTCTGTACAGACTATGAGCAAACGTAGGGGACTGTTCCTACTTAATTGTGCTTAGTACTGGGAATATTGATGCTGCCATAGTTTTATGGGATCTCTCTGTACAGACTATGAGGAAACTTAGGGGCTGTTCCTGCTGAATTGTGCTTAGTACAGGGAATACCAATGCTGCCATAGTTTTATGGGATCTCTCTGTACAGACTATGAGCAAACGAAGGGGACTGTTCCTACTTAATTGTGCTTAGTACAGGGGACACCTATGCTGCCATAGTTTTATGGGATCTCTCTGTACAGACTATGAGCAAACGAAGGGGACTGTTCCTGCTTAATTTGTGCTTAGTACAGGGAATACATATGCTGCCATAGTTTTATGGGATCTCTCTGTACAGACTATGAGCAAACTTAGGGGCTGTTCCTGCTAAATTGTGCTTAGTACAGGGGATACCTACCTAATACACTGGCTGCCATAGTTTTATGGGATCTCTCTGTACAGACTATGAGCAAACTTAGGGGCTGTTCCTGCTGAATTGTGCTTAGTACAGGGAATACCTATGCTGCCATCGTTTTTTGGGATCTCTGTACAGACTATGAGCAAACTTAGGGATTGTTCCTGCTGAATTGTGCTTAGTACAGGGAATACCTATGCTGCTATAGTTTTATGGGATCTCTCTGTACAGACTATGTACAGAGAGAATGAACATTTATATTATTCAGTATCTTGTGGGGGAAGCAATTGTCGGTGCAGGGGGCTCATAGCAGAGAACAACACATGGGACTCAAGGGGTGGAGGTTGCAGGGAGTTGTGGATTTATTTAGAATGATTGGGCTGTGGATTTGTCTAAGGGATTTATACATTGAGCCCCTGTTAATTATGGGCAGGTTCTTCCACCCTTGTGGTCCAGGAGGTTAATAGTTAGGGCAACATTGAGAGTAGATTTGTAGTAACAATAAGAACTTACCCTGGAGCTGTAGAATCCTCTGCACCTAAACAGCAGCTCCTGTCGCCCTCCCTTTATTTCTGTGTATTTAGGGTCTCTGTCCTACGCTGATCTTGCCACAACTATCAAGAAGTCAGGGGGGCATTACATTTACCTTTTGGAGACCCTCTGCTTCAGTGTTTGACTAACAACAGACTCACTTTCTGTAAGTGTATTTATTCCCATGTATCTGCCCTGCCCTGAGAGGGAACCATTGTCCATCCAACTTAATTAAAGGTGGCCATACACGGGCCGATAAAAGCTGCCGACAGACTGTGTCGGCAGCTTATTGGCCGGTGTATGGGGGCCCCCAACGGGCCCCCAGTCGGCCAGATCTCGATCGGATGGGTTTAAAAATCCCGTCGGATCGCGGCCGCATCTGTTCGTTGATGCGGTCCCGCGATCCGACCGCTCGTTTGCCGAATGCTAGGATCCGATCGTTGGGCCATAGGGCCCACGATCGGATCTGCCCGATATTGCCCAGCTCAAGGTGGGGATATCGGAGGGAGATCCGCTCGTTTGGCGACATCGCCAAACGAGCGGATCTATCCATGTATGGCCACCTTTACTCTCCCTACCCTCTGTCTGACCATCATCTACTCTCCTTTCAGATACTGCTTTCACCTGCACCTTCACAACCATCTCTCTCTACCCACACGTACAGAAACCTTAATGCCTTTGAACCACAACAATTATCAACAGTATCAGCACAATCCATATCTCATATTAATACTCTCTCCTGTCCCAATATGGCAGCTTCTCTCTACAACGATGCCCTTTCAACAGCACTTGACTCCCTTGCACCTTCTACCACCCGTCACAGCCGGCCAGCTAAACCCCAACCCTGGCACACTAGTGTAACACGGTACCTCAGAAGATGTAGTAGATCAGCTGAGCGACAAATAGAGAAAATATCAAGCAAGGTTTTTATAGAAATGACTGCTCCCAGCAAAATCGTTATAGCATTTACATTTCCCAGACTAAGTTAGGAAGAAGACCTGTTTTATAAATTACACCAGGCCTGCCATCTTTACTAGACCTGATAAAGTAAAGTGGAGCATTTGTTACCTTTAGTAAGATGGTACAGTGAAAAGCAAAATTCCATTCAAAAAGAATGGTATGGATCTGGCTATTTTGCTATCTGTTAATTATCTATCAAACGTAGAGCTACTGGAGAGGAATGAATAGACACAATTCCTGACGATTGCTATAGATCAGTGTTCCCCAACCAGTGACTTGTGAGCAACATTTTGTTCATGAACCCTAAGGAAGTTGCTCCCTTAAACTCAAAGCAGGTGCTTATTTTTGAATCCTTGGCTTGGAGGCAAGTTTTGGTTGTATAAAAACCAGGTGTACTGCAAAGCAGAGCCTCTTGTAGCTGCCAGTCCACATAGATGCTACCAAATAGGCAATCATAGACCTTTCTGGCACCACCATGGAACTATTTTCATACTTTTGCTGCTCCCCGACTCTCTTTACTTTTGAATGTAGCTCATGGGAAAACAAAGTTGGGGACCCTGCTATATATTACAGTTGGAACAAACTTGCACATTCACAACTCTCTACTAATATGTCTTTAATTTAACAAGAGCATATAACTAATTGATAAATAAGGATTATAGTAATGTATTTTTTTTCTAACATTCTTTATTTTCAGATTTCTTATAAACATGGTGGGGGTACAGAAGACAAGAAGGGAGGGGGGATTCAAAAATCATGTTACATTGTATTACATCTCTATCTATCCTATACAGTAATATAACTAGAGGGGGTGGGCCCTGGTGCAAGACATGCAGCCAGACCCCCTCCACCCCCTCCCCCTAAGCAACTTTTCAATTGGCCTTCATTTTTTTATATAGTTTTTGAATGATTTGCCATCTTCTTCTAACTCTTTCCAATGGGGGTTGCTAACCCTGTGGCGTAACTAGACCCCTAAAGACCCTGGCACATAAATTTAAAACTGGCCCCCCCACCCCCCCATGCATTAGGCTGGAATACAGCATTACTGGGTTGGGAGAACAAGTAGTAGGGCGAGGATTAGCGTAGCATTGTGCAGAGGAGTCATGTGCCTTCAACATAGATGCATTGAATAGGGACAGCCATGTCAACGGCACTGCTTCAGCTGCGAAACAGTGGTTTGACCAATCAGGGCCAGAGAGGTTTATACCAACTCAAAGTCCGAGAAGTGAACAGCCGATCCGGGGGAGCGCTAGTGAGTGAAGGGAACCGCTGGGTCTCCTGTTCAATCTTTCCCTACTATACCTGCTATCCCAAAGTCACACTCCCTTCCCAGAGACTATTATCCACTGTTACTATAGGCACCCTCTCTCCCTACTATACCTGCTATCCCACAGTCACACTCCCTTCCCAGAGACTATTATCCCACTGCTACTATAGGCACCATCTCTCCCTACTATACCTGCTATCCCACAGTCACACTTCCCTTCCAGAGACTATTATCCCACTGCTACTATAGGCACCATCTCTCCCTATTATACCTGCTATCCCACAGTCACACTTCCCTTCCAGAGACTATTATCCCACTGTTACTATAGGCACCATCTCTCCCTACTATACCTGCTATCCCACAGTCACACTCCCTTCCCAGAGGATATTATACCCACTGTTACTATAGGCACCATCTCGCCCTACTATACCTGCTATCCCGTAGTCCCAGTCCCTTCCCAGAGACTATTATCCCACTGTTACTATAGACACCACCTCTCCCTACTATACCTGCTATCCTATAGTCCCATTTTTTGCAATTTTTGGTCCCAAATACTTATCACCGTTGCAGGTGAGACCTGGGAAGTGAAGGGTTATCAGGATGGATGTGTGCGTCAATGCGATGCTCTGATTCTCTTCTGGGCCTCCTGTTTCTGCAGACACAGAGTGCAGAAGGCAGGGCTTCCTTTCCCTTGCCGGTCACTTCCACTTCAACGGCTGGGGGTTGGTGGTGCGAAGTGGATCTGACCCCCAGCCAGCACAAAAGAAAAATGCAACAAAAAAATGGTAAAAAAAACCTAAAAAAAAGTCAGTGGAGCCCGGAGGGGGAACAGCCAATGGTATAACTGCACCTCCTGCTCCCCCGGTAGCTACACCACTGCACTGACCCCATGTGAAAACAAATGCTCTGTAAGGTTATAAATGTATTGTTATTGATACTTCTTATTACTCATCTCTCCTATTCATATTTAAGTCTCAATAGAAACATGTAGCAATAATAATAAAGTTGTAGCTTCACAGAGCATTTGTATTATTTTATATGGGGTCAGTGACCACCATTTGAAAGTTGTAAAAAGTAAGAACAAGGCAAATAATCCAAAAACTACAGAAAATAAACAATGAACACCAAATGAAAATATGATTAGCAACAGCCATTCTAAAACATACTGAAAGTTAATTTAAAGGCGAATAACACTTTCACCAGTCTTCACTTCAAGAGGCAAAGCAGATCTCATTGCCAGTCAGAATGAAACTCTGCAGCTCACTTTACCAGGTTCTGTTTAGAAAGGATTAGAGAGAAAAAATTAATTTGGGAAGAAGTAAGTTCGGAGAAGGATAAGAAGGCATGCTTTAGATAGTAGGATTTTAAAAGAAAAACATTGCACTGGATGAGGGGTAAAGTGATGGCCTTTAGTCTAAAAACAACTGGGGTTTTAAATAGAGAAGATAATGCTCTGCTAATTATTTGAGAAACAAGGGTTGCATCTATTTACCTTCTCTAGATGGTCCTCTGTGCCCTAATGAAGTTTCCTCAGGTCAGCAGGGAAAGCCCGGCACACTGCAAATCTCTTTGCCAGTCAGACTGACACTCTGCAGCTCACTTTACCGGGCTCTGTTTGGGAAAAAGATAGGGAAAAATATTAATTAGTGACTTTATTATAACCAGATCATATGAGAAGAAAGTTTGGAAAAGGATTAGAAGATGTGATTTTAAATAGATGGATTTTAAAAGAAGAGCTTCAAACACATTGCACTGGATGAGGAGTAAGGATTTGGTCTGTAGTTCAAAAACAAATGGGATATTACAAGATAGATTGTAAGGATCTGCAAACATCTATTGGAGAAACAAGGGTTGCATCTATTTACCTTCTGTAGAAGGTCCACTGTGCCCTAATGAAGTTTCCTCAGGTCAGCAGGGAAAGCCCGGCACACTGCAAATCTCTTTGCCAGTCAGACTGACACTTTGCAGCTCAGTTTACCGGGCTCTGTTTGGGAAAAAGATAGGGAAAAATATAAATTAGTGACTTTACTATAACCGGAACAAATAAGAAGAAAGTTTGGAAAAGTATTAGAAAACGGGATTTTTCCTAGTAGGATTTTAAAAGGAGAACTTCAAACACATTGCACTGGACGAGGAGTAAGGATATGGTCTGTAGTTCAAAAATGAATGGGATATGACAAGATAGATTGTAAGGCTCTGCAACATCTATTGGAGAAACAAGGGTTGCATCTATTTACCTTCTGTAGAAGGTCCACTGTGCCCTAATGAAGTTTCCTCAGGTCAGCAGGGAAAGCCCGGCACACTGCAAATCTCTTTGCCAGTCAGACTGACACTCTGCAGCTCACTTTACCGGGCTCTGTTTGGGAAAAAGATAGGGAAAAATATTAATTAGTGACTTTACTATAACCGGAACAAACAAGAAGAAAGTTTGGAAAAGTATTAGAAAACGGGATTTTTCCTAGTAGGATTTTAATAGGAGAACTTCAAACACATTGCACTGGACGAGGAGTAAGGATATGGTCTGTAGTTCAAAAATGAATGGGATATGACAAGATAGATTGTAAGGCTCTGCAAACTTCTATTGGAGAAACAAGGGTTGCATCTATTTACCTTCTGTAGAAGGTCCACTGTGCCCTAATGAAGTTTCCTCAGGTCAGCAGGGAAAGCCCGGCACACTGCAAATCTCTTTGCCAGTCAGACTGACACTCTGCAGCTCACTTTACCGGGCTCTGTTTGGGAAAAAGATAGGGAAAAATATTAATTAGTGACTTTATTTTAACCAGATCATATGAGAAGAAAGTTTGGAAAAGGATTAGAAGATGTGATTTTAAATAGATGGATTTTAAAAGAAGAGCTTCAAACACATTGCACTGGATGAGGAGTAAGGATTTGGTCTGTAGTTCAAAAACAAATGGGATATTACAAGATAGATTGTAAGGATCTGCAAACATCTATTGGAGAAACAAGGGTTGCATCTATTTACCTTCTGTAGAAGGTCCACTGTGCCCTAATGAAGTTTCCTCAGGTCAGCAGGGAAAGCCCGGCACACTGCAAATCTCTTTGCCAGTCAGACTGACACTCTGCAGCTCACTTTACCGGGCTCTGTTTGGGAAAAAGATAGGGAAAAATATAAATTAGTGACTTTATTATAACCAGATCAAATAAGAAGAAAGTTTGGAAAAGGATTAGAAAACGGGATTTTTCCTAGTTGGATTTTAAAAGGAGAACGTCAAACACATTGCACTGGACGAGGAGTAAGGATATGGTCTGTAGTTCAAAAATGAATGGGATATGACAAGATAGATTGTAAGGCTCTGCAAACATCTATTGGAGAAACAAGGGTTGCATCTATTTACCTTCTGTAGAAGGTCCTCTGTGCCCTAATGAAGTTTCCTCAGGTCAGCAGGGAAAGCCCGGCACACTGCAAATCTCTTTGCCAGTCAGACTGACACTCTGCAGCTCACTTTACCGGGCTCTGTTTGGGAAAAAGATAGGGAAAAATATAAATTAGTGACTTTATTATAACCAGATCATATGAGAAGAATGTTTGGAAAAGGATTAGAAAACGGGATTTTTCCTAGTTGGATTTTAAAAGGAGAACTTCAAACACATTGCACTGGATGAGGAGTAAGGATATGGTCTGTAGTACAAAAATGAATGATATATGACAAGATAGATTGTAAGGATCTGCAAACATCTATTGGAGAAACAAGGGTTGCATCTATTTACCTTCTGTAGAAGGTCCACTGTGCCCTAATGAAGTTTCCTCAGGTCAGCAGGGAAAGCCCGGCACACTGCAAATCTCTTTGCCAGTCAGACTGACACTCTGCAGCTCATTTTACCGGGCTCTGTTTGGGAAAAAGATAGGGAAAAATATAAATTAGTGACTTTATTATAACCAGATCAAATAAGAAGAAAGTTTGGAAAAGGATTAGAAAACGGGATTTTTCCTAGTAGGATTTTAAAAGGAGAACTTCAAACACATTGCACTGGACGAGGAGTAAGGATATGGTCTGTAGTTCAAAAATGAATGGGATATGACAAGATAGATTGTAAGGCTCTGCAACATCTATTGGAGAAACAAGGGTTGCATCTATTTACCTTCTGTAGAAGGTCCACTGTGCCCTAATGAAGTTTCCTCAGGTCAGCAGGGAAAGCCCGGCACACTGCAAATCTCTTTGCCAGTCAGACTGACACTCTGCAGCTCACTTTACCGGGCTCTGTTTGGGAAAAAGATTGGGAAAAATATAAATTAGTGACTTTATTATAACCAGATCAAATAAGAAGAAAGTTTGGAAAAGGATTAGAAAACGGGATTTTTCCTAGTTGGATTTTAAAAGGAGAACGTCAAACACATTGCACTGGACGAGGAGTAAGGATATGGTCTGTAGTTCAAAAATGAATGGGATATTACAAGATAGATTGTAAGGCTCTGCAAACATCTATTGGAGAAACAAGGGTTGCATCTATTTACCTTCTGTAGAAGGTCCACTGTGCCCTAATGAAGTTTCCTCAGGTCAGCAGGGAAAGCCCGGCACACTGCAAATCTCTTTGCCAGTCAGACTGACACTCTGCAGCTCACTTTACCGGGCTCTGTTTGGGAAAAAGATAGGGAAAAATATAAATTAGTGACTTTATTATAACCAGATCATATGAGAAGAAAGTTTGGAAAAGGATTAGAAGATGTGATTTTAAATAGATGGATTTTAAAAGAAGAGCTTCAAACACATTGCACTGGATGAGGAGTAAGGATTTGGTCTGTAGTTCAAAAACAAATGGGATATTACAAGATAGATTGTAAGGATCTGCAAACATCTATTGGAGAAACAAGGGTTGCATCTATTTACCTTCTGTAGAAGGTCCACTGTGCCCTAATGAAGTTTCCTCAGGTCAGCAGGGAAAGCCCGGCACACTGCAAATCTCTTTGCCAGTCAGACTGACACTCTGCAGCTCACTTTACCGGGCTCTGTTTGGGATAAAGATAGGGAAAAATATAAATTAGTGACTTTATTATAACCAGATCAAATAAGAAGAAAGTTTGGAAAAGGATTAGAAAACTGGATTTTTCCTAGTTGGATTTTAAAAGGAGAACGTCAAACACATTGCACTGGACGAGGAGTAAGGATATGGTCTGTAGTTCAAAAATGAATGGGATATGACAAGATAGATTGTAAGGATCTGCAAACATCTATTGGAGAAACAAGGGTTGCATCTATTTACCTTCTGTAGAAGGTCCTCTGTGCCCTAATGAAGTTTCCTCAGGTCAGCAGAGAAAGCCCGGCACACTGCAAATCTCTTTGCCAGTCAGACTGACACTCTGCAGCTCACTTTACCGGGCTCTGTTTGGGAAAAAGATAGGGAAAAATATAAATTAGTGACTTTATTATAACCAGATCAAATAAGAAGAAAGTTTGGAAAAGGATTAGAATGCGGGATTTTTCCTAGTTGGATTTTAAAAGGAGAACTTCAAACACATTGCACTGGACGAGGAGTAAGGATATGGTCTGTAGTTCAAAAATGAATGGGATATGACAAGATAGATTGTAAGGCTCTGCAAACATCTATTGGAGAAACAAGGGTTGCATCTATTTACCTTCTGTAGTAGGTCCACTGTGCCCTAATGAAGTTTCCTCAGGTCAGCAGGGAAAGCCCGGCACACTGCAAATCTCTTTGCCAGTCAGACTGACACTCTGCAGCTCACTTTACCGGGCTCTGTTTGGGAAAAAGATAGGGAAAAATATAAATTAGTGACTTTACTATAACCGGAACAAATAAGAAGAAAGTTTGGAAAAGTATTAGAAAACGGGATTTTTCCTAGTAGGATTTTAAAAGGAGAACTTCAAACACATTGCACTGGACGAGGAGTAAGGATATGGTCTGTAGTTCAAAAATGAATGGGATATGACAAGATAGATTGTAAGGCTCTGCAAACATCTATTGGAGAAACAAGGGTTGCATCTATTTACCTTCTGTAGTAGGTCCACTGTGCCCTAATGAAGTTTCCTCAGGTCAGCAGGGAAAGCCCGGCACACTGCAAATCTCTTTGCCAGTCAGACTGACACTCTGCAGCTCACTTTACCGGGCTCTGTTTGGGAAAAAGATAGGGAAAAATATAAATTAGTGACTTTATTATAACCAGATCAAATAAGAAGAAAGTTTGGAAAAGGATTAGAAAACGGGATTTTTCCTAGTTGGATTTTAAAAGGAGAACGTCAAACACATTGCACTGGACGAGGAGTAAGGATATGGTCTGTAGTTCAAAAATGAATGGGATATGACAAGATAGATTGTAAGGCTCTGCAAACATCTATTGGAGAAACAAGGGTTGCATCTATTTACCTTCTGTAGAAGGTCCACTGTGCCCTAATGAAGTTTCCTCAGGTCAGCAGAGAAAGCCCGGCACACTGCAAATCTCTTTGCCAGTCAGACTGACACTCTGCAGCTCACTTTACCGGGCTCTGTTTGGAAAAAAGATAGGGAAAAATATAAATTAGTGACTTTATTATAACCAGATCATATGAGAAGAAAGTTTGGAAAAGGATTAGAAGATGTGATTTTAAATAGATGGATTTTAAAAGAAGAGCTTCAAACACATTGCACTGGATGAGGAGTAAGGATTTGGTCTGTAGTTCAAAAACAAATGGGATATTACAAGATAGATTGTAAGGATCTGCAAACATCTATTGGAGAAACAAGGGTTGCATCTATTTACCTTCTGTAGAAGGTCCACTGTGCCCTAATGAAGTTTCCTCAGGTCAGCAGGGAAAGCCCGGCACACTGCAAATCTCTTTGCCAGTCAGACTGACACTCTGCAGCTCACTTTACCGGGCTCTGTTTGGGAAAAAGATTGGGAAAAATATAAATTAGTGACTTTACTATAACCGGATCAAATAAGAAGAAAGTTTGGAAAAGGATTAGAAAACGGGATTTTTCCTAGTTGAATTTTAAAAGGAGAACTTCAAACACATTGCACTGGACGAGGAGTAAGGATTTGGTCTGTAGTTCAAAAACAAATGGGATATGACAAGATAGATTGTAAGGCTCTGCAAACATCTATTGGAGAAACAAGGGTTGCATCTATTTACCTTCTGTAGAAGGTCCTCTGTGCCCTAATGAAGTTTCCTCAGGTCAGCAGGGAAAGCCCGGCACACTGCAAATCTCTTTGCCAGTCAGACTGACACTCTGCAGCTCACTTTACCGGGCTCTGTTTGGGAAAAAGATAGGGAAAAATATAAATTAGTGACTTTACTATAACCGGAACAAATAAGAAGAAAGTTTGGAAAAGTATTAGAAAACGGGATTTTTCCTAGTAGGATTTTAAAAGGAGAACTTCAAACACATTGCACTGGACGAGGAGTAAGGATATGGTCTGTAGTTCAAAAATGAATGGGATATGACAAGATAGATTGTAAGGCTCTGCAACATCTATTGGAGAAACAAGGGTTGCATCTATTTACCTTCTGTAGAAGGTCCACTGTGCCCTAATGAAGTTTCCTCAGGTCAGCAGGGAAAGCCCGGCACACTGCAAATCTCTTTGCCAGTCAGACTGACACTCTGCAGCTCACTTTACCGGGCTCTGTTTGGGAAAAAGATAGGGAAAAATATTAATTAGTGACTTTACTATAACCGGAACAAACAAGAAGAAAGTTTGGAAAAGTATTAGAAAACGGGATTTTTCCTAGTAGGATTTTAATAGGAGAACTTCAAACACATTGCACTGGACGAGGAGTAAGGATATGGTCTGTAGTTCAAAAATGAATGGGATATGACAAGATAGATTGTAAGGCTCTGCAAACTTCTATTGGAGAAACAAGGGTTGCATCTATTTACCTTCTGTAGAAGGTCCACTGTGCCCTAATGAAGTTTCCTCAGGTCAGCAGGGAAAGCCCGGCACACTGCAAATCTCTTTGCCAGTCAGACTGACACTCTGCAGCTCACTTTACCGGGCTCTGTTTGGGAAAAAGATAGGGAAAAATATTAATTAGTGACTTTATTTTAACCAGATCATATGAGAAGAAAGTTTGGAAAAGGATTAGAAGATGTGATTTTAAATAGATGGATTTTAAAAGAAGAGCTTCAAACACATTGCACTGGATGAGGAGTAAGGATTTGGTCTGTAGTTCAAAAACAAATGGGATATTACAAGATAGATTGTAAGGATCTGCAAACATCTATTGGAGAAACAAGGGTTGCATCTATTTACCTTCTGTAGAAGGTCCACTGTGCCCTAATGAAGTTTCCTCAGGTCAGCAGGGAAAGCCCGGCACACTGCAAATCTCTTTGCCAGTCAGACTGACACTCTGCAGCTCACTTTACCGGGCTCTGTTTGGGAAAAAGATAGGGAAAAATATAAATTAGTGACTTTATTATAACCAGATCAAATAAGAAGAAAGTTTGGAAAAGGATTAGAAAACGGGATTTTTCCTAGTTGGATTTTAAAAGGAGAACGTCAAACACATTGCACTGGACGAGGAGTAAGGATATGGTCTGTAGTTCAAAAATGAATGGGATATGACAAGATAGATTGTAAGGCTCTGCAAACATCTATTGGAGAAACAAGGGTTGCATCTATTTACCTTCTGTAGAAGGTCCTCTGTGCCCTAATGAAGTTTCCTCAGGTCAGCAGGGAAAGCCCGGCACACTGCAAATCTCTTTGCCAGTCAGACTGACACTCTGCAGCTCACTTTACCGGGCTCTGTTTGGGAAAAAGATAGGGAAAAATATAAATTAGTGACTTTATTATAACCAGATCATATGAGAAGAATGTTTGGAAAAGGATTAGAAAACGGGATTTTTCCTAGTTGGATTTTAAAAGGAGAACTTCAAACACATTGCACTGGATGAGGAGTAAGGATATGGTCTGTAGTACAAAAATGAATGATATATGACAAGATAGATTGTAAGGATCTGCAAACATCTATTGGAGAAACAAGGGTTGCATCTATTTACCTTCTGTAGAAGGTCCACTGTGCCCTAATGAAGTTTCCTCAGGTCAGCAGGGAAAGCCCGGCACACTGCAAATCTCTTTGCCAGTCAGACTGACACTCTGCAGCTCATTTTACCGGGCTCTGTTTGGGAAAAAGATAGGGAAAAATATAAATTAGTGACTTTATTATAACCAGATCAAATAAGAAGAAAGTTTGGAAAAGGATTAGAAAACGGGATTTTTCCTAGTAGGATTTTAAAAGGAGAACTTCAAACACATTGCACTGGACGAGGAGTAAGGATATGGTCTGTAGTTCAAAAATGAATGGGATATGACAAGATAGATTGTAAGGCTCTGCAACATCTATTGGAGAAACAAGGGTTGCATCTATTTACCTTCTGTAGAAGGTCCACTGTGCCCTAATGAAGTTTCCTCAGGTCAGCAGGGAAAGCCCGGCACACTGCAAATCTCTTTGCCAGTCAGACTGACACTCTGCAGCTCACTTTACCGGGCTCTGTTTGGGAAAAAGATTGGGAAAAATATAAATTAGTGACTTTATTATAACCAGATCAAATAAGAAGAAAGTTTGGAAAAGGATTAGAAAACGGGATTTTTCCTAGTTGGATTTTAAAAGGAGAACGTCAAACACATTGCACTGGACGAGGAGTAAGGATATGGTCTGTAGTTCAAAAATGAATGGGATATTACAAGATAGATTGTAAGGCTCTGCAAACATCTATTGGAGAAACAAGGGTTGCATCTATTTACCTTCTGTAGAAGGTCCACTGTGCCCTAATGAAGTTTCCTCAGGTCAGCAGGGAAAGCCCGGCACACTGCAAATCTCTTTGCCAGTCAGACTGACACTCTGCAGCTCACTTTACCGGGCTCTGTTTGGGAAAAAGATAGGGAAAAATATAAATTAGTGACTTTATTATAACCAGATCATATGAGAAGAAAGTTTGGAAAAGGATTAGAAGATGTGATTTTAAATAGATGGATTTTAAAAGAAGAGCTTCAAACACATTGCACTGGATGAGGAGTAAGGATTTGGTCTGTAGTTCAAAAACAAATGGGATATTACAAGATAGATTGTAAGGATCTGCAAACATCTATTGGAGAAACAAGGGTTGCATCTATTTACCTTCTGTAGAAGGTCCACTGTGCCCTAATGAAGTTTCCTCAGGTCAGCAGGGAAAGCCCGGCACACTGCAAATCTCTTTGCCAGTCAGACTGACACTCTGCAGCTCACTTTACCGGGCTCTGTTTGGGATAAAGATAGGGAAAAATATAAATTAGTGACTTTATTATAACCAGATCAAATAAGAAGAAAGTTTGGAAAAGGATTAGAAAACTGGATTTTTCCTAGTTGGATTTTAAAAGGAGAACGTCAAACACATTGCACTGGACGAGGAGTAAGGATATGGTCTGTAGTTCAAAAATGAATGGGATATGACAAGATAGATTGTAAGGATCTGCAAACATCTATTGGAGAAACAAGGGTTGCATCTATTTACCTTCTGTAGAAGGTCCTCTGTGCCCTAATGAAGTTTCCTCAGGTCAGCAGAGAAAGCCCGGCACACTGCAAATCTCTTTGCCAGTCAGACTGACACTCTGCAGCTCACTTTACCGGGCTCTGTTTGGGAAAAAGATAGGGAAAAATATAAATTAGTGACTTTATTATAACCAGATCAAATAAGAAGAAAGTTTGGAAAAGGATTAGAATGCGGGATTTTTCCTAGTTGGATTTTAAAAGGAGAACTTCAAACACATTGCACTGGACGAGGAGTAAGGATATGGTCTGTAGTTCAAAAATGAATGGGATATGACAAGATAGATTGTAAGGCTCTGCAAACATCTATTGGAGAAACAAGGGTTGCATCTATTTACCTTCTGTAGTAGGTCCACTGTGCCCTAATGAAGTTTCCTCAGGTCAGCAGGGAAAGCCCGGCACACTGCAAATCTCTTTGCCAGTCAGACTGACACTCTGCAGCTCACTTTACCGGGCTCTGTTTGGGAAAAAGATAGGGAAAAATATAAATTAGTGACTTTACTATAACCGGAACAAATAAGAAGAAAGTTTGGAAAAGTATTAGAAAACGGGATTTTTCCTAGTAGGATTTTAAAAGGAGAACTTCAAACACATTGCACTGGACGAGGAGTAAGGATATGGTCTGTAGTTCAAAAATGAATGGGATATGACAAGATAGATTGTAAGGCTCTGCAAACATCTATTGGAGAAACAAGGGTTGCATCTATTTACCTTCTGTAGTAGGTCCACTGTGCCCTAATGAAGTTTCCTCAGGTCAGCAGGGAAAGCCCGGCACACTGCAAATCTCTTTGCCAGTCAGACTGACACTCTGCAGCTCACTTTACCGGGCTCTGTTTGGGAAAAAGATAGGGAAAAATATAAATTAGTGACTTTATTATAACCAGATCAAATAAGAAGAAAGTTTGGAAAAGGATTAGAAAACGGGATTTTTCCTAGTTGGATTTTAAAAGGAGAACGTCAAACACATTGCACTGGACGAGGAGTAAGGATATGGTCTGTAGTTCAAAAATGAATGGGATATGACAAGATAGATTGTAAGGCTCTGCAAACATCTATTGGAGAAACAAGGGTTGCATCTATTTACCTTCTGTAGAAGGTCCACTGTGCCCTAATGAAGTTTCCTCAGGTCAGCAGAGAAAGCCCGGCACACTGCAAATCTCTTTGCCAGTCAGACTGACACTCTGCAGCTCACTTTACCGGGCTCTGTTTGGAAAAAAGATAGGGAAAAATATAAATTAGTGACTTTATTATAACCAGATCATATGAGAAGAAAGTTTGGAAAAGGATTAGAAGATGTGATTTTAAATAGATGGATTTTAAAAGAAGAGCTTCAAACACATTGCACTGGATGAGGAGTAAGGATTTGGTCTGTAGTTCAAAAACAAATGGGATATTACAAGATAGATTGTAAGGATCTGCAAACATCTATTGGAGAAACAAGGGTTGCATCTATTTACCTTCTGTAGAAGGTCCACTGTGCCCTAATGAAGTTTCCTCAGGTCAGCAGGGAAAGCCCGGCACACTGCAAATCTCTTTGCCAGTCAGACTGACACTCTGCAGCTCACTTTACCGGGCTCTGTTTGGGAAAAAGATTGGGAAAAATATAAATTAGTGACTTTACTATAACCGGATCAAATAAGAAGAAAGTTTGGAAAAGGATTAGAAAACGGGATTTTTCCTAGTTGAATTTTAAAAGGAGAACTTCAAACACATTGCACTGGACGAGGAGTAAGGATTTGGTCTGTAGTTCAAAAACAAATGGGATATGACAAGATAGATTGTAAGGCTCTGCAAACATCTATTGGAGAAACAAGGGTTGCATCTATTTACCTTCTGTAGAAGGTCCTCTGTGCCCTAATGAAGTTTCCTCAGGTCAGCAGGGAAAGCCCGGCACACTGCAAATCTCTTTGCCAGTCAGACTGACACTCTGCAGCTCACTTTACCGGGCTCTGTTTGGGAAAAAGATAGGGAAAAATATAAATTAGTGACTTTATTATAACCAGATCATATGAGAAGAAAGTTTGGAAAAGGATTAGAAGATGTGATTTTAAATAGATGGATTTTAAAAGAAGAGCTTCAAACACATTGCACTGGATGAGGAGTAAGGATTTGGTCTGTAGTTCAAAAACAAATGGGATATTACAAGATAGATTGTAAGGATCTGCAAACATCTATTGGAGAAACAAGGGTTGCATCTATTTACCTTCTGTAGAAGGTCCACTGTGCCCTAATGAAGTTTCCTCAGGTCAGCAGGGAAAGCCCGGCACACTGCAAATCTCTTTGCCAGTCAGACTGACACTCTGCAGCTCACTTTACCGGGCTCTGTTTGGGAAAAAGATAGGGAAAAATATAAATTAGTGACTTTATTATAACCAGATCAAATAAGAAGAAAGTTTGGAAAAGGATTAGAAAACGGGATTTTTCCTAGTTGGATTTTAAAAGGAGAACGTCAAACACATTGCACTGGACGAGGAGTAAGGATATGGTCTGTAGTTCAAAAATGAATGGGATATGACAAGATAGATTGTAAGGCTCTGCAAACATCTATTGGAGAAACAAGGGTTGCATCTATTTACCTTCTGTAGAAGGTCCTCTGTGCCCTAATGAAGTTTCCTCAGGTCAGCAGGGAAAGCCCGGCACACTGCAAATCTCTTTGCCAGTCAGACTGACACTCTGCAGCTCACTTTACCGGGCTCTGTTTGGGAAAAAGATAGGGAAAAATATAAATTAGTGACTTTATTATAACCAGATCATATGAGAAGAATGTTTGGAAAAGGATTAGAAAACGGGATTTTTCCTAGTTGGATTTTAAAAGGAGAACTTCAAACACATTGCACTGGATGAGGAGTAAGGATATGGTCTGTAGTACAAAAATGAATGATATATGACAAGATAGATTGTAAGGATCTGCAAACATCTATTGGAGAAACAAGGGTTGCATCTATTTACCTTCTGTAGAAGGTCCACTGTGCCCTAATGAAGTTTCCTCAGGTCAGCAGGGAAAGCCCGGCACACTGCAAATCTCTTTGCCAGTCAGACTGACACTCTGCAGCTCACTTTACCGGGCTCTGTTTGGGAAAAAGATAGGGAAAAATATTAATTAGTGACTTTATTATAACCAGATCATATGAGAAGAAAGTTTGGAAAAGGATTAGAAGATGTGATTTTAAATAGATGGATTTTAAAAGAAGAGCTTCAAACACATTGCACTGGATGAGGAGTAAGGATTTGGTCTGTAGTTCAAAAACAAATGGGATATTACAAGATAGATTGTAAGGATCTGCAAACATCTATTGGAGAAACAAGGGTTGCATCTATTTACCTTCTGTAGAAGGTCCACTGTGCCCTAATGAAGTTTCCTCAGGTCAGCAGGGAAAGCCCGGCACACTGCAAATCTCTTTGCCAGTCAGACTGACACTCTGCAGCTCACTTTACCGGGCTCTGTTTGGGAAAAAGATAGGGAAAAATATAAATTAGTGACTTTATTATAACCAGATCAGATAAGAAGAAAGTTTGGAAAAGGATTAGAAAACGGGACTTTTCCTAGTTGGATTTTAAAAGGAGAACTTCAAACACATTGCACTGGACGAGGAGTAAGGATATGGTCTGTAGTTCAAAAATGAATGGGATATGACAAGATAGATTGTAAGGCTCTGCAAACATCTATTGGAGAAACAAGGGTTGCATCTATTTACCTTCTGTAGAAGGTCCACTGTGCCCTAATGAAGTTTCCTCAGGTCAGCAGGGAAAGCCCGGCACACTGCAAATCTCTTTGCCAGTCAGACTGACACTCTGCAGCTCACTTTACCGGGCTCTGTTTGGGAAAAAGATAGGGAAAAATATTAATTAGTGACTTTATTATAACCAGATCATATGAGAAGAAAGTTTGGAAAAGGATTAGAAGATGTGATTTTAAATAGATGGATTTTAAAAGAAGAGCTTCAAACACATTGCACTGGATGAGGAGTAAGGATTTGGTCTGTAATTCAAAAACAAATGGGATATTACAAGATAGATTGTAAGGATCTGCAAACATCTATTGGAGAAACAAGGGTTGCATCTATTTACCTTCTGTAGAAGGTCCACTGTGCCCTAATGAAGTTTCCTCAGGTCAGCAGGGAAAGCCCGGCACACTGCAAATCTCTTTGCCAGTCAGACTGACACTCTGCAGCTCACTTTACCGGGCTCTGTTTGGGAAAAAGATAGGGAAAAATATAAATTAGTGACTTTATTATAACCAGATCAGATAAGAAGAAAGTTTGGAAAAGGATTAGAAAACGGGATTTTTCCTAGTTGGATGTTAAAAGGAGAACGTCAAACACATTGCACTGGATGAGGAGTAGGGATATGGTCTGTAGTTCAAAAATGAATGGGATATGACAAGATAGATTGTAAGGCTCTGCAAACATCTATTGGAGAAACAAGGGTTGCATCTATTTACCTTTTGTAGAAGGTCCACTGTGCCCTAATGAAGTTTCCTCAGGTCAGCAGGGAAAGCCCGGCACACTGCAAATCTCTTTGCCAGTCAGACTGACACTCTGCAGCTCACTTTACCGAGCTCTGTTTGGGAAAAAGATAGGGAAAAATATAAATTAGTGACTTTACTATAACTGGATCAAATAAGAAGAAAGTTTGGAAAAGGATTAGAAAACGGGATTTTTCCTAGTAGGATTTTAAAAGGAGAACTTCAAACACATTGCACTGGACGAGGAGTAAGGATATGGTCTGTAGTTCAAAAATGAATGGGATATGACAAGATAGATTGTAAGGCTCTGCAACATCTATTGGAGAAACAAGGGTTGCATCTATTTACCTTCTGTAGAAGGTCCACTGTGCCCTAATGAAGTTTCCTCAGGTCAGCAGGGAAAGCCCGGCACACTGCAAATCTCTTTGCCAGTCAGACTGACACTCTGCAGCTCACTTTACCGGGCTCTGTTTCTGAAAAAGATAGGGCAAAATATAAATTAGTGACTTTATTATAACCAGATCAAATAAGAAGAAAGTTTGGAAAAGGATTAGAAAACTGGATTTTTCCTAGTTGGATTTTAAAAGGAGAACTTCAAACACATTGCACTGGATGAGGAGTAAGGATATGGTCTGTAGTACAAAAATGAATGGGATATGACAAGATAGATTGTAAGGATCTGCAAACATCTATTGGAGAAACAAGGGTTGCATCTATTTACCTTCTGTAGAAGGTCCACTGTGCCCTAATGAAGTTTCCTCAGGTCAGCAGGGAAAGCCCGGCACACTGCAAATCTCTTTGCCAGTCAGACTGACACTCTGCAGCTCACTTTACCGGGCTCTGTTTGGGAAAAAGATAGGGAAAAATATAAATTGGTGACTTTACTATAACCGGATCAAATAAGAAGAAAGTTTGGAAAAGGATTAGAAAACGGGATTTTTCCTAGTAGGATTTTAAAAGGAGAACTTTAAACACATTGCACTGGACGAGGAGTAAGGATATGGTCTGTAGTTCAAAAATGAATGGGATATGACAAGATAGATTGTAAGGATCTGCAAACATCTATTGGAGAAACAAGGGTTGCATCTATTTACCTTCTGTAGAAGGTCCACTGTGCCCTAATGAAGTTTCCTCAGGTCAGCAGGGAAAGCCCGGCACACTGCAAATCTCTTTGCCAGTCAGACTGACACTCTGCAGCTCACTTTACCGGGCTCTGTTTGGGAAAAAGATAGGGAAAAATATAAATTAGTGACCTTATTATAACCAGATCAAATAAGAAGAAAGTTTGGAAAAGGATTAGAAAACGGGATTTTTCCTAGTTGGATTTTAAAAGGAGAACTTCAAACACATTGCACTGGACGAGGAGTAAGGATATGGTCTGTAGTTCAAAAATGAATGGGATATGACAAGATAGATTGTAAGGCTCTGCAAACATCTATTGGAGAAACAAGGGTTGCATCTATTTACCTTCTCTAGATGGTCCTCTGTGCCCTAATGAAGTTTCCTCAGGTCAGCAGGGAAAGCCCAGCACACTGCAAATCTCTTTGCCAGTCAGACTGACACTCTGCAGGTCACTTTACCGGGCTCTGTTTGGGAAAAAGATAGGGAAAAATATAAATTAGTGACTTTATTATAACCAGATCAAATAAGAAGAAAGTTTGGAAAAGGATTAGAAAACGGGATTTTTCCTAGTTGGATTTTAAAAGGAGAACTTCAAACACATTGCACTGGACGAGGAGTAAGGATATGGTCTGTAGTTCAAAAATGAATGGGATATGACAAGATAGATTGTAAGGCTCTGCAACATCTATTGGAGAAACAAGGGTTGCATCTATTTACCTTCTGTAGAAGGTCCACTGTGCCCTAATGAAGTTTCCTCAGGTCAGCAGGGAAAGCCCGGCACACTGCAAATCTCTTTGCCAGTCAGACTGACACTCTGCAGCTCACTTTACCGGGCTCTGTTTGGGAAAAAGATAGGGAAAAATATTAATTAGTGACTTTATTATAACCAGATCATATGAGAAGAAAGTTTGGAAAAGGATTAGAAGATGTGATTTTAAATAGATGGATTTTAAAAGAAGAGCTTCAAACACATTGCACTGGATGAGGAGTAAGGATTTGGTCTGTAGTTCAAAACAAATGGGATATTACAAGATAGATTGTAAGGATCTGCAAACATCTATTGGAGAAACAAGGGTTGCATCTATTTACCTTCTGTAGAAGGTCCACTGTGCCCTAATGAAGTTTCCTCAGGTCAGCAGGGAAAGCCCGGCACACTGCAAATCTCTTTGCCAGTCAGACTGACACTCTGCAGCTCACTTTACCGGGCTCTGTTTGGGAAAAAGATAGGGAAAAATATAAATTGGTGACTTTACTATAACCGGATCAAATAAGAAGAAAGTTTGGAAAAGGATTAGAAAACGGGATTTTTCCTAGTAGGATTTTAAAAGGAGAACTTTAAACACATTGCACTGGACGAGGAGTAAGGATATGGTCTGTAGTTCAAAAATGAATGGGATATGACAAGATAGATTGTAAGGCTCTGCAAACATCTATTGGAGAAACAAGGGTTGCATCTATTTACCTTCTGTAGAAGGTCCACTGTGCCCTAATGAAGTTTCCTCAGGTCAGCAGGGAAAGCCCGGCACACTGCAAATCTCTTTGCCAGTCGACACTCTGCAGCTCACTTTACCGGGCTCTGTTTGGGAAAAAGATAGGGAAAAATATTAATTAGTGACTTTATTATAACCAGATCATATGAGAAGAAAGTTTGGAAAAGGATTAGAAGATGTGATTTTAAATAGATGGATTTTAAAAGAAGAGCTTCAAACACATTGCACTGGATGAGGAGTAAGGATTTGGTCTGTAATTCAAAAACAAATGGGATATTACAAGATAGATTGTAAGGATCTGCAAACATCTATTGGAGAAACAAGGGTTGCATCTATTTACCTTCTGTAGAAGGTCCACTGTGCCCTAATGAAGTTTCCTCAGGTCAGCAGGGAAAGCCCGGCACACTGCAAATCTCTTTGCCAGTCAGACTGACACTCTGCAGCTCACTTTACCGGGCTCTGTTTGGGAAAAAGATAGGGAAAAATATAAATTAGTGACTTTATTATAACCAGATCAGATAAGAAGAAAGTTTGGAAAAGGATTAGAAAACGGGATTTTTCCTAGTTGGATGTTAAAAGGAGAACGTCAAACACATTGCACTGGATGAGGAGTAGGGATATGGTCTGTAGTTCAAAAATGAATGGGATATGACAAGATAGATTGTAAGGCTCTGCAAACATCTATTGGAGAAACAAGGGTTGCATCTATTTACCTTTTGTAGAAGGTCCACTGTGCCCTAATGAAGTTTCCTCAGGTCAGCAGGGAAAGCCCGGCACACTGCAAATCTCTTTGCCAGTCAGACTGACACTCTGCAGCTCACTTTACCGAGCTCTGTTTGGGAAAAAGATAGGGAAAAATATAAATTAGTGACTTTACTATAACTGGATCAAATAAGAAGAAAGTTTGGAAAAGGATTAGAAAACGGGATTTTTCCTAGTAGGATTTTAAAAGGAGAACTTCAAACACATTGCACTGGACGAGGAGTAAGGATATGGTCTGTAGTTCAAAAATGAATGGGATATGACAAGATAGATTGTAAGGCTCTGCAACATCTATTGGAGAAACAAGGGTTGCATCTATTTACCTTCTGTAGAAGGTCCACTGTGCCCTAATGAAGTTTCCTCAGGTCAGCAGGGAAAGCCCGGCACACTGCAAATCTCTTTGCCAGTCAGACTGACACTCTGCAGCTCACTTTACCGGGCTCTGTTTGGGAAAAAGATAGGGAAAAATATTAATTAGTGACTTTATTATAACCAGATCATATGAGAAGAAAGTTTGGAAAAGGATTAGAAGATGTGATTTTAAATAGATGGATTTTAAAAGAAGAGCTTCAAACACATTGCACTGGATGAGAAGTAAGGATTTGGTCTGTAGTTCAAAAACAAATGGGATATTACAAGATAGATTGTAAGGATCTGCAAACATCTATTGGAGAAACAAGGGTTGCATCTATTTACCTTCTGTAGAACGTCCACTGTGCCCTAATGAAGTTTCCTCAGGTCAGCAGGGAAAGCCCGGCACACTGCAAATCTCTTTGCCAGTCAGACTGACACTCTGCAGCTCACTTTACCGGGCTCTGTTTGGGAAAAAGATAGGGAAAAATATAAATTAGTGACTTTACTATAACCGGATCAAATAAGAAGAAAGTTTCGAAAAGGATTAGAAAACAGGATTTTTCCTAGTAGGATTTTAAAAGGAGAACTTCAAACACATTGCACTGGACGAGGAGTAAGGATATGGTCTGTAGTTCAAAAATGAATGGGATATGACAAGATAGATTGTAAGGATCTGCAAACATCTATTGGAGAAACAAGGGTTGCATCTATTTACCTTCTGTAGAAGGTCCACTGTGCCCTAATGAAGTTTCCTCAGGTCAGCAGGGAAAGCCCGGCACACTGCAAATCTCTTTGCCAGTCAGACTGACACTCTGCAGCTCACTTTACCGGGCTCTGTTTGGGAAAAAGATAGGGAAAATATAAATTAGTGACTTTACTATAACCGGATCAAATAAGAAGAAAGTTTGGAAAAGGATTAGAAAAGGGGATTTTTCCTAGTAGGATTTTAAAAGGAGAACTTCAAACACATTGCACTGGACGAGGAGGTAGGATATAGTTCAAAAATGAATGGGATATGACAAGATAGATTGTAAGGATCTGCAAACATCTATTGGAGAAACAAGGGTTGCATCTATTTACCTTCTGTAGAAGGTCCACTGTGCCCTAATGAAGTTTCCTCAGGTCAGCAGGGAAAGCCCGGCACACTGCAAATCTCTTTGCCAGTCAGACTGACATTCTGCAGCTCACTTTACCGGGCTCTGTTTGGGAAAAATATTAATTAGTGACTTTATTATAACCAGATCATATGAGAAGAAAGTTTGGAAAAGGATTAGAAGATGTGATTTTAAATAGGTGGATTTTTAAAGAAGAGCTTCAAACACATTGCACTGGACGAGGAGTAAGGATTTGGTCTGTAGTTCAAAAACAAATGGGATATGACAAGATAGATTGTAAGGCTCTGCAAACATCTATTGGAGAAACAAGGGTTGCATCTATTTACCTTCTGTAGAAGGTCCACTGTGCCCTAATGAAGTTTCCTCAGGTCAGCAGGGAAAGCCCGGCACACTGCAAATCTCTTTGCCAGTCAGACTGACACTCTGCAGCTCACTTTACCGGGCTCTGTTTGGGAAAAAGATAGGGAAAAATATAAATTAGTGACTTTACTATAACTGGATCAAATAAGAAGAAAGTTTGGAAAAGGATTAGAAAACGGGATTTTTCCTAGTAGGATTTTAAAAGGAGAACTTCAAACACATTGCACTGGACGAGGAGTAAGGATATGGTCTGTAGTTCAAAAATGAATGGGATATGACAAGATAGATTGTAAGGCTCTGCAAACATCTATTGGAGAAACAAGGGTTGCATCTATTTACCTTCTGTAGAAGGTCCACTGTGCCCTAATGAAGTTTCCTCAGGTCAGCAGGGAAAGCCCGGCACACTGCAAATCTCTTTGCCAGTCAGACTGACACTCTGCAGCTCACTTTACCGGGCTCTGTTTGGGAAAAAGATAGGGAAAAATATAAATTAGTGACTTTACTATAACTGGATCAAATAAGAAGAAAGTTTGGAAAAGGATTAGAAAACGGGATTTTTCCTAGTAGGATTTTAAAAGGAGAACTTCAAACACATTGCACTGGACGAGGAGTAAGGATATGGTCTGTAGTTCAAAAATGAATGGGATATGACAAGATAGATTGTAAGGATCTGCAAACATCTATTGGAGAAACAAGGGTTGCATCTATTTACCTTCTGTAGAAGGTCCACTGTGCCCTAATGAAGTTTCCTCAGGTCAGCAGGGAAAGCCCGGCACACTGCAAATCTCTTTGCCAGTCAGACTGACACTCTGCAGCTCACTTTACCGGGCTCTGTTTGGGAAAAAGATAGGGAAAAATATAAATTAGTGACTTTATTATAACCAGATCAAATAAGAAGAAAGTTTGGAAAAGGATTAGAAAGCGGGATTTTTCCTAGTTGGATTTTAAAAGGAGAACTTCAAACACATTGCACTGGACGAGGAGTAAGGATATGGTCTGTAGTACAAAAATGAATGGGATATGACAAGATAGATTGTAAGGCTCTGCAAACATCTATTGGAGAAACAAGGGTTGCATCTATTTACCTTCTGTAGAAGGTCCACTGTGCCCTAATGAAGTTTCCTCGGGTCAGCAGGGAAAGCCCGGCACACTGCAAATCTCTTTGCCAGTCAGACTGACACTCTGCAGCTCACTTTACCGGGCTCTGTTTGGGAAAAAGATAGGGAAAAATATAAATTAGTGACTTTATTATAACCAGATCATATGAGAAGAAAGTTTGGAAAAGGATTAGAAGATGTGATTTTAAATAGATGGATTTTAAAAGAAGAGCTTCAAACACATTGCACTGGATGAGGAGTAAGGATTTGGTCTGTAGTTCAAAAACAAATGGGATATTACAAGATAGATTGTAAGGATCTGCAAACATCTATTGGAGAAACAAGGGTTGCATCTATTTACCTTCTGTAGAAGGTCCACTGTGCCCTAATGAAGTTTCCTCAGGTCAGCAGGGAAAGCCCGGCACACTGCAAATCTCTTTGCCAGTCAGACTGACACTCTGCAGCTCACTTTACCGGGCTCTGTTTGGGAAAAAGATAGGGAAAAATATTAATTAGTGACTTTATTATAACCAGATCATATGAGAAGAAAGTTTGGAAAAGGATTAGAAGATGTGATTTTAAATAGATGGATTTTAAAAGAAGAGCTTCAAACACATTGCACTGGATGAGGAGTAAGGATTTGGTCTGTAGTTCAAAAACAAATGGGATATTACAAGATAGATTGTAAGGATCTGCAAACATCTATTGGAGAAACAAGGGTTGCATCTATTTACCTTCTGTAGAAGGTCCACTGTGCCCTAATGAAGTTTCCTCAGGTCAGCAGGGAAAGCCCGGCACACTGCAAATCTCTTTGCCAGTCAGACTGACACTCTGCAGCTCACTTTACCGGGCTCTGTTTGGGAAAAAGATAGGGAAAAATATTAATTAGTGACTTTATTATAACCAGATCATATGAGAAGAAAGTTTGGAAAAGGATTAGAAGATGTGATTTTAAATAGATGGATTTTAAAAGAAGAGCTTCAAACACATTGCACTGGATGAGGAGTAAGGATTTGGTCTGTAGTTCAAAAATGAATGGGATATGACAAGATAGATTGTAAGGCTCTGCAACATCTATTGGAGAAACAAGGGTTGCATCTATTTACCTTCTGTAGAAGGTCCACTGTGCCCTAATGAAGTTTCCTCAGGTCAGCAGAGAAAGCCCGGCACACTGCAAATCTCTTTGCCAGTCAGACTGACACTCTGCAGCTCACTTTACCGGGCTCTGTTTGGGAAAAAGATTGGGAAAAATATAAATTAGTGACTTTACTATAACCGGATCAAATAAGAAGAAAGTTTGGAAAAGGATTAGAAAACGGGATTTTTCCTAGTTGGATTTTAAAAGGAGAACTTCAAACACATTGCACTGGACGAGGAGTAAGGATTTGGTCTGTAGTTCAAAAACAAATGGGATATTACAAGATAGATTGTAAGGCTCTGCAAACATCTATTGGAGAAACAAGGGTTGCATCTATTTACCTTCTGTAGAACGTCCACTGTGCCCTAATGAAGTTTCCTCAGGTCAGCAGGGAAAGCCCGGCACACTGCAAATCTCTTTGCCAGTCAGACTGACACTCTGCAGCTCACTTTACCGGGCTCTGTTTGGAAAAAAGATAGGGAAAAATATAAATTAGTGACTTTATTATAACCAGATCATATGAGAAGAAAGTTTGGAAAAGGATTAGAAGATGTGATTTTAAATAGATGGATTTTAAAAGAAGAGCTTCAAACACATTGCACTGGATGAGGAGTAAGGATTTGGTCTGTAGTTCAAAAACAAATGGGATATTACAAGATAGATTGTAAGGATCTGCAAACATCTATTGGAGAAACAAGGGTTGCATCTATTTACCTTCTGTAGAAGGTCCACTGTGCCCTAATGAAGTTTCCTCAGGTCAGCAGGGAAAGCCCGGCACACTGCAAATCTCTTTGCCAGTCAGACTGACACTCTGCAGCTCACTTTACCGGGCTCTGTTTGGGAAAAAGATAGGGAAAAATATAAATTAGTGACTTTATTATAACCAGATCAAATAAGAAGAAAGTTTGGAAAAGGATTAGAAAGCGGGATTTTTCCTAGTTGGATTTTAAAAGGAGAACTTCAAACACATTGCACTGGACGAGGAGTAAGGATATGGTCTGTAGTACAAAAATGAATGGGATATGACAAGATAGATTGTAAGGCTCTGCAAACATCTATTGGAGAAACAAGGGTTGCATCTATTTACCTTCTGTAGAAGGTCCACTGTGCCCTAATGAAGTTTCCTCGGGTCAGCAGGGAAAGCCCGGCACACTGCAAATCTCTTTGCCAGTCAGACTGACACTCTGCAGCTCACTTTACCGGGCTCTGTTTGGGAAAAAGATAGGGAAAAATATAAATTAGTGACTTTATTATAACCAGATCATATGAGAAGAAAGTTTGGAAAAGGATTAGAAGATGTGATTTTAAATAGATGGATTTTAAAAGAAGAGCTTCAAACACATTGCACTGGATGAGGAGTAAGGATTTGGTCTGTAGTTCAAAAACAAATGGGATATTACAAGATAGATTGTAAGGATCTGCAAACATCTATTGGAGAAACAAGGGTTGCATCTATTTACCTTCTGTAGAAGGTCCACTGTGCCCTAATGAAGTTTCCTCAGGTCAGCAGGGAAAGCCCGGCACACTGCAAATCTCTTTGCCAGTCAGACTGACACTCTGCAGCTCACTTTACCGGGCTCTGTTTGGGAAAAAGATAGGGAAAAATATTAATTAGTGACTTTATTATAACCAGATCATATGAGAAGAAAGTTTGGAAAAGGATTAGAAGATGTGATTTTAAATAGATGGATTTTAAAAGAAGAGCTTCAAACACATTGCACTGGATGAGGAGTAAGGATTTGGTCTGTAGTTCAAAAATGAATGGGATATGACAAGATAGATTGTAAGGCTCTGCAACATCTATTGGAGAAACAAGGGTTGCATCTATTTACCTTCTGTAGAAGGTCCACTGTGCCCTAATGAAGTTTCCTCAGGTCAGCAGAGAAAGCCCGGCACACTGCAAATCTCTTTGCCAGTCAGACTGACACTCTGCAGCTCACTTTACCGGGCTCTGTTTGGGAAAAAGATAGGGAAAAATATTAATTAGTGACTTTATTATAACCAGATCATATGAGAAGAAAGTTTGGAAAAGGATTAGAAGATGTGATTTTAAATAGATGGATTTTAAAAGAAGAGCTTCAAACACATTGCACTGGATGATGAGTAAGGATTTGGTCTGTAGTTCAAAAACAAATGGGATATTACAAGATAGATTGTAAGGATCTGCAAACATCTATTGGAGAAACAAGGGTTGCATCTATTTACCTTCTGTAGAAGGTCCACTGTGCCCTAATGAAGTTTCCTCAGGTCAGCAGGGAAAGCCCGGCACACTGCAAATCTCTTTGCCAGTCAGACTGACACTCTGCAGCTCACTTTACCGGGCTCTGTTTGGGAAAAAGATAGGGAAAAATATAAATTAGTGACTTTATTATAACCAGATCAAATAAGAAGAAAGTTTGGAAAAGGATTAGAAAACGGCATTTTTCCTAGTTGGATTTTAAAAGGAGAACGTCAAACACATTGCACTGGACGTGGAGTAAGGATATGGTCTGTAGTTCAAAAATGAATGGGATATGACAAGATAGATTGTAAGGCTCTGCAAACATCTATTGGAGAAACAAGGGTTGCATCTATTTACCTTCTGTAGAAGGTCCACTGTGCCCTAATGAAGTTTCCTCAGGTCAGCAGAGAAAGCCCGGCACACTGCAAATCTCTTTGCCAGTCAGACTGACACTCTGCAGCTCACTTTACCGGGCTCTGTTTGGAAAAAAGATAGGGAAAAATATAAATTAGTGACTTTATTATAACCAGATCATATGAGAAGAAAGTTTGGAAAAGGATTAGAAGATGTGATTTTAAATAGATGGATTTTAAAAGAAGAGCTTCAAACACATTGCACTGGATGAGGAGTAAGGATTTGGTCTGTAGTTCAAAAACAAATGGGATATTACAAGATAGATTGTAAGGATCTGCAAACATCTATTGGAGAAACAAGGGTTGCATCTATTTACCTTCTGTAGTAGGTCCACTGTGCCCTAATGAAGTTTCCTCAGGTCAGCAGGGAAAGCCCGGCACACTGCAAATCTCTTTGCCAGTCAGACTGACACTCTGCAGCTCACTTTACCGGGCTCTGTTTGGGAAAAAGATTGGGAAAAATATAAATTAGTGACTTTACTATAACCGGATCAAATAAGAAGAAAGTTTGGAAAAGGATTAGAAAACGGGATTTTTCCTAGTAGGATTTTAAAAGGAGAACTTCAAACACATTGCACTGGACGAGGAGTAAGGATATGGTCTGTAGTTCAAAAATGAATGGGATATGACAAGATAGATTGTAAGGCTCTGCAACATCTATTGGAGAAACAAGGGTTGCATCTATTTACCTTCTGTAGAAGGTCCACTGTGCCCTAATGAAGTTTCCTCAGGTCAGCAGGGAAAGCCCGGCACACTGCAAATCTCTTTGGCAGTCAGACTGACACTCTGCAGCTCACTTTACCGGGCTCTGTTTGGGAAAAAGATAGGGAAAAATATAAATTAGTGACTTTATTATAACCAGATCAAATAAGAAGAAAGTTTGGAAAAGGATTAGAAAGCAGGATTTTTCCTAGTTGGATTTTAAAAGGAGAACTTCAAACACATTGCACTGGATGAGGAGTAAGGATATGGTCTGTAGTACAAAAATGAATGGGATATGACAAGATAGATTGTAAGGATCTGCAAACATCTATTGGAGAAACAAGGGTTGCATCTATTTACCTTCTGTAGAAGGTCCACTGTGCCCTAATGAAGTTTCCTCAGGTCAGCAGGGAAAGCCCGGCACACTGCAAATCTCTTTGCCAGTCAGACTGACACTCTGCAGCTCACTTTACCGGGCTCTGTTTGGGAAAAAGATTGGGAAAAATATAAATTAGTGACTTTACTATAACCGGATCAAATAAGAAGAAAGTTTGGAAAAGTATTAGAAAACGGGATTTTTCCTAGTAGGATTTTAAAAGGAGAACTTCAAACACATTGCACTGGACGAGGAGTAAGGATTTGGTCTGTAGTTCAAAAACAAATGGGATATGACAAGATAGATTGTAAGGCTCTGCAAACATCTATTGGAGAAACAAGGGTTGCATCTATTTACCTTCTGTAGAAGGTCCACTGTGCCCTAATGAAGTTTCCTCAGGTCAGCAGGGAAAGCCCGGCACACTGCAAATCTCTTTGCCAGTCAGACTGACACTCTGCAGCTCACTTTACCGGGCTCTGTTTTGGAAAAAGATAGGGAAAAATATTAATTAGTGACTTTATTATAACCAGATCTTATGAGAAGAAAGTTACATGTTCCGAGTTTGGGGAGTGTAGCTTCAAAACTGTACGAGCGGCAGCGATTTGAAAATTTTCCCTGTCAAAGTCAATACGAAAAAAGGCGTCTTCAGGGGTCCGCCGCACGGGCGCAGTGGGTGGGATCGCTTACTAAAGCACAAGCATCGTACTTTGCTATAAGGCGAATAGGTGTGGAAAGTTTGGCGCTTGTACCCCTAAAACTGTAGGAGGAGTAGCGTATAGAAAATGGGGGGTGCTAATAATAATAAGAAGAAGAACGAGCTGAACTAGGTGGTGTCGTTTCTGAAGAAACCACAAGAAGTTGGCTTTGAAACGCAAGAGGTGTTGGGGCCAGTCGCCCTGGTGCATAGAGAGTACACAAAGTTGGTAGAATCTGGTTTAAAACTGTGAAAATTGAAGCAGATCAAATTGTACCATTAAAATCAATCCAAAAACCTGATTGGCTATTTTTGGCTCCACCCACTTTTAAAATTTGAATCCCAGTCCCCCTGTGACCGACTGTGCCAAGTTTGATGTCCCTGCCATTAACTGTGAAAGAATGGCAGCAACTTATATATTGACATTGATTAGCAATAGGTAACATTTGATTGGCTGTTTTAAGCTCCACCCAGTTTTCTGAATTTTAACCCCAGTCACCCAGTCATGGTCTGTACCAAGTTTGGGGCCTCTGGCTTTAAAACTGTGAGAATGGCAGTATTTGAAACTTTGACATTGAAGTCAATAGGTAAAATCTAATTGGCTGTTATTGGCTCCGCCCACTTTTCCTAAATTTTGACCACAGTCACCCAGTGAGTAATTGTGCTGAGTTTGGGACACTTGGCATTGACGCTGTAATAATAGCAGCAATTTGGCGTTTTTCATTAATGTCAATGGCTGAAGTCCGATTGGCTGTTGTTGCCCCACCCCTTTTTTTCCTAATTCTGAACCAGAGTCACCAAGTCACTAACACTTTAAGGTTTCGGAATCATGACATTAAACCTGTAAAAATGGCAGCAGTTTTATGTTTTTCTCTTGAAAATCAATGAATGACATTTGATTGGTTGTTGGTGGCTCCACCCACTTTTCCTAACTTTGAAGTGCAAACACCCAGTGAGCACATTTGTGATATTCGAGGTCCATGACAGCAATAATGTGCAAATGGCAGCAATTTTACTTTTTCCCATTGAAATCATCAAAGAAATCTGATTGGTTGTTTTTGGCTCCACCCACTTTTCCAGATTTTGATCCCGGTCCTCCAGTGACCAACTGTGCCAAGTTTGAGGCCCCTCCCATTAACAATCTAAGAGCGGCGACAGTTTTAACTTTTCCCATTGAAACAAATGGCTAATATTTGATTGGCTGTGGTAGACTCCGCCCACTTTTCCAAATTCTAACCCCAGTGACCCATGGTGCCAAGTTTTGGGTCTCTGGCTTTAACACTGTGGGAATGACATTTTCTCATTGAAGTCAATAGGGAAAATCTGATTGGCTGTTTGTTGCTCCGCCCACTTTTTGGAGTCCCCAAAATGTGACAGAACTCTTCAGGTTGACCCCATGACTAAGTGACCCAAGTTTGGTGAGTGTAACTTTAATGCTGTAGGAGTGGCAAAAGTTTCAAATTTTCCAATGAAAGTCTATGGGAAAAAATGGGGTCTTTGGGGGGCTGTCACAGGGGCACGGAGGGTGGGATTGCTTAACAGAGCACAAGCAACCTATTCGGGTATGAGCCCAACAAGTGTGCAAAGTTTCATCATTGTACTCCTAAACCTCTGGGAGGAGTAGCGTTTAGAAAATTGCTAAAATTTCATTGGCTCTTGGTAGCTCCGCCCACTTTGGGGTGGCACCAACAATACGTGTTCCGAGTTTGGGGAGTGTAGCTTCAAAACTGTACGAGCGGCAGCGATTTGAACATTTTCCCTGTCAAAGTCAATACGAAAAAAGGCGTCTTCAGGGGTCCGCCGCACGGGCGCAGTGGGTGGGATCGCTTACTAAAGCACAAGCATCGTACTTTGCTATAAGGCGAATAGGTGTGGAAAGTTTGGCGCTTGTACCCCTAAAACTGTAGGAGGAGTAGCGTATAGAAAATGGGGGGTGCTAATAATAATAAGAAGAAGAACGAGCTGAACTAGTAGATCAATATGTTTCTTTTTCAAAGCCAACATAATAAGAACCTTCTTAAACATAAAAGAATGGAATTGGTTTACTATGATGCCAAAAAAAATGTCTTATGAGATGAGCAGGTCATTTCTCATGGTCACTGTTACCAATGCCATTAAAGGTATTGGACCTGTTATCCAGAATGATTGGGACCTGGGGTTTTATGTCTAATGGATCTTTTCATAATATAGATCTTGATCCCTTAAGCCTACTAGAAAATCATGTAAACAATAAATAAACTCAATAGGTTGTTTTGCTTTCAATAAGGATTAATTATATATTCATTTGGATTAAGTAAAAGAGAAAAAGGAAATCATTTTTAAAGATGTGGATTATTTGGATAATAATAGAGTCTATAAGAGATGGCCTTTCCGTAATTCAAAGCTTTCTGGATAGCGGCTTTCCAGATAATGGATCCCATACCTGTACTATTCTTTCCAATATCTGTTCAGCATGACACCTAATTCCTTTATGGCAGCTCATCATGACCTCGTTCCCAATTGTCGATAATCATTCGTACAATGTCATTGTTGCACATTAGTTATGTCACAATAGGAAAGCTGCATTTGTTTGTACTTTGTCTTAGGTGTGTTTATAGCATATTGTTTCATTGTGAGTGAGACAGGCTTTTACAAGATAGACAATTAGGTTCTACAGACACTTGGAAAAGAGATTTAATCAATGTACCTTCACTGGAGGGTCCATAGTGCCTGGATTTCTTTTGAATTTCAATCTTTCTTTACCTCAGAATTCAAGGTCTGACACAATGCAGATCTCTTTGTCAGTTAAACTGACGCTCTGCAGCTCACTTTGCCAGGCTCTGTTTGGGAGAGCCTGGTAAAAGTTCAGCTTCTGCAGAATCTGTATGCAACAATTCTACCAACCCCTATTGGGCCATTTCTGCCCCACCTGCCCCTCCAATACAATAAGATTGCCCTATTTTTCATTTTGTTCTTACCTCTTAGTGAAGAAAACCCCTTCAGTTATTCTGAGCCAGCCCAACTGTCAAAGGGTCCCTAACATCCTAGAAGCTGACTGAAGCCAGTTCATTCCAGTCAACAGGAAGTGAGTTTGATTGACAGCTGTTCAGTCAGCTGGCAGCACTTTATGACATCATAGTCACCTACAGTGACTAGGACATTGTAGTCTTTATGCTCAGCACCTACACTTGTAACTAGTAAGATAATTAGGTCTCTTGGAAATTGCAGCTTAAGGGCTCTTCCTCCAATTCCTGCCTGAATCACAAAATGGAGGGGGATGTTTATTCAGAAAGCTCAGAATTAAGGAAAGGCCGTCTCCTATAGACAAAGTCAGACTGGGGGGCCCAGGCGTGTGTGCACTGCCCCCCAGCCAGCGTCACGCGCGACCCTGCCCATAGACTTCATTTTATCCAAATAATCCACATTTTTAAAAATGATTTCCTTTTTGTCTGTAGTAATAATAAAACAGTAACTTGTACTTGATCCAAACTAAGATGAAAGCTAAACCAGCCTATTGGTTTTATTTAATGTTTACATGATTTTCTGGTAGACTTAAGGCATGAAGATCCAAATTACAGAAAGATCCGTTATCTGGAAAACCAGACTTTGTTGTATGTATGCTCCATGAGCTCACAATATTATAGCGGTGGCACTCTAACATGACACTTGATTAATCTTTTCAACAAGAGTTACAACAATGTATATATGGAATGATAAATGGAACAGTAAACCAATAGGAAGAGGAGTGGGTAGAAAAGTAAAAGAGGTGGGCCCCAGGCACCCTGCCCATTTGCCAGCAGTCACTTAGACAGAGCGAGGGGCATGCACTTTTCACCTACCCAGCCCTAAAGCCCTGTGCCAAAACTCAATCTAGGGAGCTCCTCCAAAATGGTTTCAATTGGGCCTGCAGTTGGTAAGACTGGCCCTGGGTCTATCTGTATATGTAATTGAGAAGTACAATTTATTCATAAGATCCATCTAATGAAAGGATTTTGCGAATAAGCAGATATTTTCCTGCTCAGTGACAAAATAAATCAATTAAATTATATTTTGTAATATGTAGCAAGTTGTCATTAGAAATATGAGCATTTTAGTAAGTGGCATAAAAAGTACTTCTACCCCTGCTTCCAAATCAGAAGCCCGTAGTAATGATTTTTTCCATGTTCTCTATACTTAGGGCCATTTTAAGGCTTTGGTGGGCCCTGGGCAAAGATGTAATTGGTGGGCCCACCAATAGTGCTGCATGCAGCGCAAGAAAAAAGAAAGACAATAACCACACTGTACCAAAACATAAAGCAGACGTGCCAGTATAATTACTGCAGAAAATGGATCATCAGCATATTAACCCTAGTAGCACCAATATAATAATATATAAGTAAGCATAAAGTAAAATTGATAACAGGCATATTAACACTAGAAATGCGAGTATAATTACTATAGTACATGCAGCATATTAACCCCAGCTGTGCCAGTATACTCACTGTAGAGATGGCCAATAAGCACTCTATTAACTCCAGACATGTTTTTAAATGTAAACGGCCTAAACTTGCCGTTAAAAACGAACCTGCTCTGTAGAGAATTTAAGTCAATAGGTCCTAGTATTATATTTATTCAAGAGACCCATCATCATAAAATGGACTCATGGAGGATCCATTCAAAGGAATTACCAACAATAATTGGGGCCTCTGGCATAAAGCCATCAAATTGTCAATAGAGCAAACGGTTGAAGACTAAAAGGAACATTTTATTATCATCATCATCGTTTATTTATATAGCGCTGTCAAGATACACAGTGCTTTATTGTATGTGGAACCCTGGGTAATACTCCTATAACCATCTTAAATGTCTATCTGCCAAACAACAGACCCTTACACACTCTTAGAAGGATAATTGCAAAAATTGGTAGAAAAATGTAGGAATCTAATAATCGAGGGATTTCAACATTATTTTCTCACATGATAGGCTATGCTAGGGCTAGGCCCTACACAGCAACATACACAACGAGCTAAAGATCAAACCTCCCAACAATTTTGCATGCTAATGCGAGCCAACTATTTACAGGATGTCTGGTAGGCAGGGCCGGACTGGGAGTAAAAAGCAGCCCTGGCAAAATAAATCAAAGCAGCCCACACATAAATGCGTGATAGTCTTTTACTTATACACATGCATATTTTTTTTATAAAAATATATGTATATATATCTCCCTCCACACATACATTTGGTTAAAACTGCAATAAATTATATGATCAAAGAACAACCCCTCAGTGATTAATACCATTATAATTTATAGTAGGGGGTACATTATTCCTTATAATACATGAGTGATACTCAGAGTTCCCTGTATAACTCAGCCTGCAGCCTTGTGCCTTTATATGGTCACAGAACAACCCCTCAGTGACTTCTAATATCCTTATCATTTACAGTAGGGGGTACATTATCCCTTATAATACATGAGTGATACTCAGAGTTCCCTGTATAACTCAGCCTGCAGCCTTGTGTCTTTATATGGTCACAGAACAACCCCTCAGTGACTTCTAATATCCTTATCATTTACAGTAGGGGGTACATTATTCCTTATAATACATGAGTGATACTCAGAGTTACCTGTATAACTCAGCCTGCAGCCTTGTGCCTTTATATGGTCACAGAACAACCCCTCAGTGACTTCTAATATCCTTATCATTTACAGTAGGGGGTACATTAACCCTTATAATACATGAGTGATACTCAGAGTTCGCTGTATAACTCAGCCTGCAGCCTTGTGTCTTTATATGGTCACAGAACAACCCCTCAGTGACTTCTAATATCCTTATCATTTACAGTAGGGGGTGCATTATCCCTTATAATACATGAGTGATACTCAGAGTTCCCTGTATAACTCAGCCTGCAGCCTTGTGCCTTTATATGGTCACAGAACAACCCCTCAGTGACTTCTAATATCCTTATCATTTACAGTAGGGGGTACATTATCCCTTATAATACATGAGTGATACTCAGAGTTCCCTGTATAACTCAGCCTGCAGCCTTGTGCCTTTATATGGTCACAGAACGACCCCTCAGTGACTTCTAATATACTTATCATTTAAAGTAGGGGGTACATTATCCCTTATAATAAATGAGTGATACTCAGAGTTCCCTGTATAACTCAGTCTGCAGCCTTGTGTCTTTATCTGGTCATAAAACAACCCCTCAGTGACTTCTAATATCCTTATCATTTACAGTAGGGGGTACATTATCCCTTATAATACATGAGTGATACTCAGAGTTCCCTGTATAACTCAGCCTGCAGCCTTGTGCCTTTATATGGTCACAGAACAACCCCTCAGTGACTTCTAATATCCTTATCATTTACAGTAGGGGGTACATTATCCCTTATAATAAATGAGTGATACTCAGAGTTCCCTGTATAACTCAGTCTGCAGCCTTGTGTCTTTATATGGTCACAGAACAACCCCTCAGTGACTTCTAATATCCTTATCATTTACAGTAGGGGGTACATTATCCCTTATAATACATGAGTGATACTCAGAGTTCCCTGTATAACTCAGTCTGCAGCCTTGTGTCTTTATATGGTCACAGAACAACCCCTCAGTGACTTCTAATATACTTATCATTTAAAGTAGGGGTACATTATCCCTTATAATACAAATACGAGTTCCATGTTCCAGGCCAACATCCTTAATTTATCCAGTAACGTAATGTGTGGCACTATATCAAATGCTTTAGCAAGTCTAAGTAGTTCACATTCACTGCCATCCCAGAATTGAGGTCCCTGCTCTGTGCTGCACTTACCTACACTATCCCCCCTGTACCCTGATATATACCTCCCATCCCCCCATATACACTCTGTGCAGCACTTACCTACACTATCCCCCCTTTCCTTAGTGCTGCAAATCCACTTTCCCAAAGATGCATTGCTTGTACACCCAATAAACTGAGCCCTGTGTTACCCTGGTATATCCTGCTATATGCTCCCTCCTTAATAGATAGCAGTGAGACGGGAGGAGGCTGTATGAGCTTAATGCCAGAGAGTGGGGGAGGATTCAAACACAGAGGGATGACAGGACTATGCGGAAAATGAGCATTTTAAGACAGCATCAGGAGTAGTATGCCGACTCTCAGCATGTGCTACTCACATATCGGAAGAGGCTGCATTCAGATCTCCATGCTGCCCGCAAAACTTCTTTCAGTCTCAGCCCTCGTTGCTCAGTCCCCACCCCCGGTCTGCCTCTTCAGCCCTCCCTCCTCCGTCTGTCCTTAAATGCTTGCCCCATACGTAAAGCAGACGGCATGTCACGGATTCTGAAAAATAAGCTAATTAGGTGGCATAGCAGACAAGAGTAGTGCCGCATCTAATAAGGCGGCGCATGGCCCACTTGATAACAGTATAGAGCGGCCCCTCGGGCATTTGCCCGAAAGGGTAAATTACCAGTCAGGGCCTGCTGGTAGGCCTAGCATCCCACTAACAAGGAGTTCACCTTCTCTCACCCACACCATGTCCATACACTCCCTAACATGGGCAGATTATGCGCCTATTAATAACAATACCGATAAGTGGCTCAAACAGTCCCATAACTTCCTAAAAACCATAAATCTTTCCAAAATGACCCCGCAAGGGTGGGAACATCTTAATGCCACTATAACTCCTGAAGAATTAGACTCAATACTAAAATCTATGCCATCAAACAAGTCCCCAGGCCTTGACGGTCTTCCATATGGATATTACAAAACTTGTATTTGCTAAAACTTTAGCAAATACATGCTTAACCATTACAATAGTTGGTTGGAAGGGACCCCTATCCCTAAACATGCCTTAAAGTGGTGGTTAAAAATACAATCGATAGTCATTAAATCATATTTGCAATTTGGCTTAATTTAAAAAAATGGATCATTTTCAAAACAGCTACCTGTAAGAAGGTAGTCTCTTCTCTCTGCCCAAGCCAGAGGGATTTCCAACCAGGGACGCCGTTAAAAATCATGGGGCACCGTACAACAAAATTTTTCTGTACAACAACATTTTCGGCCCCAAGCCCCGCATCCCACCCACTCCACATCACAGTTAAAAGACCACAGACATCAGCACTAAAAAAGGTACCCCCCCACACACACACACAACTATTGGGGACCAGAGCCCCCTATAAGTTAAAAAAAAATATTGTCGCTAGGGCCCCCCATAAATGTTTTTTTATAAAAAGCATTGGTCCCCCCTTACAAGTTAAAAAAAAATTGGGGTCCCAAAGAATATTTTTAAAAAAAACATTGATGGCAGGGGCCAGAGTATTAAAATAATACATTGGCTGTTTTTGTGATTTCGGGTCTTTTCGCAGTTTCGGGTTTCAATTTCGGCTGTTTTCATGACTTCGGGTCTTTTCGCCACTTCGGGATGTTTGGCTTTTTCAGGACACTTCCGCCTTTCGGCTGACTTCGGAAGGAGGCGGCACGGCTTTGGCGCTGTCAAGGGGGGCCCAGCTCTTTCAAAAAGTTCAGCACTGCCAGGCCCCCCTTCAGGCCCGGTGCACTTGTACCCCCTGTTCCCCCTTGATGGCGGCCCTGTTGCCAACACCTTGACTGAAAATAGACCCCACTTCAAATTCTTCAGTTCCAGAAACCAATACTGGTTTAGGCAGGGCTGCCATTAGAAATGACATGCCGCCCCCTAGTGTTTGCCGGCCTAGGCCCGGGCCTATGTGGCCTGCCCACAAATCCGGGCCTGTATAGTTTTGTCTCATAGTATCAGCCTCATTGGCAGTTTGTTGAGTGGCAACAGCTGCAGGAAGACTGCGAGGTACTCTGAGATCTTTTGTCTTACATTGTGTATATTTCTGATGCCATAGAATTTGTTTTGCATATTTTTTCTAAAAAAAAAAAAATGTGTACTTGATAGTTTTATAACTATTGTGAATAATGTATCTGTAATTTAGAAAATAAAATGTAGAAAATTACATTTGTGTATGGATTTTATTGCTTAATATTGATGTATTGGCTCTTTTTCTGGCTACAATTAGCCTTTTAACTTTTTATTTATTTTATTTTTAACCAGACCTGAAATGATTTTGTTTTATTCATAGCCAGTTTGCAGTATTCAGGCTCTCACATCCACCAGTTTCTATGCTTCCTATGTGCTTTCTAAAAGGGCAGTTATGGTTTCATTTTTCTGTTTTGCAGAATTTAGAGATATGATACAAATCCATATTATATATCCATTTATATATTAAATCCTCACTTGGATGGAGATATTCCATAAACCTGGCCTCCTTTCTGCTGCTAATTGTTCACACATGGGCATATAAAAACTCACCTGTCAGTTTATAGCATACATGTGTGACTGTTGGTATTAGATGCAGAAAGATACAGTTATGGGACCTGTTATCCATAATGCTCGGGACCTGGGGTTTTCCAGATAATGGTTCTTTCCGTAATTTGGATCTTCATACCTTGTCTACTGGAAAATCGTGTACATGTATGATCATGTAAATTAAATAAACCAAATAAACTGGCTTTGCTTCCAATAAGGATTAATTATATCTAAGTTTGGATCAATTACAAGCTACTGTTTTATTATTACAAAGAAAAAGGAAATCATTTTTAAAAATTTGGATCATCTGATAAAATTTAGTGTATAGGTAATAGCCTTTCCGTAATTTGGAGCTTTCTAGATAACAGGTTTCTGGATAACTCATCCCTTACCTGTATTACATATTACAGGTATGGAACCTGTTATCCAGAATGCTCGGGACCTGGGGTTTTCTGGATAAGGGGTCTTTTCATTATCTGGATCTCCATACCTTATGGCTGCTAAAAATCATTGAAACATTTATTAAACCCAGTAGTATTGTTTTACCACCAGAGAAAAACAAAATCATTTTAAAAAAAAAAAAAAACTTTATTATTTGCTTCTAATGGACTTTATGGGAGGTGGCCTTCCCATAATTCATGGCTTTCTGTATAATGGGTTTCCAGTTAACGCATCCCATACCTGTACTGGAAACTGTTCTATAAAATGTGATCATGCACTGTAACAGATGTGTCCTTTTAAGGTACATACATCTTGAGGCCCCTGTTTATTATCTGAAAATGTCTTAATAAAAACTGATACAAAAAAAAAAAATCTTTAGAGGATGAACATATGTTTTGCTGAAATTTAGAACTGAATTGGGAGAAGTTTTTTCAAAAGTGAATCTGGCTTAGCGTCATGTGCTCATTCAGTTGGGCAAAGGTTTTCCACAGACACACCTGATTCCAGTCTTTCATAGCTGATGTAATGTAGAAACACACTGCATGTGTTATATGGTAAGGATGGCTAATATTTAAGCTAAAGTGCAATCATAACAATACACTTCCTGCATGCTGTGACAGTATAACCTTCAAGGAGAAGGAAAGGTTACAACTAAGTAAGCCTTATCAGAAAGGTCCATCTAAATATACCAGTAAACCCCCAATGTAGTGCTGCTCTGAGTCCCCTGTCAAAAGAAACACAGCATTTCTTTCCTTCTATTGTGTACTCATGGGCTTCTGTATCAGACTTCCTGCCTTCAGCTTAAACCTCATTGCCCTGGGCAAGAGCATGCTCAGTTTGCTCCTCTTCCCCCCTCCCTCCCTTCTCTGCTGTAATCTGAGCCCAGAGCAGGGAGAGACTCAGGCAGGAAGTGATGTCACACCACTTTAATACTGCACCTCCTATCCTAAACAAACAGAGAGTTTCTAGAGCTTTTTACTCAGGTATGGTAAAACATTCTATAGAATAAATATAGCATTCTAGCTTGCACTGTTGCAGCTAATCTATTGCCAAGAAAATGCCTCCGTAGCTTTCCTTCTCCTTTAAGCTTTGTACAATCCCGCTCTGTCAGGACCTGACCTGTTTCACGTACACAAACCATCAAATCAAAAAATAGCTTAAACCTTACTCCGAAAGACGATGAGAAAGTTTGGCCCAGAAAGAGATTTCCAGGGATTTGAAAATGTTTCAGGTAGAGCTTTGCACCAGCGTTTCCCAACACATAGTTGTAAGCATCTCCCTGCTACATTTGCCAAAGGTCATTTTTCAATGCTGGAATCCAAGTGTTACTAACTGCACACTGTAATTGTAGCTAGGTAGGGAAAAGAGTTTTTAAGTATTTCTATTTTTTTATTATTCATTTTCTGTTTACTTCTCATGGTTGCATTGTCTTCATGTTATAAATATTCTACTATTTGACACTAAATATGCAGTATCTCTCTATATATATTAATTAGTATTCTACACAAACCTGTGTTTTCTTACATACTGTATACTCCTGAAAAAGCTGCTTTTGCAGCATAACTGTTATTGATGCTTCTGAGAGAGCGGGTTTGCGGATTGTGCACCCACTTTTTACAATGTCTATGGTACATAGTACTGGATTAGACAGTTTATGCAGCCTGATGTATTAGAGTATGTGGCTACAGCATTCAAGCAGTAAGTGAGGGGCAAAGCTGTCCATCTTGAAGAAGGAAGTTTACATTGTAAGGAACTGAGGACTAGAATGCAAAGCCTGGCATGGGACTGGAAAGATTGAAATATGCAGTCTGCAAAATCTTAGGAAGCTAAAAAGCATTTGGCTCTTTGTATCCAGAACCATTGTGTTGACTCCAGTGTGAACACAATGATACATCTGTGGTATAGGGTCTCCAAAAGTAAAGCAGTTACTCACCACATAGGGGAAGTGGCCCAGGTGCACCGCCCTTAACCCCTTAGCACGGGGAGCGGACAAACCGAAAACCAATTGGGAGCAGGCACTCAATGAAGGCATATCTCAAAAACCACAAATAATTATGATGCACCACGTCCAGGATTCAGTTCGGGATTCGGCCTTTTTTTTTAGCAGGATTCGGATTCAGCCAAATCCAAGTGCCTGGCCGTATTGGAATCTATAAAATCACTAACCATGTGTTGCACGTGTGGTTCTCTTCCCCCTTAATTGACATATGCAAATTAGGGTTCAGATTGGGATTTGCTTGAATCTTTCACAAGGATTTTGGGTGAATCCTTACGAATTTCATATTTTCAGAATATTACTTTCTGGAAGTAGGGGTGGGGATTACATTTGGTAATAGTTACCAAATTACAGAGCGTAACAAATGCCAATGAAAAATACTGGACATTTGCTTCCCAGAATAATTTCTTTCATTGTGAAATGTTTTTTTCGGCGGAGGGCCCTTTAACTCACAGATCCGACCAGTTTAATAGTAGTTTTAAACCACCATAACATGCGATCTGTACGAACAAGTACATTTAAGCCAGAGCACACCCGGCTCTTGTTTTGGTCACACGGATATCATTTCCACTGCACATGCTCAGTCAAAGATGTACGTCCGCATTCCCAAGCTGTACTTCCGTTTCCGCAGTGACGCGTATTGTGCGCCGGTCGCAGCAGATTGATTCGGGCTCTTGCCGGGACTACAGTGCAGTACCTGGATTTCTCTTAACAACGTATAGGCGGCACCGAAATCATGATCACTTCTGCCTGTAAGGAACGACATTTTTGTGGGAGAAGCGTGAGAGGGAGACAGGGTGAGGGAAGGAAAAAATGCTCGGGAAGGAAAGAATTGGATCCGCTGACTCATTGTCTAGTGCTGAGGCCTGAAACCGAGACCAATGTAGAGGGACAGGAGCTTTACGAAACGCCCGGTTATACATGACAGGATGTACATGGGGCACTAAGCTTTAAACCGAAGCACAGCAGAAAAAGCTGGAACTTTTTCTAAGCAATTAAGTGGTGGAAGCTCATGTGGTGGTATTGTGCACAGTCATTGGCTGGTGTGTGACAGAAGCCCATCTTGTTACTTCTATCTGGGTATTGGCATGTACGTGTAAATATGCAGTTGTGTGGCTGCTCTTATGGATTTAATAATAGATTATTTTGCAGCAACACAGAAACTGGAGATTCCGTTGTTGACACCAGGCCTCACATGACTGTGTGTGTATAGTATGATTCCTTGTACAAATCAATGACCAGGCCAGTCATTCACTTTCCATGGTATCAAACACCCACGCAATAATTACAAACCCATTTTAGGGATTTCAACTTGAATGAAGCATTTCATGATCACACCCACTGCTTCTTTGCTGCAAGCAAAATCAAATGCCTTGTTATTTTCTAAGAAACCTCAGTGTGCTTTTATAAATCAGTTGTGTGTCCTGGCTATTGTGTAGAACAAGTCTACTCCGCAGGACTCCACCTGCCAGTCTCGGCATTCACTGACAATGGCTGTTAAGGGTTGCTGTGAGTTGTACTGCCGCTATTCTAGATTGTCAAAATAGTGGTGACAGGTGAGGCTAAATTTTTTAAAAGGGGTGGTTCACCTTTAAGTTAACATTTAGTAGGTTATAGATCAGCCTAGCAATTTTGTTATTTATTTTCATTATTTATTTTGTATAGTGTTTGAATGATTTGCTTTCCTCTTCTGTTTCTTTCCAGCTTTCAAATGGGGGTCACTGACCAAAACCAAAAATGTTTGCTCTGTGAGGCTGCAATTCTATTGCTATTGTTACTTTTCATTGCTTAACTTTCTATTCAGGCCCTCCCTTATACCACTGCCTGGTTGGTAGGGTAAATAAGACCCTTATAATCACAATTTGCCATAGATGCGCAATTGTACAAAGCAAAGTTTGATATCTGGCCTTTGTCTTGCAATGAACAAGCTATTCCTCTCATATACAGAACATCATTTTAAATAAGCTTGGTCAGACATTGTACCTGTGGAAGTGCAGTGAAAAGAAAATACATGTTTCTGCTTCATGAGCATGTATACACAATTACCATCAACTGCAGGATTGTCCTTAATCGTAGTTTGTAAAGCATTGCATTGTGCAATACAACAATCTTGTGATCCAGCGTCATGCACTGTTTGCTATTTTTCAGCTGGAATCCTTTCCCTTCTGGATGAAGATGAACCACAGCTAAAGGTACAAAAACAAAGTTAGATTACATATAATGTATTTAGCCATGTTCATGTTAGATCATGTTCTTGGGGTACACTTTGAGGAAAGAACCCTGCATAGTATTTTATTACAGAATCTTTTATTGTGAATCTTCTGACGACACCACAGTCTGCACTAGATAAATAATCTTGTGAATGCAACTCCATTAAGGACCGTTTGAGTTTCGGATAGACATAGGAAAACAAAAACGTGGTTAAATATGTTTTCTATTTGCACATTCTGACATAAGAGCTATAGAACACTGTATTTTCTCTAAAATATAATTTGCCAATTTAAATTTAATTGGCTCAAACATCTTTTTAGGAAAAAGCTAGCTAAAAAGGCCTATATTGTGTAACCTATAACAAAACTGTTTGTGATGAATCGAGAAGTGCTCAGACAGCAATAAAGTATGATACATCAATTTAAAGGGGCAGTACATCTAGGGTTGCCACTTTTTCTGGAAAAAAATACCGGCCTTCCTATATATTTATCTTTTTTCCCCATTAATAACATTGATCAACCATCATTTTTACCGGCCAGGCCGCCAAGTACATCCCATTTTCAACATGGGCTCACAGGATAGGACTTGTGCTGTGCATACTTGCCTATTGTTTTAATATTAAGTTTAATAGGGTAAACAGGAAAACAAGCTATGTCATGTTTGGTCCTTGCAAGGTAGAGAATTAGATTATTAAACAATTAGCAAAAAGTATGCGCAGCAAGCCCTATGCATTGATGGGTGTATACTGGGCCTTTAAAGTGCAACACTACTTAGAGCTTGTTGAGTTGTTGAAACAAGGTTCCCAATTGAATAGATTTTAAGATGTCAATCATCCTACATGTAGAAATTATTATAAAAGTTTATTTATAATACATATTTATGTAATAGGAATAATGTAGAGACTGTTGTACTATACACCACGATCAGATGTTGCACAGGGAGCTAAGATATATCCTTTTTATATGTACAGATGTTATATGAAAAATTAAATGAATTGTTTGCACAAATTTTAGACCTTACATACTGAGCGTATGCTTTCATGTCTTACAGGAATTTGCATTGCACAAATTGAATGCTGTGGTTAATGATTTCTGGGCAGAAATCTCTGAGTCTGTGAATAAGATGTAAGTTTGCTAAAGTCTTAGTTATAAATGTGATTTGGAGGGAAATGCATATTTGGTCTATGTGAAGTAAGATATAAGAAACCTATAGATGATTCATAAAGGAACAAGTTGATTAAAGGGATAATGTCATGGGGAAAAAAAAAATCCAAAATGAATCAGTTAATAGTGCTCTGAATTCTGCACTGAAATCCATTTCTCAAAAGAGCAAACAGATTTTTTTTTATATTCAATTTTGAAATCTGACATGGGGCTAGACATATTGTCAATTTCCCAGCTGCCCCAAGTCATGTGACTTGTGCTCTGATAAACTTCAATCACTCTTTACTGTTGTACTGCAAGTTAGAGTGATATCACCCCCTCCCTTCCCCCCCCCAGCAGCCAAACAAAAGAACAATAGCAGCTCCCTAACACAAGATAACAGCTGCCTGGTAGATCTGAGAACAACACTCAATAGTAAAAACCCATGTCCCACTGAGACACATTCAGTTACATTGAGAAGGAAAAACAGCAGCCTGCCAGAAAGCATTTCTCTCCTAAAGTGCAGGAACAAGTCACATGACCAGGGGCAGCTGGGAAATTGGTCAGGGAGGATCAGATTGTGATACACAGAAATAATGAGCTGTAGCAGCTATTAGACGACCTAGGACTGGTTGAAATCTGGAAGTCCCTCTATCCAAGCACCAGGCATTACTCCTGCTTCTCGCAATAACACTCTTCCTTATCGAGGATAGACCATGCTCTGGCTGTTAGCCCAATCCTGCCATTAGTTAAAGCAGTGCAGTATCTGGCCAGAGGGATCTCCAATCACTCCCCCCTAGAACTATTGCTTCAATTAGACTGCAAAAAGCAAACACCAAGATGGTCCCTGAACCCAGTGTGGCTCAAAATTCTTGATAATGAGGCCTCACTAGAATCCTCTATTAAAGAATTCTTTCAACTGAATAGTGGCTTGGCTGACGCGCTCACAGTTAGGGATGCCTTTAAGGCGTACCGTAGAGGGCAGCTGAAATATCTGCTTTTAAAAAGCAAAGCTACATGGGACAAAAAAATTCAGAAAATGCGGTAATAGCAGCTGAATCTCTGGTGACCCAATGCCCCACAGAAATAAATCTTTAAGCCTCCCAACCCTATATAAGCTTTGGAAGGCATTGACTCCTTCATCTAACTTTCCTTGGGATGTTTTATTTGGGACAACTGAACAACACCTAAATCCTATCCCTCACATGCAAAGGTGGGCCTTGGATAAGTTCCATGTGTTAATAGTCTATACTCACCATGATCCTCAAACGCCACTCTGGAACAATGCAAGGTTTCCTCACATGGCCCACATAATACCTCCTAAATGCTGGCTCAAAAATGGGGTACAAGCTATTGCAGACATATGGCCGGATGAATCACCTAAACCCTTTGTGGAACTAAAAGCCCAGCACAAATGAACTAATACACAATGGCAAGTATACCAGCAACTAAGGTCAGCCTTGGTCAGACAAAATAAACTGCATCCAATCAGACTGAATGTCTCTCCAATGGTGGCAATCCTCCAGAGGGAAAATCCAAAAGGGGAACTATTTAACGTGTACAGAAAATTGCATATTGTTCTAAGTGGTAATAAACCAGTTAAAAGCAGGGAAGCATGGGAAAGAGACCTAACGTATGTAACAGACAGCCAATGGAAAGAAGCATGAGAGCATGATTGTATGTATCATGTAATTACAACAACAGACTACAATAAGTATATGCTACATAGAGCATACCTCACTAGGAGCAAACTTAGCAAGATGTATCCTAATGTTTCTAATGTATGCTTAAGGTGTGGGGAGCAACATGCCAATTTCTTGCATACTTTGTGGCAGTGCCCCTTGGTACAACAGTACTGGGCTGGGGTCCTGTAGCACCTACGAAAGATAATTGATTCTATACTTTCAGATAGCCCTGAGCTGTGCCTCCTGGGAATAGGGACTAGGGAGTGTGCTCCGGTAGAATACAGGCAGTTTATATCTAAGGCCCTGTTTCATGCCATGCGTCCGATAACGAACTGGAAAAGCAGTTCCCCTCCAACCATAACCTCTTGGTTCCAAGCTGTCGCCTCCATGAGTAATAAAGAAAAAATTATATTAACTAGAAAAGGGCAACTCCAGGACAGATGGGAAATCTGGCAGAAATGGTTAGATACGCTTGTGTATTAAAAACACAGGTGATACAGGTGATTTGCCACAAAGGGTTAGTCTGCTACCAATGATTCTCAATGTATTACAAGAAATGAACTTATTGATATGTCTCAAGTATTTTGTAACACCTGTGTACTTTCTGATATATCACTGTTTGTACATTGTTTATCAATAAACTTGACTTGAGCAAAAAGAAAAAAAAACAAACAAACAATGGGAACAATGAAAATGGCTGGCACAGAATTATATTGATTATCACCAGTCCCAAGTGCCAAAACTGTTTGTCTTTTTCTTGACTCCACTGACAAGTTGCTAATAATGATGTAGCAGAGAGCTCAGTGACTAATACATATAACACTTTATTTCCAACAATTTCTGTAGTGTTTTACAAAGGTTATAAATAATTCACAGCAGTCCCTGTCTAAGTGAATCTGAGAGTCTAACACGGTTATGTAATAAAAAGTCTTACATAAGCCCACATCTAGTAAACCATAGCAACAAATCAGATGTTTGTTTTCAACAGCTGGCCAGTTAATGATTGGTTACTAGACAGTTAAAAATCTTAAAGCTATTTATTAAATAAACTCATAGTTCCCTATCACACAAAGAGTAGTCCGTTTTATTAAGAGCAAATTAATATTGTGGTGTTACTACAACAAATGTAATCCACTGTCTAACCAGTTGGCAGGACATGCTTATTAGCGTTGTGAAATGTCTGTCTTATGATTTCAGTTATCCAGGTGTTCAAATGTAGAGTTAAGAAATAGACATAGTCAGTACTGAATAATCGAATCCTAGATTTATGCTTCTAAAATAAGCTATATTCGGAAAACAAACATCCATGAGTGAAGCTAATATTCAATCCCTATGTGCGTGGTGCTTTATTTAGTACTGCTGCTACTTGTAGAAGTCATATACGCTTGTATAATAATATCTGCAAATGGCACTCGCACAAATCAGCAATGAGCAATCATGAAGTTTTAGTTGAGACCTCAGCATGCGATCATTGTAAAGCTTTATTTGAGACAAGTGGAGATATTTATTGCTTTATTGCTGTATGTAGAAATTAAAACTCTTGTTTGATTCGTGTAACATTTTTTAGAACCCTGAACCAAAAGATCAGATCTCCACAGGGGCGCGCCGCCAATGAGGCGAGTTGAGAAACTCGCCTCAGGCGGCAACGCAGGAGAGGTTTCCAGGGGCGGCAAAAAGCCGTTCCTGGTACCTTTAAGAGCCGAATTTCCGGGTTTTAAACCGGAAATTTGGCTTTACTATTGCGAGAGAGCGCAATTGCGCTCTTCACAATAGTGTTCCTGCCGGCGAGGGAGGGGCGGCATTGAAGGAGCCGCCTCAGGCGGCCCTGTAAGGAGAATCGGCGCTGGATCTCCAAGATGGTAAAGATCCTCAGTGGTGAGATGGCCATAGAACTGCACTTGCAATTTTTGATACGGAACAATAATACAGACTTAATGATCTTAAAAAACACTAAGGAAATAAACTACCTCCTTGTGCCAGTTTAGCTCAAAGCACAACAATATGCTGCTGTTTGTGAAGGTTTTGCTGTAACTTATGGTTTCATATAATTTTTCTTTCTTTAAGATGCTGTAAGAAATTCTGTGTCACACAGCAACTGTTATAGCAAATTCATTCATGCACTGTGGCACTACCAGTGATCGGTTCCTCAGGTAAGATTAGCACCTTGCAGAAATCATATGGTTCCATGATAGTTTCTCTTGATTTTAACGTAATTATCCTTGTATTCTATCCTCAGAGATAATTTGGAATGGTTAGCCAGAGCCACAAACTGGGCAAAGTTCACAGCAACAGCCAGTTTAGGTGTCATTCATGAGGTGAGTTATGGCAAAGATTGTGTTATCTATAAAAGATACAAATTGTATACATGTCTTTTATCCCTCAAGAACTATTAAATATTATGATTACTCCTTGAGTGATCTGCATTGATCTAAATTTGGTGCTTCGTGGTGCTCCCAAACATCTGGGAAAACAAAACTTAGTGGGCTGCATTACTTGCATTAATTGAAGAGGAAGCACTTCCAATCAAATGGCTTTAAGTAAATGATTAAGCAGGTTAATGTTAGCTAAATTGATTTTCCCTTAAACTTTACATATATCTTTGGCCTCCCTTTAGTCAAGGACTCCTTTTGTGCTGTGTGGGTACATGGCACAAAACATATTGAACAAAACAAATTACAAAAGGATGCAACTTTTTCTTCTATATTGGAATATTACCTCTGCCTAATTTTTATGCTGTTAATTGTTTTATTTGAAGCCCTGTCAGTGTGTCGTAATTCAAAGGAGTTTGACCTAGGCCCTGACTGGACTTACATTTTAGACTTGTTGCACCTCTTATATAACATGCATTTAGTATTTGCCTAGTCAGTCCCACTGTGTCAGTGTATATAATTACCCACTGACCTTGTGTGGCTTATGATGATGATGATGAAATGAAGCCAGTGGGGAGGGGGTTAGTTAAGGGAACTGCATGGATCAATCTAATAGCGTAAGCAAGGAAAAACCTGGGAGGCAGAAGAGAAGGTATCTGCTCAAGTGATTTTATTGGTATTTAACACTACATGTTTCGAGCCTCCTGGCTCTTTGTCAAGTGTAATACAAATTAGTATAGGTGAGGCAAATAAAGTGTAAAACAGGAAATGACATAGTTGCAGTCGTTATTTCCCAAACCCCCTCCCCCTTTAGGTGAATGTGAGAGTCCATAGTCCAATCAGAAAGTCCTTAAAGGAACAGTAACACCAAAAACTGAAAGTGTTTTAAAGTAATGAAAATATCATGTAGTGTTGCCCTGCGCTGGTAAAACTGATGTGGTTGCTTCAGAAACACTACTATAGTTCATATAAACAAGCTGCTGAGTAGCAATGGCGGAAATTGAAAAACGGCTATATGGCACAGGATAAATAATGGATAACAGATAACATTATGTTCTACAGAGCTTATCTGCTATCTGCTGTGTAACTTGAGCCTTTTCTCCTTTGAATAGCTGCCCTCATGGCTACACAGCAGCAGCTTATATAAACAATAGTAATGATTCTGAAGCAAACACAGCAGTTTTACTAGTGCAGGGCAACACTACATTATATTTTTATTACTTTAAAACAATTTCATTTTTTGATGTTACAGGAAATTACATAGTTGCAGTCGTTATTTCCCAAACCCTTTAGGTGAATGTGAGAGTCCATAGTCCAATCAGAAAGTCCTTAATAGGAAGGTATTTGTCCAAGTGTAGTTCCCATAGTGTAGTAGGCCTTAATGAAAATTGGAGTGTGAAATGCTTCTTATAAATACTGATTTATTATTCTTATTTTTTATGCCTCCACAGGTCTTGAATTTTTTGCCCAATTTGAATATTGAGTACTACTAATGGTAATGTATGGGCAATTTTTGCCTATGTAATTCCGCTATAACTGTTTATACTCTACTTTGTACAAGTATATGAGTTATGTAGTAAGTGGTAGGTTAAAAAGACAATAACAGTACCCAGTAATACTTACACATATAAAAGGAACTAATGTTTGGATCCTATAAATTTGTTTTTATTTCAACACTTGGACAAATACCTTCCTATTAAGGACTTTCTGATTGGACTATGGACTCTCACATTCACATAAAGGGTTTGGGAAATAACGACTGCAACTATGTAATTTCCTGTTTTACACTTTATTTGCCTCACCTACACTAATTTGTATTACACTTGACAAAGAGCCAGGAGGCTCGAAACATGTAGTGTTAAATACCAATAAAATCACTTGAGCAGATACCTTCTCTTCTGCCTCCCAGGTTTTTCCTTGCTTACGCTATTAGATTGTTCCAGTTTGAACTGTACCTTGGTGGAGGTACACAACAAGGAAGAAACCGACTACTGCACGCACCAGGGTCAAGGTCAACAGTCACCTGTGTTTATGGAACTACATGGATTTAGCTATCTGAAATAAAATAGATTATACGTGTATTCAGCTTGACCTTTTCTGATATTTTACATTTGTTTCTTAGGGTCACGAAAAAGAGGCTCATCAGCTAATGGCAACTTATTTACCTAAAGACACCTCACCGGGATCTGCATACCAGGAGGGAGGTGGACTCTATGCTCTTGGACTCATTCATGCCAACCATGGAGGTGACATCATAGACTACCTTCTGAACCAGCTTAAGAATGCCAGCAATGATGTGAAGATTTTCTTAAAAATGTTATATTTTTCTAGTACTAACAAACATTTTTTAATTATTTAGTTAGCACTCTTCTTATTTGCCTTACATACTGCTGCTAATACACGTATAAACTCTGCAGTCTGGTATACTTTCTAAACTATCTGAAACTCACAGCTTCCTCTACGTACGTGAATGTTTTAGATTTAGTTTCAGCACTTTAAGTTACTAATTATAAACTAGAAGTTATTTTGTTTCCACTGGTAAAAAAAAAGGCTATATCTTTTTTACAAACATATTTTGAAATAATGTAACTTTCCCCCCCCCAATGCTTTTCCAATTGGGTAAATATGCATTTTTTATGATTATATATATTTTGGATAATTGTGTGCCTCTTTTTTTTTTTTTTTTTTTTCTTATTTTTTTTAGATTGTGAGGCATGGTGGTTGTCTGGGGCTTGGTTTGGCAGCCCTGGGGACTGCACGACAAGATGTGTACGACCTTCTGAAAACTAACTTGTATCAGGATGATGCGGTTACTGGTGAGGATAATATAAATTATATATTTTTTTTATTTGGTTATTGTTTGAAATAACTGGTTGGTGCTGTTTGAGAAATTATGCCAAACAAGCTGAATGAGGGGTGGTAAGAGTAGCTAGTTATAAATATAAAATAGGATCTTAAGGCAAGCAGTCACTTTTTTCAAAATGGTTCTTACACTATATTTGTGTATTCTAAATACCGGGATGTTACAGTGGCTCAAATGCCTCCCCTTTTGGTGACTTCAATTTATCTGACTGAGGCTAGATTCTTAAGTAACAAAATCATGGAGCACCAGGCAGCATTCGGGGTCATATAAAAAGTCCAAATTTATTGAAAAATCATAAAATCATGAAGAGCAGACCAGTAGACATAGCCCCACGCTTAACGCGTTTCGTGGCCTCACGCCACTTCTTCAGAAGCACGGGGCCCCTCCTCCTCTAACTCTACATATCTAGACATTCCACACCTGATTAAAATCATTAACATCGTTAACCCATTACCACCCATATAAACATTATCGTGAGACACGGATGTTAGGAATGAAATCTATATACATCGCTCCTTCCATAATTTAGTGGAGTATTGTGTCTCCTATATGGATGGAATAATATATATTATTGAACACACTTAAGACGTGAAAAAATATATATATATATGTAAAGTTATAATCTTAATGAAAATAATAATAATTTGAGAGATAAATTAAATACAACAATTGAATAATAAATTCTTGTTAACATCTAAAATGGAGTACGTGGAAATGTATTAATCATATTTAAATAATAGATCTACTCATAGTCTTAATATTACAGCATAATAAAATAGTACATATAATGTATGATGCATAGCATATATAAATATATAAATGTATACGAACACAGATATATACTAAAAGGAAGAGAGATATATATATATATATATATATATATATACATATAGAAAAAATGATAAGAAAAAATATGATAAGAAAAAATATATCTATATATATGAAAAAATATGAGAAAATATATGAAAAAATATATACATATATATATAGCTTCCCCGACAGCGTTAATCAATTCAATCACAAAAACAGGAGAATTCACAGTCCCTATTCAGACCTCCTCGAGTCTCTGTGGTTTTTAGATGGTAAATCCAGGAGGCTTCCAATCTTCCTAGTCTATATTCACAGTCACCTCCTCTCACCTCCTTCCATGGTTTATCAATTACCTGAAAAAAGACCTGTATAGCCCGTCATGCTTTTCTATTATGTGTTTCGCAACCGCTGATTTCAAATCCTTCCTGTGTATATAGATTTCATTCCTAACATCCGTGTCTCACGATAATGTTTATATGGGTGGTAATGGGTTAACGATGTTAATGATTTTAGTCAGGTGTGGAATGTCTAGATATGTAGAGTTAGAGGAGGAGGGGCCCCGTGCTTCTGAAGAAGTGGCGTGAGGCCACGAAGCGCGTTAAGCGTGGGGCTATGTCTACTGGTCTGCTCTTCATGATTTTATGATTTTTCAATAAATTTGGACTTTTTATATGACCCCGAATGCTGCCTGGTGCTCCATGATTTTGTTGCTCAGAGGATTCAGCGTTGATGTGTTCGTCCGGAAACGCATGCATGTGTCAGCACAGACGGCAAGGTCGGCATACAGCGAATGTGGGTGAGTGCTCTCTACTATCTACTTCCTAGATTCTTAAGTACCCTCATTATAGAAGCACCCCTGATGAAATAATGATTTCCTATACTGCTATTCAACAGAGCAACTGTATTTAATATCAACACTTCAAATACTGCAGCTTATGGAATGTTCAAAAGTGCACTTCCGGAAAGGAAAGCTACTGCAGCAATATAGTTCTCTCCGAGGATACTATTATGTTAGAGCAGGGCTTATTGGGGTTCCAGCCAGAGGTCTTCTGTGGGTCTTGAGCCAGCAGAGGTTCCTGACTGTATCTTTCCCTGCTACACCAAAACTTTCAGCCCTAGATGCTTTAAATCTGGTCGGAGTACACCTTAGAAAATAAAGAGGCAAGGAAGACTGAGCAGAGATCAGGACTGACAAGAGGCAGGAAATGATCCAACAAAAAAAGCTTTGTTTGAAACAAAAAATATTGAGAGATGAGGTAAAATAAGAAGGGACAACATGACAGATAGGGTCAAATAAAAACAGTGCTAGAGAGGCCAGAAGGTGGGCCAAACGTGCGTGGTATGCAATAAAGGAAATATATATATATATCAAAAGGAGTACTGGCACTCACGATAAAGCAGTCACTAGTGCCTGGGTGCAATTCTCAGTCTAAATGCAGAACAGTCTTGGAATGAAGCAGCACTCGCAGCTCTTATGGTGAAAATAAGGTAATTTTATTGTGGGCGCAACAGTAAGCGCGACTAAAGTTTCAGCTGGAACCACAGCCTTTGTTAAAGTGCAACGGTTAATACAAAACCATCTTAAATATACATTGTGGTGGGAACCCGATGTAACATATCGTGAGCAGTGACATAATGGCAGTATACTGTGTAACTTAAAAAACAGTCCCTCTACCAAATCTTAGTGAAACGTAAAGCATTTAAAGCGATACTGACACGTTCCTATAAAAATCATAGGAACGTGTCTGTATAAAGTAAATGCTGCTGCACAAGGTATATTTCCCCTCAAAGCCCCCCCCCCCGCAAAGCCTCCCCAGCCCCCGCAAACCCTCACTCACCCGACCCTCCGACACTGCTAAAAGATCTTCTCAACCGTTTCATTGAAGCTGGGCTGCCGGCATAATTTAGTGTGCATACTGCATTCACCTGCCCGCGTTGACAGTAGCCTCTTCGGATATAGTAAACAATATTAAACACTCACAGACCATTGGTGGTGTACATTACTTTCAAGGGAGTGGTTCGACTGCGTGGTGATGGAACCCCTTCTTCGGATCTGTGGGGACACTGACCAACGAGTCGTTGCTGAAGTTACCCCATGGTCGGTTAAATAATGAGCAGCTAAACTATACGTGTACACCAAGCATTAAAGCAATAAATGGTGATTAAGACACCAGTTCATTGAGTCCATGAGGGCTGAGTCTATGAATCCAACTTAATTCGAGTTGTAAAAACATCTTCTTTCTGTTGCCCCCTTTGTATACGGTGGGGGGCAATATAATCAATCAGCATACACTTCAAACTTGCCAATGTATGTTTGTGTAAGAGAATGGAGAGATATGGGTGCTTCTGTTTTGCCGGTATCCAAAGCGGATCTGATGGATGATCTGTGGTTAGCCATACGTTCTCGAAACATCGTTATAGTCCTACCCACATAAAAGAGGCCACATGGGCACTAATGAAATAAATGGTAAACTTGGACATGCAAGTCAATCTGTGGTTGATATGCATCAGATCCGCAAATGATAATGGATAACCGGCAAAGCAGACGCACCCGTAGCACTCCACTTTCTTACACATAAGCGTACATTGACAAGTTTAGAGTGTATGCTGATTGATCACATCCCCCCCCCCCAAAAGGGGGGGCAACAGAGAGAAGATGTTGTTACAGCTTGAATTACGTTGGATTCATAGACTTAACACACTCAGCCCTAATGGACTCAATGAACTGGTGTCTTATTTTGAAATAATACTGTTCTGCCTCCCATACTTAATTCTGATCCCAAGAGCTATTTTTACAGTGCATGGTTTATGTTCTCATTTACAGTATTAATGACCACTTATGCTTTAGCGCTTGGTGTACACATATAGTTTTATTGAGCTTTTGCGGCCCTGCATACCACCATGGGGTAACTTCAGGAACGGCTCATAGGTCAGTGTCATATCCGAAGAAGGGGTTCCAGCACCACACAGTCGAACCAGCCCCTTGAAGGTAATGTGCACCACTAATATTGGTCCATGAGTGGTTAATATAGTTTACTATATATCGTATACCACATTAAGATGGTGTTTGTATTATTTGTTGCATTTTGACAAAGGCTGTGGAAACGTTAGTTGCGCATACTGTTGCGACCAAAAATGCTGATTTACATTTTTTTTACAGATAACTTTGAAAACTATTGAACATGTTTAATTGATGTATGTTGGAAAGTTGCTTAGGATTACATTTTCTTTCAGTATGCAAAAGAACAATTTTTGGGTAGAGATGCCCTATAAGAGACTTCTTTTTTTGCTTATTCTTTTGCTTCTGCATATTTATGCTAGAAATTCAGTTTTTCTAATGACTTACATCGGAGAACCTTGAAGTAGAAATTAGTAACCTCACTGTTATAGGGGCTGTTCTTATATCTCCCATGGTGGAATGTGTTGTCTCCTTGTATCCCCAAACCACAATAACTTCATTGTTTATATGTTTTACTGCATTTTGCTCTGTTTCAATTTGAATGCTAAAGAAGTTTAACTATTCATTTTTTCACAGGAGAGGCAGCAGGACTGGCTTTCGGCTTAGTGATGCTGGGCTCCAAAAATGCTCAGGCAATTGAGGATATGGTGGGATATGCCCAAGAGACTCAGCATGAGAAAATTTTGAGGGGACTGGCTGTGGGCATAGCTATGGTCATGTATGGTCGAATGGAAGAAGCAGATGCGCTGATAGCCTCTGCAGAGACAAGGTGAATGTAGTATATATGAGCAATTTTTAATCCTGTTTGCCAACATTTATAGGCAACTATTGGTAAATCACTAATACAGTTATGAACAGGTTAAATAAACAGGCTCAGTTTAGAGAACACAACGCATTGCTTTCAGTAACTGAGGAGCAGGTAGAGAAGGAGGTGGGTGGTGGGAATAGTAGGGGGCGAGCGCATTCTCCCTCCCACTCCAGTTGCAGTTCTTTGTAGCAGCTAGGTGTGAGGGACTACAATTTTATAGGCTGTAAATTTCCAAGGGCCCCTGGGATATTATATGGTTAGAATAAAGTGTCTTGAATTTGACTGATATTATTACTACTGTACTTGCAGTCACACTCATTTGTTAAAACAAGTGCTGTATGTTTGTGCAGTACCTGCAGTCACTCCCATTAGTTAATATAAGCACCACCATGTTTGAGCAGTGCCTGTCCGTATTTAAATATATTTGCCCCAATGCATGCAGCCCCCCATGTCAACATAATATAATTGCCCTTATACCTGCATTCTCTTTGAATTAGTTATTACAATTGCTGTTTTACTTGCTGTACCTGACCATTCGTCAATATAATTGCCCCATGACTTGCAGGTATTATACAAATAAAATTCACGACTGCCCAGTGGGGCACTACCTTTGGTAAACACATTTCTTTAACCCTACTTAAAGGTGCAGTTTGCATTTTCTTGTGTTACCATAAAAATATTTGGTTAACTATATTGGTATTAATTTGCAAATTAAAATCAGAGGGGGTATATATAATTGCCATGAGAAGGAAGCATCTCCCAGCCTTAAACAATGTGTCCTTTAGTTACCCAGCTGTTTTAAAAAGTTCTACTCTAGTTTACCAAAGAGGCTGTTTTGAGTGTGTATTTATTTGCGTTCTATTAAGGAATAATAATATTACTTTTTTTCCTTTAAATTTGTAATTGGTTACCTTAATGTGCCTTAAGTTTGGTATACCTAATTAGTTTACACGCGTGTTATCTTTAAAAGATTAACTCTGAGAGTTAAGGCTATTTCTGCATGAAGATTATACAGGGTCACTGCCTACAAGCATCAGCTTCAGGGCAGTTAGTTGGAATTACCTACCCATCCTGCTGTGTCAAAACAATTATACACTGTAGTTGAAGAACAAGAGCACATTTGATAACATATAGTAAGATGAATATACAAACTGTACTACTAGTTGATTGTGTGCCACGTTTACGAAACTAAAAATATACTTCTTTTAGTCAAGTTAGTGAGGCTGATGCAGAGAACAACAGTGTTCAACACACATTTAAAAGGGCAGTATACCCTCTTGTGCAACATGAGTTCAAAAAATGGAGCTTGTGCTGAGCATAATTTTTGTCTTTTGTTCTAATCACAAAAAATCTATGATTTTGTTATTTATTGAGCATAATGACCAAGTAGGGAAACTACTACATGTTTGGTCCTTGCAAGGTAGATCATTTTACTAGTGTACTTCTCATAAAACCACTGGCTAAATTAAAAGAAATTCCTGCAATGCAACACTACACAGAGAAGACCAAGACTAGGAGCATGCTTAGTAGATCCGATTTCCAAAAGGCACATGCGCACAAAATCTTTTTCGTGAGCACGTTTGATCCAAAATGATAATGCAGGAAATGCAAAGATGGTGGCCGGGACAGAGCAGACACATAGGCGCAAATTCACTAAGCGCCGAACGCTAGCGTTAATTCACTAGCGTTTGGCATTTTTCGTTACTGCGCAAATTCACTAACGAACGCTGGCGTAGTTTCGCTAGTGTTACTTCGCACCCTTACGCCAGGCGAATTTTCGCTAGCGACGTAACTACGCAAATTCACTAACTTGCGCAGTGTACTGAACGCTACTTTTTACGCTAGACTTCCTTCGCCACCTCAGACCTGGCGAAGCGCAATAGAGTAGATAGGGATTGTTTCAAAAAAAGTCAAATTTTTTTCTATGTCCCAAAAAACGCTGGCGTGTTTTCTACATGATGGGTGATAGGCTGAAAAAGATCGAAAATATTTTTGGGGCTCCCCTCCTTCCCCCCTACATTTCCTGACTCATGGCAACTTACCTAGACAGTGGGCACATGTGTAGGGCAAAATAAAATTTTTATTTGCTGATTTGAAGGTTTTCTAGGCATTTGTAGTGCTGATACGTGTTCCTCCATTGAAATTTGAATTTCGCGCCATATGCAAATTAGCCTTCGCTAGCGTAACTTCGCTTTACATAGCGAATCAACGCTAGCGCAACTTCGCAACCTTACGCTACCCCTGTGCGCAACTTCGGATTTTAGTGAATTTGCGGAGCGCTGGCGAAACTACACATGGCGAAGTGCGCCTGGCGCAACTTCGCATCTTAGTGAATTTGCCCCATAGAACAGATGAGCAGTGATTCATATAAGTGGTATTTTTTTTTAAAAAGCAAGCTAGTGATCTATTTCAGCAAGGGGTACATTGTTATATACTGCAAGCATAAAATAATGGGTTTCCTTGTCCTTTAAATGTAATAATGTTTTTTTTTTTAAAAAAAAAATAAATGTCAGATTGACAGTCACCTTCCTTTTCTTTGTGAAAATGACAAGCATCTCTCTCTCTCTCTCTCTCTCTCTCTCTCTCTCTCTCTCTCCCTGTCTTCTGTTTGTCATTGGTCCTGTTCTGGATGTAGTTCCAGCCAGGGGGACCACACTTTCTCAAATTTTTTTTGGACAGCCTTGTATGTCAATTTTATTTTAGTAAGGACACTATTGACCAGTGTTAACCGGTGCTGTATTGTGGGTCTTTGAGGGGTTATCCATTTTATAATTATGGATTGTTTTGCATAGAATAGAACAGTTTTAATAAGGGTTCTAGTCTTTACCAGGGGAAGTACTGTATGTTCTACATTCCCATTCTACATTCCCAATAAACACACTCTTTGCGTGCAAGTTCCAGGAAAGGCCATCTGTTGCCATAGGTAATCCATCAGAACTGGAGTACCTGTGGGCACTCCCAAATGTGGTAGTATGTGGTATCTGGGTGGTGACATTTAGGACATCTGACTTCTGTGGGTTTGCAAAATTTCCTCGGCCATAGATGCAAAGATCCGATCGTACGAATCATCGTACAATCAGACTTTCCCATCTCCCGACCCGCCACTAACCATTCAGATCAAAGTCTTACCAGTCAGATTAGTTAAAGAACAGATCAGCAATGTTCTGCCCCTGACAGCAATCGTACGATATCTATGTCCAACCAAAGATAGTGACCGTCTCCCACTGAAAATCCTACGATCGGCAATACACGCAGAGATATTATCGGCAGCCTGTCCGATCAACCAAACGACCGATCTCCGCCGAACGAAAAATGTCAGGACTCTCCACACACGGTTCGAAAATCGTACGAATCCTCGATTTGTACGATCAGATCTTTGCGTCTATGGCCAGCTTAAGGTACAGCTGGTGGATGAACTTGAATTGGATGAGGTGGTCTCTGGTGGAGATCAGAAAATCATAAAGATCTTCTGCAGCCTCTTCCCAATCATCTGGGTTTAGTGAAGGTATATCAGCCTGCCACATTTGTTGGGCTCTATGAAATGCAGCATGGAGGCATAAAATCAACGCATGTAATTAACTCTTGATTGGTACTTCCTGTAAATAAGTCATTTCTTCAAAAAGGTATTTTTTCCTTCTGTTGATAGAGAATGCTCTAGTATCTAATGTAAACCCTGTGCTTAGGATGGCTAGTTGCAAAGAACTTCTGCCAACCTGCTACATTTACTTCTGTCTCCCTTGTAGGTGAGTGATGTCAATGATGATGTTAGAAGAGCAGCTGTAGAATCTCTGGGCTTCATCCTGTTCAGGTCAGTCATGTCTGATAACAGATTTTTGGATATTCCTGCATTGAAGTAAATTTTTCAAAAGAGCACGATTTTTGATTTGACATGGGGCTAGAGATATTCTTCATTTTCCACGTGCCCTCAGCCATGCTCTAATAAATCAAACTCATTTTACCACTGCACTGCAAGTTGGAGTGATATCTCCCTGCAGCAGAACAATGAGAAAGCCACAAAATAACAGCTGCTTGACACCTACATTGCTAAAAATGGTCCTGTGCCCCACTTAGCGGTGCACATAAGAATAGCACTCAGTTGTAAAACACCCAAGTCACCCACCTGGCTCACTCAAATCATGACTCAATATTCAGAACAAGATGAGCGAACGAAATCAGATACGTATAGACCTGCTGTTTCAACACACACCATCCATCATGTGATAAGCATTCAATTTGAAAGTATAGGAAACAGACCAGGAACAGGCAGTACTTTAGGGGCATGTTTACTAACATTGGAGATAAATATCTGGAGAGATTTCTGGAGATGTTGCCCATAGCAACCAATCAGATCTTTGCTTTTGTTTTCTAACTTGGCTGTGGCTGTTTAAATCTAATTGCTGATTGGTTGCCATGGGCAACATCTCCAGAAATCTCTCCAGATATTTATCTCCAATGTTAGTAAACATGCCCCTTAGTCTGCAAACACCCTTATTGGTGTATTTTCACTCACGACATGTTTCGGGAGCCAGTCCCTTTTTCAAGTCACTCAAATCATGACTCCTCAAGTTACATTGAGTACAAATACTAGCTTATATTCGCTTATCTGAAAGCAGTTACATTGTGTATGCTGTATCTTTCTGAAAGCACAGGATCAGGCACAATGACCTGAGATGGCTTTTTACACACCAAATATTACATCTAAAAAAATTATTGGTTCAAGAATACTGTAAATGGTAGAATGCGTTATTTACAGTTTACACAGTGTAATTAAGTAATAAATAATGCGCCATAAAAATGACAGTCACTGCAGACCGAAAACACTTGCCCACTGCAGGATACAATATCTATTGGGTTTTTTTTTTATTTCCTGCACTAACCAGTTGCATGGTTTCAACTCCTTGCTTCTCCTGAGCAAAGTGGGAGAAAATGCTAAATAATTGCCAGTCACAGTAAAACAGAACTCTGTCTTATCTGTAAGCATTTCCCCCATAGCCACTGGGGAAATGGAAGGACAAGGCCAACAACAGAAATCCATTTTTTTTCTACTGTGGCCTCAGACAGTATTAAATATATGTTTTCTCCTGGTCAATGTTTGCCCAACCTATAGTTGTACCATTTCTGTCACTCTGGTGACTGCTCTGACAGGAGTGCGGTGTTAAGGATAAAAACAAAATAAATATAAAAAGATTTGTGGGAGAAAAGGCAGAATACATTTTAAATACAACCCTATCTATTTGGCTCATGCTGGGCATAGGTGTATTTTGCTCCTTCAATCTTACGAAATGTTAATTCCACCAATATTGATTTATTTTTAGTGTCTTGTTCCTGGTAATTTAGGTTTTTTGCTTTATGTATTATGTGTACTTGTGTTAGCTAATCAGCAGCAGTCAGTGCTACATTTAGTTGTGTTACACACATTGCACTTTAAAGTCTGACTGAACGCGCATTGTAGGTAGAGTTGTTCTAATTTCTTCCCTCTTTTACATGGTAGATGCTGTGATTTGCTGTAGGGTGGAACTTACACCTTGATATCAGTGTTCATCTGTAGTGTGTAGTTTGCCTGGCAATGGTTACACAGTGCTGCAATACATTGAGAGCAGGGATGGGCGAATTTGACCCGTTTTGTTTCGCCAAAAATTCGCAGCCGGCGAAATGTCGCAGACGCCCATTAAAGTCTATGGGCGTCAAAAAAAATTTGTCGCGCGGCAAAATTATTTTGTCGCGCGTCTTTTTTTTTTTTTTAACGCACGTCTCCATACAAGTCTATGGGCGTCATTTTTTCGGCGAAAAAATTCGCCCATCCCTAAAGAGGATAATGCTTAGCACTATCCCATTTGATCTCCTTGTAAATAAGGTTGAACAATGTTTCAGTGATATCTTCGTGTTACATTTTTGTTTTAGCTCCCATAGTTTATTTTTAGTTTAACTGAATACATGAATACATTAATCAATATGAGTTAGAGTTGCCATACAGATCAAGTAACGGGAAAATCTTAATAGATCACTATATGATAAATTATCGAATCAAGTTGGCAATTTCATGTAAACTTGATAATCTCACCTATTGTAAAAAAAAAAATGATGTCCCCTTTTACTACTGCAGTTTTTGTACAAACAAACTGTGAATCAATGTCTTGCTATTCCCACAGCTGTGTAGTAGTTTGTTTAAAATCCCCTGAGGAGTAAAATCTCTTTAGTTGTACTTGACATATACAGGATTTACAGCCGGGATTTGATGAGCAGTTCTTACAAAAGTACCTGCAGGAATCGGTTCCTTGCTACAGGGAATTCTAGCACACAATCTGCTATATGTTGGCAAAGGCAACTGTCCCCGCACATCAAAACGTTATTTGATGTCAGTGCTATATGGCTAATCTTTGGGAATCGTGCACTAGTTGCTTTTGTAACCCACTGGAATACGCACCATATTGACTAAATTGGCTAACAGGAAGCTTGTGTTTATAAAGGCAGTGACAGCTCTCTTGGGATGAGATGCAGGCAGCGTTGGGTTTGGAATCATCCACAGGCAGATTTATTAATGGTGCATCTAAGACCTGGCTAACCCATACCCTTCAGGGCGACTTTGCAAGGCAGTACCTAACATCTAACAGCAGAGATAAATACTTTTCACTTTCATTCCATGTGGATGAATGTTTAAACATCCTTATGCAGATTTTCAGACAGGCTTGTATGTTTAGGCTGTGTAAAAAAGGTTGGTCTACTGTGTGTTTGTGAACCTTCTTAATCTTTTCGAATTGGCTCATGAAGTTCAATGGGTTCCACTAAGCTGGCTAGACCATTTAACAGAGATGCATATGAAAATATAAGAACTGAAAGGATGGATATTAACACCACAAAATAAAAGCATTTTAAAGTAATTAAAATATCACGTGCTTACACTTACTATGCATTTGCTAAACGCAGCAAAATCCCTAATCCCGAGATACTGGAGGAAAACATTTCCTCCGCAATATAAAGAATGGCAGCAACTGGTAGAAGAAACCATTAAGTAACATAATGCCTATTGTATATCAGTAACTACGTTTTTAAAGAATTTCTTCTTCTTCTTTTTGTCCCCCATCCCTTTATTTTCTGTATGCTATTCTTTAAAATGTTTTTTGGAAGAAAAAAAAAATAATAAAAAATATCATGTGCTGTTGCCCTGCATTGGTAAGTTGTGTGTGTTTTCTTACTATAGTTTAAATAAATAGGCTTCTGTGTAGCCATGGGGGGGAGGGGGGAGCCATTCAAGATGAAAAAGAAAAGGCACAGGTTACAAAGCAGATAACAGGTAAGCTGTGTAATAGAATACAATGGTATTCTACAGTGTGCATCTGTTATCTGCGATGTATCCTGTGCTTTGGCTGCCCCTGTGGCTACACAGCAGCTTTTTATATAAACTATAGTAGTGTTTCTGAAGCAAACACACCAGTTGTTCCATTGCAGGGAATCAATACATTATATTTTAACAATTTAGAACACTTTAATGTTTAGTTTTACTGTTCCTTTAAGTATAGGCTGAATGGTCATCCAATAGCATGGCAAAATAATATTGCTACATTTGTTCTGGGTGTTGGCAGAATGGGTGATATGGCAAAATAAGACTAAGGGTGGCCATCCAGGATAAGATCTGCTCCTTTAATGAGGTCGCCAAATGAGTGAATCTTTCCCCGATATGCCCTCTAACGGCAGGGTGAAATGGTTCATCCGAATCGGCCCTAGGACTTAACGATCGGATTACGATGAAGAGCATTGTTGCAGACAGGTCGTAGGACTGAATCTGTAGTCCTCGAGCGCAGGAAAAATCAAACCTTCCCAATCGATAGGCCGGTTTTTGGCCTAAACTCGGACGGAAGCCCCCACACGGTGGTAGATTAGATACCGAATCGGTCTAAAGGACCGATATTGGCAGCTTTAATTTGTCTGTGTGTGAACACCTTAAAGGACCAGTAACACAATTTATAATTATTTAAAAAAACAAATGTATATACATGACTTACCTACAATATGCTGTTCTTTCCTGCTGTTTGGGTAAGAGGTTGGAGAAATCTCAAACCGGCACTGTCCCACGGCGTCCAAGGGGTCTCCGCCATCTTCTTCCTTGTTCTCCTTCTTCTTCTGTATTTCTTCTGTACGTGCGCGCTGCTGTGGCTCTCTTCCGGGACCCGACTTCCTGTTTCGTGACGTCAACTGCGGAACTGCGGCTTCATTTCGCAGATGCATCTCCAAGGGAACGGACGCTTCTTTTGGCTGTTCTCTTCACTGCTGACAGGAACAGGCTGCTGACAGGAACGCTGGACAGGATCTCTGCTTCACTTTTGGGTCACTCACTCCTAATCTGAGGTCTGTTATTTTGGTCCTGATCTGAGGTCTGTTATTTTGGTTCCACAGAAAGGGGGGGGATACCTGGTCTGGGGTCTGATTTTATTGGTACATAGCAGGGGGTGATACCTGGTCTGGGGTCTGATTTTATTATTGGTACATACAGCAGGGGGGCCGCCTGGTCTGGGGTCTGATTTTATTATTGCTGCAATAAAGCAGGGGGTGATACCTGGTCTGGGGTCTTATTTTATTATTGGTACATACAGCAGGGGGGCCGCCTGGTCTGGGGTCTGATTTTATTATTGGTACATAGCAGGGGGGCCACCTGGTCTGGGGTCTTATTTTATTATTGGTACATACAGCAGGGGGGCCGCCTGGTCTGGGGTCTGATTTTATTATTGGTACATACAGCAGGGGGTGATACCTGGTCTGGGGTCTGGTTTTATAATTGGTACATAGCAGGGGGGCCTTCTGGTCTGGGGTCTGATTTTATTATTGGTACATACAGCAGGGGGGCCGCCTGGTCCGGGGTCTGATTTTATTATTGCTGCAATTAAGCAGGGGGGGGATACCTGGTCTGGGGTCTGATTTTATTATTGGTACATACAGCAGGGGGGCCACCTGGTCTGGGGTCTGATTTTATTATTGGTACATACAGCAGGGGGTGATACCTGGGCTGGGGTCTGATTTTATTATTGCTACATACAGCAGGGGGGCCGCCTGGTCTGGGGTCTGATTTTATTATTGCTGCAATAAAGCAGGGGGTGATACCTGGTCTGGGGTCTTATTTTATTATTGGTACATACAGCAGGGGGGCCGCCTGGTCTGGGGTCTGATTTTATTATTGGTACATAGCAGGGGGGCCACCTGGTCTGGGGTCTTATTTTATTATTGGTACATACAGCAGGGGGGCCGCCTGGTCTGGGGTCTGATTTTATTATTGGTACATACAGCAGGGGGTGATACCTGGTCTGGGGTCTGGTTTTATAATTGGTACATAGCAGGGGGGCCTTCTGGTCTGGGTCTGATTTTATTATTGGTACATACAGCAGGGGGGCCGCCTGGTCCGGGGTCTGATTTTATTATTGCTGCAATTAAGCAGGGGGGGATACCTGGTCTGGGGTCTGATTTTATTATTGGTACATACAGCAGGGGGGCCACCTGGTCTGGGGTCTGATTTTATTATTGGTACATACAGCAGGGGGTGATACCTGGGCTGGGGTCTGGTTTTATAATTGGTACATAGCAGGGGGGCCTCCTGGTCTGGGGTCTGATTTTATTATTTGGTACATACAGCAGGGGGGCCGCCTGGTCTGGGGTCTGATTTTATTATTGGTACATACAGCAGGGGGTGATACCTGGTTTGAGGTCTGATTTTATTATTGGTACATACAGCAGGGGGGCCGCCTGGTCCGGGGTCTGATTTTATTATTGCTGCAATTAAGCAGGGGGGATACCTGGTCTGGGGTCTGATTTTATTATTGGTACAATACAGCAGAGGGCCACCTGGTCTGGGGTCTGATTTATTATTGGTACATACAGCAGGGGGGCCGCCTGGTCTGGGGTCTGATTTTATTATTGGTACATACAGCAGGGGGTGATACCTGGTCTGAGGTCTGATTTTATTATTGGTACATACAGCAGGGGGGCCGCCTGGTCTGGGGTCTGATTTTATTATTGCTACAATTAAGCAGGGGGGGATACCTGGTCTGGGGTCTGATTTTATTATTGGTACATACAGCAGGGGGGCCGCCTGGTCTGGGGTCTGATTTATTATTGCTGCAATAAAGCAGGGGGTGATACCTGGTCTGGGCTCTTATTTTATTATTGGTACATACAGCAGGGGGTGATACCTGGTCTGGGGTCTTATTTATTATTGGTACATACAGCAGGGGGGCCGCCTGGTCTGGGGTCTGATTTTATTATTGCTACAATTAAGCAGGGGGGGATACCTGGTCTGGGGTCTGATTTTATTATTGGTACATACAGCAGGGGGGCCGCCTGGTCTGGGGTCTGATTTTATTATTGCTGCAATAAAGCAGGGGGTGATACCTGGTCTGGGGTCTTATTTTATTATTGGTACATACAGCAGGGGGGCCGCCTGGTCTGGGGTCTGATTTTATTATTGGTACATACAGCAGGGGGGCCGCCTGGTCTGGGGTCTGATTTTATTATTGCTGCAATAAAGCAGGGGGTGATACCTGGTCTGGGGTCTTATTTTATTATTGGTACATACAGCAGGGGGGCCGCCTGGTCTGGGGTCTGATTTTATTATTGGTACATAGCAGGGCAACCACCTGGTCTGGGGTCTGATTTTATTATTGGTACAAACAGCAGGGGGGGATACCTGGTCTGGGGTCTTATTTTATTATTGGTACATAGCAGGGGGGCCTCCTGGTCTGGGGTCTGATTTTATTATTGGTACATACAGCAGGGGGGCCGCCTGGTCTGGGGTCTGATTTTATTATTGGTACATACAGCAGGGGGTGATACCTGGTCTGGGGTCTGATTTTATTATTGGTACATACAGCAGGGGGTGATACCTGGTCTGAGGTCTGATTTTATTATTGGTACATACAGCAGGGGGGCCGCCTGGTCTGGGGTCTGATTTTATTATTGGTACATACAGCAGGGGGTGATACCTGGTCTGGGGTCTGATTTTATTATTGGTACATACAGCAGGGGGGCCGCCTGGTCTGGGGTCTGATTTTATTATTGCTGCAATGAAGCAGGGGGGGATACCTGGTCTGGGGTCTGGTTTTATTATTGGTACATACAGCAGGGGGGATACCTGGTCTGGTTTTATTATTGGTACATACAGCAGGGGGGCCGGCTGGTCTTGGGTCTGATTTTATTATTGGTACATACAGCAGGGGGTGATACCTGGTCTGGGGTCTTATTTTATTATTGGTACATACAGCAGGGGGGCCGCCTGGTCTGGGGTCTGATTTTATTATTGCTGCAATTAAGCAGGGGGGGGATACCTGGTCTGGGGTCTTATTTTATTATTGGTACATACAGCAGGGGGTGATACCTGGTCTGGGGTCTGATTTTATTATTGGTACATACAGCAGGGGGGCCGCCTGGTCTGGGGTCTGATTTTATTATTGGTACATAGCAGGGGGACCACCTGGTCTGGGGTCTGATTTTATTATTGGTACAAACAGCAGGGGGGATACCTGGTCTGGGGTCTTATTTTATTATTGGTACATACAGCAGGGGGCCACCTGGTCTGGGGTCTGATTTTATTATTGTACATACAGCAAGGGGTGATACCTGGTCTGGGGTCTGGTTTTATTATTGGTACATAGCAGGGGGGCCTCCTGGTCTGGTGTCTGATTTTATTATTGGTACATACAGCAGGGGGGCCGCCTGGTCTGGGGTCTGATTTTATTATTGGTACATACAGCAGGGGGCCACCTGGTCTGGGGTCTGATTTTATTATTGGTACATACAGCAGGGGGTGATACCTGGTCTGAGGTCTGATTTTATTATTGGTACATACAGCAGGGGGCCGCCTGGTCTGGGGTCTGATTTTATTATTGGTACATACAGCAGGGGGTGATACCTGGTCTGGGGTCTTATTTTATTATTGGTACATACAGCAGGGGGGCCGCCTGGTCTGGGGTCTGATTTTATTATTGCTGCAATGAAGCAGGGGGGGATACCTGGTCTGGGTCTGGTTTTATTATTGGTACATACAGCAGGAGGGATACCTGGTCTGGTTTTATTATTGGTACATACAGCAGGGGGGCCGCCTGGTCTGGGGTCTGATTTTATTATTGCTGCAATGAAGCAGGGGGGGATACCTGGTCTGGGGTCTGGTTTTATTATTGGTACATACTGCAGGGGGGGATACCTGGTCTGGTTTTATTATTGGTACATACAGCAGGGGGGCCGCCTGGTCTGGGGTCTGATTTTATTATTGGTACATACAGCAGGGGGTGATACCTGGTCTGGGGTCTGGTTTTATTATTGGTACATACAGCAGGGGGGGCGCCTGGTCTGGGGTCTGGTTTTATTATTGGTACATACAGCAGGGGGTGATACCTGGTCTGGGGTCTGATTTTATTATTGGTACATAGCAGGGGGGGGCACCTGGTCTGGGGTCTGGTTTTATTATTGGTACATACAGCAGGGGGTGATACCTGGTCTGGGGTCTGATTTTATTATTGGTACATAGCAGGGGGACCTCCTGGTCTGGGGTCTGATTTTATTATTGGTACATACAGCAGGGGGGCCGCCTGGTCTGGGGTCTGATTTTATTATTGGTACATACAGCAGGGGTGATACCTGGTCTGGGGTCTGATTTTATTATTGGTACATACAGCAGGGGTGATACCTGGTCTGGGGTCTGATTTTATTATTGGTACATACAGCAGGGGGTGATACCTGGTCTGGGGTCTGATTTTATTATTGCTGCAATTAAGCAGGGGGGGCCACCTGGTCCGGGGTCTGATTTTATTATTGGTACATACAGCAGGGGGTGATACCTGGTCTGGGGTCTTATTTTATTATTGGTACATACAGCAGGGGGGCCGCCTGGTCCGGGGTTTGATTTTATTATTGGTACACACAGCAGGGGGTGATACCTGGTCTGGGGTCTTATTTTATTATTGGTACATACAGCAGGGGGGCCTCCTGGTCCGGGGTCTGATTTTATTATTGCTGCAATTAAGCAGGGGGGATAACTGGTCTGGGGTCTGATTTTATTATTGGTACATAGCAGGGGGGCCTCCTGGTCTAATATTGTCAAATGAAGAGGATACACGTATTCTTTCACAAGTGATACATCTCATGGAGCCACATACCTGCACGCCGTGTCACAAACTTGCAACCTTTTTTAAAAATCTAACGGAAGCATTCATCACCATAAAGCACCGGAAGATGCTTTTTAATGATCTTTTTAATCTGATAGTACTGTCTACTATATGTAATGAACATAGGGGAATCTTGTTGTACTAGTCACGATCCTTTCTTTCAGTAGGTCAGGCCTGTTTTCCCTCCAAGCTTTCAAAAATGCTGCCTCCATACGATCTAAGGGATAATCCCTTGCTAGAAAGCGATCTCTCAACTCTAAAATGTTGAGATTTTTAAAAGATCCGATCTTCATCGTGAGACCACGACTTTCTCGGAACGATCGTACGAATTGTCCATCAACTAAGACCAATTTGCCAGGAAAACAAAGGGGAGCTGCCTGCTTGGCCTGCAAACATAGATACATTGCACTGGGACCGACAAAGATTTTTTAACCCGGCCGATCAATTTCCTGACAGAAAAATCGTAAGATGTACGATCGTTCGAATCCTGCTAATTTCGAAGCATTGGTCGGACTTCGCTAAAATCGGTCGTTGGCAAGAAGAATCGTCGTGTCTATGGGGAGCTTTAAGCTTTAGAAACATATTCCTCATCAGCAATTACGGCGTAACCTCTGAAACTGGCCAATCGGGATGGCTTTAAACACATGTTTAGGAGGGCACGAATCGGCTTTCAAAAGGGAATTCCCAGCTGACTCCTTCCGAAAGACTGTACTGAACACTATTTTGTTCCTATATGTTCATTTTAAATCCAAAGAGTTCACACTATCACCTCCAAAGACACTAGTGAACGACAAATTACAGTCATTGTCATTTAACCACACCAAATAAACAAAAGATCATCCACATATCTTTTATAGAATTTCACCTTATTTAAATTCTGTATTACATCCCCATAGATGCGAGTCTCTTCCCACCACCCCATAATTGGCATAGGTGGGCACAAATTTTGCACCCATTGAGGTCCCGCATCCCGCATGAGGTAAAAAACATCGTCAAACCTGAAAAAATTACGAGTGAATAAATACTCCAATGCCTGTAATACAAACACATTGACCGATTCATCATAACTCCCATATGTATATAAACGATATTTCACGGCCTGTAGGCCTTTCTCGGGTGGAATGCAGGAATATAAACTGACTACTTCTACTGTTGCCCAACACAAATCGGGATCATCCCAAATAAAACCATCCAAGGTCTGCAATATGTGCTTTGTATCTCTAATATAAGAATCAAGCCTTTTCACAAGTGGCTGCAGTAGCATATCAATTAACTCAGACTTTTTCTCAGCTTTTCATTTAAAATGAATATTATTAACGTCTATCAGGGTATCAAACACATTAAAGTCCTTCGTTGGTGAGTATGATAACCCCTTAGAGAGTAATGAAAGATGTTGTGCCGTCAATCCGATAGATTTAATAACGATTCCTCTTGTATCCTATGTGTGTCTTCCTCCGATACTTTCCTGCTCCGTTTCTTCCCTCCTCTTCCACGTCTGAATCCGGTTTTTCGACTTTGTGAACGAGTCTTTAAACCCTGTGGGTATTGTCTCTGAAAAAGGGCTTCTTCCTTCTTGCGTAATGGATGCGCTTGTCCTTAATTTAGGTCCATCCCGTTTTTTGGATCTTTATCTCTCCAACTCATAATATGTTTCCCCTCCACAAATGCTTTGAGGCTCTAATCTCTGCCAGCAAATCGGCCAATGTTGGTTGCTGAGCTTCCGTGTCAGGCCCAGGAGAAAGATCTCTTACGCCATTTTGCTCAAGCTGAGGTTCTCGTGCATATTTTTCAAGTGTGGATGCCGCCTCGGAGGCTCGTTTCACCCCTCGGTTTTGCCCCTTCAGAGATCTTGGGGGTATTGCCTTGTCGGCTGCCTCTGGATTCGTGTTAGTGCTGTTTAAGTGCCGGAGCTCCACTACTCCACGTCCGTTCACATTTAGTTCCAAACCACGCCCCCTTCTAAATGACTTATAACACCGGTGCTGGACGGCGCCGGCTTCACTGAACCTCAGAAAAGCTTCCACGTTATTTTTGGACCAAAACCTTTGGTATCGTGACACTATAGAGAAAAGTGATTGTAGAAGAGGATGGGGTTAGAATAAAGGGCACACAAGCAATAAGTATATTTGTAGGGACCCCGATACACACGGAGCACAAACCTCCTGGGTCATTGGGAGTGGGAGAAAGGGTGCAGCTGTGGGTGACTCTTCAGCCCGCTCCCCTCTATAGGAGACAATGCAGAACATTCTATTGATTGATGAAGGGATGAGCTGGAACATTTCCAGATAAACAAGGAGAAATTTCACAACCCGACAGAACAAAAAGGACTCGGCTGACAGCGGGGGGGGGGGGGGACATGATATGATTTATTAGGCTTTTATTTACTCATCAGACTCTTGATGTCTTGAGTTTTTCTGCAATAAATTCAAGGCAACAAGTGGGTGTGAGACGCAGTAACAAGTTTTATTCCTTTAAAAGTTTTTAAAAATGTTTTATTTTCTTCCTAGCCCACTAATGATGACGTCACTTCCCGTTTCCAGCAACGGCACTTCCTGCTTTATGGTGGTCAGCGAGTCGCGGATCAGTTTGCAGATCAGGCAGTTGCGGGTCAGGTAGGTAAAAATGTGGGTGTGGGTGCGGGTACTCTACCGTAAGGTGGGGCCTTCATATTAAAGTGGTGGTTCACCTTCAAGTTAACGTTTAGTATGTTATAGAACAAACAATTCTAAGCAACTTTTCAATTGGTTTTCATTATTTATTTTCTAAAGTTTTTTTTTTTAAAGTTTTTTTTTCATTATTTGCCTTCTTCCTCTGACGCTTTCCAGATTTCAAATGGGGGGGGGTCACTGACCCCATCTAAAAACAAATGCTCTGTAAGGCTACACATTTACAAATACTAATTTTTATTACTCCGCTTTCTATCCAGAACTCTCCTATTCATATTCCAGTCTCTTAATTAAATCAATGAGTGGTTGCTAGGGTCATTTAGACCCTAGCGACCAAATTGTGGAAACTACAAACTGGAGAGCTGCTGAATAAAAAGCTAAATGACTCTAAAACCACAAATAATAAAAAAAAGTGAAAACCAATATATCAGACTAAAAGTTAACTTAAATGGGTTGTTCACCTTTGAGTTAACTGTTAGTAGGATATTGAGAGTGATATTCTGAGACAGTTTGCAATTGGTTTTCAATTTTTTATTTGTGGTTTTTGAGTTATTCAGTAGCTTTTTATTCAGTGGCTCCCCAGTTTGCAGTTTCCAATATCTGGTTGCTAGGGTCCAAATTACCCTAGCAACCATTGACTTATTTGAATAAAAGACATGATATGTCTTTTATTTAAATATAATTATATGATATATGAATAGGAGAGGGGCTGAATAGAAAGGGGAGTGATAAAAAAGAGCAATAATAGATCATTTGTAGCTTTACGGAGCATTTGTTTTTAGATGGGGTCAGTGACCCCCATTTGAAAACTGGAAAGAATCAGAAAAAAAGTTAAATATAAAAACAATAAAAAGTAAATAATGAAGACCAATTGAAAAGTTGCATAGAATTGGCCATTCTATAACATACTAAAAGTTAACTGAAAGTTGAACAGCCCATTTAATGGACAAGTTGATAACCAGGTGATTGTGCAGTTAGCATGAACTACCCACTGACCTTGTCATGCTCCTTTAAAAGTTTTTTTCATTTTTTTTTCTGCCTAGCCCACTAATGATGACATCACTTCCCGTTTCCAGCAACGGCACTTCCTGCTTTATGGTGGTCAGCGTGTCGCGGATCAGTTTGCAGATCAGGCAGTTCCGGGTCAGGTAGGTAAAAATGTGGGTCCGGGTTTCAAAAATTGTTTCTGCGCAGGACTCTACCCCAGGGTGGGGCCACTATATTAAAGAGGTGGTTCACCTTTAAGTTAACTTTTAGTATTTTATAGAATGGCTGATTCTAACCAAATTTTCAATTGGCCTTCGTTATTTTTTTTTTTTATATATATATATCGTATATATTTTTTATTCTTCAGACTCTTTCCAGCTTTCAAATGGGGGGTCACTGACCCCATCTAAAACCAATGCTCTGGAAGGATACAAATTTATTGTTATTGCATCTTTCTATAACTCTATTCAGGCCACTCCTATTCATATTCAAGTCTATTAATGCATGGTTGCCAGGGTAGTTTGGACTCTAGCAACCAGATGTCTGAAATTTAAAACTGGAGAGCTGGTGACTAAAAAGCTAAATAACTCAAAAACCACAAATAATAATAAATAAAAACCAATTGCAAATTGTCTAAGAATATCCCTCTCTACATCATACTAACAGTTAATTTAAAGCTGAATGACACCTTTAATGGATGAGTGGAAAACCAGGTGATTCGCATGAACTTACGAGGGGTTATCTCAGTTCCAATTACAACTCTTAGGGCCCCAGGCCACCAATGTTTTTAACTCTTAAGGCCCCAGACTCCAATGTTTTTAACTCTTAGGGCCCCAGGCCACCAATGTTTTTAACTCTTAGTCCCCCCGGCCAATGGTATCTTTAACTCTTAGGGCCCCAGGCCACCAAGGTTTTTAACTCTTAAGGCCCCAGACTCCAATGTTTTTAACTCTTAGGGCCCCAGGCCACCAATGTTTTTAACTCTTAGTCCCCCCCGGCCAATGGTATCTTTAACTCTTAGGGCCCCAGGCCACCGATGTTTTTAACCCATAGGGCCCCAGGACACCAATGTTTTTAACTCTTAGTGCCCCAGGCCACCAATGTCTTTAACTCTTAGGGCCCCAGGCCACCAATGTTTTTAACTCTTAGGGCCCCAGGCCACCAATGTTTTTAACTCAATCACTTTAGCAGGAACTCCCCACCCCAAAAGGACGTCTCATAACCTGGAGAAAGTGGTACCAAAAAACAAATCCAGCTTAGTCATTGGCCAATATCAAGCTCCTTCATATACTAAATGTCTGGTATAGTGACAATAGGCTGGTGGGAAGTGGATGGAATTCCAGTGTTAAGAAAGGGGCCTTGGACTTGAATGGAAATGCTGTTACATTGTGGCCTATGGAGTAAAGCAATATTCTAGTTCCCTCCAATCATTAGAGATCAGTATGTGTCCCTATGTCTTTCAGCCCCGTCATGTACATATTAATCAATTAACCCTGCAGAGATATTAACCCATTCCCTTCTTCAACTAAACCCCTGTATCAGCACCACCACCCAGTTTTACCCTCACACAACCACTCAGTCATCTTTAGTAGAACGAGGCACAGGAGCCCCTTCCCTCAATATTCACCATAGGGATTAAAGAAAAACACAGAGACATATTTATGGAGAAACCTGGCGGTGAGCACAGGATTTATTACAATTAATAGGCAATTTATATTTGGGCCTCCCTAACAGTGGATGATCCAGAGGAAGGAGAAAAACCCTAGAGTGCTATGGGGGCCAATCTGCACTGAAGGTAAAAATTCCTTCCTGACTCCTAGAAACGGCAGTCGGTTCTACACCCTGGATCATGGCTAAACCCCCCCTGCCCCCTACCTATACACCCCCACCTCCTATTCACCCCTCACCTATACACCCCCCCTCAACCTTCTCCTATACACAACCCCCTACTCTCCCTCCTATACACAACCCCCTACTCTCCCTCCTGTACACCACCCCCTACTTTCCCTCCTGTACAAAACCCCCTACTCTCCCTCCTGTACACAACCCCCTACTCTCCCTCCTTTACACAACCCCCTACTTTCCCTCTTGTACACAACCCCCTACTCTCTCTCTTGTACACAACCGCTTACTCTCCCTCTTGTACACAACCCCCTACTCTCACTCCTGTACATAACCCCCACTCTCCCTCCTGTATATAACCCCCACTCTCCCTCCTATACACAAACCCGTACTCTCCCTCTTGTACATAACCCCCACTCTCCCTCCTGTACAAAACCCCCACTCTCCCTCTTGTACACAACCCCCTACTCTCTCTCTTGTACACAGAGAATCTGGGAAGGGAGTGTGACTGTGGGATAGCAGGTATAGTAGGGAGAGATGGTGTCTATAGTAACAGTGGATAATAGTCTCTGGGAAGGGAGTGTGACTGTGGGATAGCAGGTATAGTAAGTAGAGAAAGTGCTATTAGTAGTAGTTGTAATACCCCAGCACTAACAGAAAACATAAAAATCAGTAGTAAGTGGATGGGATGATATGAAGCAGTTATTATAATGTATATGTTTATATTGGGATCTTTGTACTGAATTATATGAGAATCTCCTACATGAATTTTTCAACAGGGGAACACTAGTTATTGAGCCCCCCAATCAGATTGTTGGATCCCCTAAAGTCTCAATCAGCCCCATATAATTCCTGGGCACCCCAACAGTTGCAGGCTCATCTCCCTCTATAGAGTCACCCCTGCATTTCTGTAAAATGATTTGTATGAATCACAGCAGCTTTGGTTGGAAAAAACCCACATTCAGTTCAACCTTTTGTCCTGGCAAAACCTGACCAACTGCAGGGGGGGATATTTGTGCAGCACATTCAAGGGGCACAGCCAAAAACTATTGGTACTTCCCACTTGTGTTCATAGGGGGGCAGACAAATAACATGTTGAGTGAATTGAGATGGCGGTGCTATTACATTGGGGGCACTTTGATATATATGGGGGTACAGTGTGTGGGTGCTGGGATGTATTTTGGCGAGGGGGTGTCAGACTAGTGTATTGGGCCCTGTGATTTGCTGTTGGCTCAGTGAGGCACTTTAAGAGGCAGTGACACCCCTTTTAAGGGGAATTTTGGTCCTTTCCACTTACACAAACTGCTGCACCACTGACTGTGCTAAATACAATGTGACTGAGATACACCTGTGGCATTTTTGGAGAAACCATTGTACATGTTGCTTGTAACCCACCCAGCACCCATATAATACTGTTACATTATGTACTGTGGAATAAAGTGATATTGTAGTATAATATAGTAAGTAGGGTCTCCTCATATCTGTGTCTATTGCTCCTTCTGTATTTCAGCCCATCACTTACATATTAACCAATGAATTCCCAGAGCAGAAACCATTCTAACAACCCCCTGCACAGATATAAAACCATACAAACCTTTAACAAAACCTCTTTCCCACTCTGCCCCACACCTGCCCATTTGCGCAGTCCCCCCACAGTATTAAATGACACAATTGGTCAGTTACCTTTATCAGAATAAGGCACTGGAGCCTCTTACCTCCCCTTTAGATTCACCATAGAGATTCAATAAAAACACAGAGACATATTTATGGGCAAACCTGTTGGTGGGAACAGGATTTATTCATATTAAAGTCAATTTGGGTTGGGCATTCATAACAGCTAATGATCCAGAGGAAGGCAAAAACCCTAGGGAAAAATTCCTTCCTGACTCCAAATGGCAATCGGTATTACTCCCTGGATCATGGCTTAAAGGAACAGTTCAGTGTAAAAATAAACACTGTGCAAATAGATTGTGCACAATAAAAAATGTTTCTAATATAGTGAGTTATCCAAAAATGTAATGTATAAAGGCTGGAGTGACTGCATGTCTAACATAATAGCTAGAACATTACTTCCTGTGGCCCCCCTTCAAGTCACTGATTGGTTAGTGGCTGGTAACCAATCAGTGGAAACCAAGAGAGCTGCAAAACAGGAAGTAGTGTTCTGGCTATTATGTTACACATCCATTTACACCAGCCTTCAAACATAACATTTTTGGCTAACTCACTATATTAGAAACATTATTTTATTTTCACAGTCTATTTACCCAGTTTTTCTATTTACATTAAACTGAACACAGGAATCATATTTAAGGAATCATTCAGTATACAAATAAACACTGGCTAAATAGATAGTCTGTGCAAAATAAAAAATGTTTCTGATATAGTAAGTTAGCCAAAAATGTAATGTATAAAGGCTGGAGTGACTGAATGTCTGACATAATAGCCAGAACACTACTTCCTGATTTGCAGCCCATGTGGCCCCTTCAAGTCACTGATTGGTTAGTGGCTGGTAACCAATCAGTGGAAACTAAGAGAGCTGCAAAGCAAGAAGTAGTGTTCTGGCTATTATGTTAGACGACCAGTCACTCCAGCCTTTATACATTACATTTTTGGCTAACTTACTATATTCAAAATATTTTTTTATTTTGTCCAACCTATCTATTTACCTAATGTTTATTTTAATACAGAACAGTTCCTTTAATATGTCTGTGTTTAATTCACTGTAAAAAAGAAAAACTGGGTAAATAGATAGGATGTTTAAAATAAAAAATGTTTCTAATATTGTAAGTTAGCCAAAAATGTAACATATAAAGGCTGGAGAGACTGAATGTCTAACATAATAGCCAGAACACAACTTCCTGATTTGCAGCCCATGTGGCCCCCTTCGAGTAACTGATTGGTTAGTGGCTGGTAACCAATCAGTGGAAACCAAGAGAGCTGCAAAGCAGGAAGTAGTGTTTTGGCTGTTATGTTAGACATCCAGTCACTCCAGCATTTATACATTATATTTTTGGCTAACTTACTATATTAGAAACATTTTTTATTTTGCACATCCTATCTATTTACCTAATGTTTATTTTAATACTGAATGATTCCTTTAATATGTGTGTGTGGAAGGGAGGGTGCAGGTGTAAGTGTATGTGTGAATGCTTGTGTGGGGTCCAGTGTGGGTGCAAGGTATTCACGGCGCAGGAGTGGGGCGACGACAGTTTATCCCTCTGAAGAACTTCTTGGTGGAACGCTGCAAAGAAAAGAAATATCTTGTAAATTGTTAAAGAAGAATTAATTACAAATAAATAATTATTAGCATGTCAGCTCTCTAGAATGGCACCTTTTATTCTTATATTGATCAGCTGGTGTGAGTCTAGTTTTTAGTAGCAAAGTTATTTCCAAAGAATAGAAGAGCTACAACAGCCCTATGAGAGTTACCAAACCTCCCCATATTGGTCTATAGAGAATCAACAGCGGTATCTGGAGACTTGGCCAGATCTCTGCTCAGAGTCAGTAACCCAGTACAACCTATAGACAGCCATACCCTGGCCAATAGGGGAAATTCTCTGACTGATCAGGCCACAGGCAAAAAAACAGAGAACATACAAGGCAGCTATGGCAACCTTTCAATTTCTCCAATCATTTGGGTAGACAGCCTGAACGACTGGAAGGCTATAAAGTACACGAGAGCCAACATGGTGCATTAGCATATGAAAGTAGAAAGCCAGTAATATTAGATATATTACCCAGATCCTCTGGAGCCTGATTGCAACCCTTCTTCTCTGGGTTGGCTGCTGCAGTTTTTGTTCAGCAGGAACTTCATCTTCTAGATCTTGCTTTTTCTCCTCTTGTTCCATCCCCTCTTCACTCTTTTCGGAAGGAACATCTTTCTCCGGTTCGTTCCCCTTTTCTTGGTTTTCAGCAGGAACATCTTCTTGTTCCTGCTTTTGCTCCTCTTCATCCTCCAGTTCGATCACCTCTTCTTTCTCCAGTTCTTCCACATCTTCTTGCTGTTCAAGAGGGACATCTTTCTTCTGTTCTTCTTCCTCTTCTTGCTTTTCAGCAGGAACATCTTCCTCTTGTTCCTGCTTGTGCTCCACTTGTCCCTCCAGTTCCATCACTTCCTCTTCATGTGCAGGAGGATCATCTTTCTCCAGTTCTTCCAAATCCTCTTTCTTTTCAGCTGGACCATCTTTGTCTTGCTCCTTTTTTTGCTCCTCCAGTTCCATCTCCTCCTCTTGCTGTTCTGGAGGAACCTCCTTCTCCAGTTCTTCCATATCCTCTTTCTTTTGAACAGGAACATCTTCGTCTGGTTCCTTCTTTTGCTTCTCTCGTTCCTCTATATGGTGTTCAACCTCTTCTTGCTCCTCTTGATTGGTCTCCTCTTCCTGCAGATGATCTTCCTCCACCTTTTCCTGTTGACTGGTCCTAAAGGGGATATAATGGAGAACAATCAGTCAGTGTAATTTGTTTCCAAAGTGTTGAGACTACAAATATCATTACTGAAGTAATAATATATTCCCTGATAGTCTTTGATGTGTTGATTGGGGGTTTAGTATATTATATGGGTAGATAAGAGTAAACTGACAGACCAGCTCAAATTTTTGAGAAAAATGGGATAAAAAGAGCAGATTTTCCAATATAAATATTTCGCCTTCTTGCTGTGTTAAGATCATTATATAGAACCTATTTCTGTCTGCTCTTTGCCTGGACTGAATGGTTCCTACCTCACAATTCAAACTATTGCAAAGCCACACTTCAACTGGTTGTACAAGTGACTCTGTTTAATCCTGATTAGATTAAATTAGATGTCTAATTGTAGGCTGCAGCTGAGGAATTCTGGGAGATTGTGGTGGCACCTGCAGTCCAATATGAAACTGTGTAACGCTGAAATCATTGCTCTGACTGGCTACATTCATTTGTTCTTATATATATATATTGTTCTTATGCATCATAAACTGGAATGGAATATTAAATGTAAAATACATACATGGCAGCTTCTTCCAGCTCCTTCTCCTTCTCTAGGAGTTTTCTCTCCATGCCCTCCGATATTGATCTTAAAGTCTGTTGGGGAAGACACAAGGAGAGGAGCAAAGGGTAAATAAGACATTTATATTCTGTATTGGAGGAAGTATGAGGGACAGAGACAGTGATCCGGACACTTACTTGAAAGGCTTCTGCAACCTCCTCTGGGTTTATTTTGATGTCTCTGAGCTGTGGGAGAAAAAACTCAATGTTATACAAACACTGCATTGTACCCATGTTATTAGGGTTCCTATGAGGGGCCTCTGTGCATAACCCACACTGCATTGCAACAGATTTTGCTTTGTTGCTGCTGAAAATGGGACTTAGGTGGGTGAGTTTAGAAGAGATCCAGTCAATAATACTGTTACTACTGTTACTAAGGCACCCAGTCACTAATATTAATACTAATAATGCCACTTACAGGTGATTCCGGCAGCTGGAAATCAGCCACAATCCTATCCAGTTGTTCCTGTAACATAAAAAAAAGTGTCAGAGTGAGGGAGAAATGGATTAAGCAATATTATCAGGTAGATGAGAAGCAGAAATATGGAGCAGCGCTGCTGTGCAGTTCCCATTCACCTGCAGTGTCACTATAGGCCACACATCAGTGATATGTATATAATTATAATAATAATTAGATATATGATTATATGTTTTACTGTCAGTTCTTGGTTTAAAGGGCATAAGAACCAAATACATGCAACAATAGAAATTTACAATAAATATTAGTGCTTCACCCGCATGTACATGAAGGCCACAGGGCAATGTTTTTACAGACATGGGGATAGCATTTTAGTTTTCTTCTCAGTTTGGGATATAAAACATATATATTCTCCTCTATAATTAGTTCATAGTCTGGAGGTGCAATAGCTGACTACATTGTATAAGCCAAGAGCTGGCAATCTAATGCCACACTGATTCAAAATAAATTACAAATAGTTAATGGACTGAAATAGACCAGGGGCGCAACAGTCCATGAGAAACAAAAGGCCTGGGGACACAACATTTCTATAATAATAATAATTACAATCTAATATCATTTATTCCTTATTTTAGATTCCTTACCAGATTCATGACCACGTATATAAAATACACCAGGTTCGCCCTAGTCAGGTACTGGTGGGCGGCTGCATATCGGATCAGGAAGTTGGCTCTGAAAAAGAATTGTCATTGAGCATTAATACAAGGTTTATCTACTGCTGCATTGCATTTCTACTATGTCTGGGCCCTGGTTAACCTATATAGAGCCCAAATGATCCAAAAACAGTGAAAATAAAAAGGCACTAATAAAAGAACAATTTCCGGGAAAATAATCTTTTTTAGAGATAGTTGAAGGTGGAGGTCAGCTAAAATGTTCTAAATTGCTTATGAATTAATATTTACGTATAAATAGGGCCCTGGTGTGGAGCCGATGGCCAAAGTCCATCCAATCTTGAAGCAGGGGGTTTATTTACTATGTGATGCTGCAATTAGAGAATGGGTGATTGGGTGCATGTGTCTGGCCCCTGGCACACCTTGTACTTTATTCAGACCCCCAAGAGATAGTGTCTCAGGGGCCAAACAATACAGGACAGGTCAATTGACACCAAATTCTGAGGCCAATGAGGGATCCCATTTTGCCCCCTTATCTCTCCTACACACACCCCTGGGGCAATGGCCAACAATTCCCAAAAATAAGCAGATTTCTGTTTTACTTACAAGTCGTCCATCTTCCCGAACGGTCTCCTGTAGTGATGTTCTGCAAGGGAAAAAACATTTCCATGAAACACTGAGCTAAAGGAGAGAAGGACATTCACATACAATTCTCTCTCTGATATTTTCTCCCAACCTTTCTGCCTTCAAAAGATCTCTTAAAATACACTTATTTAGAGAAGCCTCCCCTCCCTCTGCTTAACTACCAAATGCAATACCACATACAGTACTACATCTCTCACCCGCTTATATCTGATCTTGCCCACTCCCACACCTTGTGTCTTATTCCCTTCCCTTTAGATTGTAAGCTCTTTTTGCACAGAGCCTTCCTTACCTTTTGTACCGGTATTGGTTGTGATGGTTGTAACTCCATATGTTCTATGTTTGTAATTAATGTGACTTAGTTGTATAAACACATTTACTTTACAGCACTGCAAAATATGTTGGCGCTATATAAATACATGTTATTATTAATAATAATAACAATAAACCAGCGCTACAGCCTTTGAAACCCTAGCAGCCTACTGAGAAGCCCATTAAATAAAGGAATGGATGGTTCATATAATATTTACCATAAAAATAGAGGAGACTTTCGATGTTTGTCTCCTCCTCCTCCCTGAAGTTCTTCCAGGTCAACAAAATCGCCTGTAAGAAAAGAAAGAGAGATACAATTTAGAATGGGTGTAAACAGGGCCGTCATCAGAAATCGCAGGGCCCCATACGACAAAATTTCCTGGGCTGAGCCCACCACAACCCCCACCTACAGGTCCGCCCTCCCCACCCCACAGGTCCACCCCCCACATTGGTGGCTAGGGTTCCCACATGTTAATAAAAAATACAAAACTATTGGTGGTCAGGACCCCACATAAAAAACATTTTTGGTCTGGCCCCCCATCAAAAAAACATTTTTGGTCTGGCCCCCCATCAAAAAAACATTTGTGGTCTGGGCCCCCATTAAAAAAACATTTGTGGTCAGGGCCCCCCATTAAAAAATATTGGTGTCTCGGACCCCACATGGGGAAAAATAATTTGTTTCCGGTGCCCCCCCGCATGATAAGAAAATTGGAGGCCAGGGCCCCCCTTAGACTTCCATGTAAAAAAAAACTTGCCCCCCCCCAGAAGTTTGAAAGAAAATTGGTGACCAGGGCCCCACCACACAACAGGGACCACAAAAGTTTATCTTTAGGGGGCCCTGCCATGTTGCACTTAATTCATTAGTGTGGCCCATCTGCTGTAAGTGAGCTGCCAACTGCAGAAGGGAGGAGGGGAGCAGCATTTTCTTCCCTTATTGGTCACAGAATTTCAAGTCCCGGTAAAGCTGCATGGCGATTGGATGAGCTGGAGGGGAAGTTCAAACCTCAGCTATCCAATCCAGCAGCTCAACTGGGACTTAAACTCTGTGACCAATAAGAGAAAGTAATGGACAGAAGATACCTCCCCCTGTGCTCCTGCCCTGCCTTCCCGAAGTTGGCAGCTCTCAGAAAGCAGGGGGGCCCCCGGCTAATCAAGTAAGTGCCGCGTGACCGGGCCCCCTACAACTCGAGCCCCCTACAACTCTCTCCCCTCTCCCCTCCTGATGGCGGCCCTGGGTGTAAATGCCGCCTGTATCATGTCCAGTTTAGATGAGGGAATGTTTTTTCTCTTTTTTGGAAGTACAAAAGAAACAGATACATTACCTCCATCTCTATGGAGCGCTCCATGATGTTTCAGCCGTCTAAAGGAAGAAAAATGATACAAATCAGCAATATATTCGGCACAGCAATAGTTTCATGTTTCAAAGGCTTTAATATGAATGTGACAGTCGTTATTGTGTAGTTTAAGTGTTATCAGGTGAAATAAAGTATGAGATTAAGAGACAGATATTTCCTTATCTTTATTTCCCGGCATATTGTTACCCTCAATGTTAAATGGCACATTATAATGCTGGTGATTGTGTTGAATTTGATTCTTTTAAGGGATACATGTACTGTGAATATGAATGAATTTTGTTACAACAGCGCCACCTGCTGGTCATTTTCCCACCAGTCTGACCAGCAAGTAGTCAAGGAAGTTGTCAGGAGAAAGAAAGAGGCTGCTCTGATGTTCTTCTTCTTAGGAATAAAATTATAAGCCTTTTTCACATCTTTCCTAAACAGAAGAACATCAGCCAGCAGGTGGCGCTGTTGTAACAAAATTCATTCATATTCACAGTACAAGTATCCCTTAGTATCTTGGAATCAAAAGAAAATAAATAATGAATGTCAATAATAAAAGTGCTTAAAATAGCCCCCTCATCAATTTTACATTCACTTATTTTTAAGGTTTACTTATCCTTTAGAGGTGAACCACCCCTTTAAAGTCAGCCAGTAGCGTGATTCTATATGTGTCTGGTCACCTTAACCCTCGCAGAGCATTCTTTATACTTCATTGATCTGCATTTACATTTACAGCAGCCATAGTGTATTGGGTGCAGAGTGGGAAAACACTGGGGTTAATACAAAGTCTCATGTGATCTTAGGGCAGAGTTGCTCTAACAGATATAATACAAGTATCAATTGGATTTTTTCAAGGTTACCTTTCAAAAAAACGCAGAAGTCGTAGATGTTGTCGCTTCTGGAATGAAAAAAAAAAGGGACCGGCACAAGGCCGGGTACCCCAAGGGGTCTCCCTGAGGAGACCCTGGCTATCCCAAAAAAACTAGTTCTGATAAGGATGGATTATATCAAACTAGGGGGAAGCCAAAAAATGCTCTGATGACGATGAGCAGCAAACGTGCAGAACTTGCAAAAAAATCGCAAAGGTCGCAAGAATCGCGGCAAACACGCTGTAGCCCGATGTCTGTATAGAGAGAGAGAATAAAAATAATTAGTCAGCTTTACGGATAATGCATTGAGCACTTCATATTTCCCATAAAATACAGATTATGGAAGAGATCTGACTATTTTACCCTTAATATTAGCTTTGCGTCACTAGAAATTCCCGGGCCTCAGATTGTACAAAACTGTAAGTCTGATCATAGCGACCAATAAGAAATGAGCATTGGCACCGATAAAGTAAGGACATAGTACACTGGTGCAATTTACTCCACGTTAGTAAGAACGGGCCAGTTATAGAGGTACAAGGGTACAAGAAACACCATAGCAAGTAGTATTAAATGGTCTAGTTCAAATTAGTATTAATACATTGGTTGCTATGGATAATGGCACTTTTGTACCAAAAATCAAACAATGATCCTTCTTGTCCCCAACTCAAGGACAGACCCATTGGTTTGTTAGATTTTCATCCGCTGTTTAGTAGTCAGGAATGTACCAAATCCACTGTTTCAATTGGACTTTTTTTTTTTTAACATGTTATATCTGGTTGCTAGGCTCTTTGCCCTTAGCAACCATCCATTTGTCTGAAATCAGTGACAAAAGGAGGAACCACTAGTTAGGGGGCTGTAAGCCAAATATTCCCCCCCTGTTTTTCCATTAAAATAAGCGTTATTTGGCAATATACAGGCAATATTAGAGGCAATATACACTTAACACAGAGCCAACCAACGGACAAAACCAACTGTCAAATCCCTATGGGTAAAGTCATCTCTCTTCCGTGGGCCCTGCTGTATGTCCCTCCCACTCATTTACTATCACCCCATACTGTCCCTATGGCATGTGCCTCTGCTTCCCACCCCTAGTTCCAGACTTGGATAAAGGGAACATGTATTTAGCTACAATGTTGGTACATAAGAGCAGGGCTGGGGGCGGAAACCCTGGGGCTGAGGAGTAAATCTCTAAGGAGCCTGTCAGTACTGGGAACACAAATTAAGCAGCTTATGGTGAGGTACAGGGGTCCTAAATGTTCCCTTCATTAATAAATGTGAATATTTGCTGACAGTCCTGTATAACTGCCAAATCCTGGTCTGTGTCTCCCAACCAGCACTAAGATTAAAGGCTCCTCCCAAGCCCATTTTAGGGGAAAATCTCCAAATTCACTAAAATCAGTGACAAGAGGAACATCCGCTAGTCAGGGGGGGTGTAGCCCAAATATTTCTCCTTTTTTCCCAATAAAAGAAGGGTTATTTGGTAAAAATAAAAAGTCTCAGAAGGAATATACACAACGCAGAGCCAACCAACGGACAAAACCAACTGTCAAATCCCTATGGGTAAAGTCCACCTCTCTTCTATGGGACCTGCTGTATGTCCCTCCCACTCATTTACTATCACCCCCTACTGTCCCCATGGTACGTGCCTCTGCTTCCCACCCCTAGTTACAGACTGGGGGGCACCAACTATCCCTTTTTTCACTAATATAAGGGATATTTGGCAAAAAAAGTCTTGGAGAGAATATACACTTAACCCAGAGCCAACCAACGGACTAAACCAACTGTCAAATCACTAGGGAGAAATGATCTCTCTTCTATGGGACCTGCTGTATGTCCCTCCCACTCATTTACTATCACCCCCTACTGTCCCCATGGCACGTGCCTCTGCTTCCCACCCCTAGTTCCAGACTTGGATAAAGGGAACATGTATTTAGCTACAATGTTGGTACATAAGAGCAGGGCTGGGGGCAGATACCAGGGGGCAGAGGGGCAAATCTCTAAGGAGCCTGTCAGTACTGGGAACACAAATTAAGCAGCTTATGGTGAGGTACAGGGGTCCTAAATGTTCCCTTCAGTAGATTATATGAATATTTGCTGACAGTCTTGTATAACTGCCAAATCCTGTGTTTCCCAATCAGCACTAAGATTAAAGGCTCCTCCCAAGCCAATTTTAGGGGGAATAATCTCCAAATTCACTAAAATCAGCGAGAGGCACAACACCCACACGTTTGGGGGCATCACCCTATTATTTACCTAAAATAAGGGTTATTTGGCAAGAAAATCTCTCAGAGGGAAAATGCACTTACCTCTCACCAAAGTGACAACCAACGGACTGAACCAACGGTCACATCCCCAGGGTGAAGTCACCTCTGTTTTCTGCTCTTAAAGGGGAAGTGTCCCCTTTTGATGAGTGAGGTTTATATGGCATTTATTTCTAATTAGATGTGCAGTACATACACAGCCTATTAAGTACACTGAGCATTGCTTTGTATGTGTGGCCTATTGAGTCAGCGCACTGAGTCCAATGCCAATGGCAAGCCACGTAACAGAGAGGAATGCTGAAGCAGCAAACATAAGCCATTAGTGAGCCAGTACAGAGCCATATGGGTAAGTCATTAGACTACAGGACATTGATACATGAGAAATCTCTGGAACATCCACAATAAAGAGATGAGAATGAAACGTCTGGCCGTTCTGTCCCTTATTATTGGAGAAACAGAAGTAGATAATATCAGTAAGTACTGCAGGAAGCCCCAGTCTGCTTTGTACAAAGAGTGAAAATGTGTGTAGGGAAGTCGTGTCAAATCTTTGCACTTATCCCTGTAAAGGAGCCTGTCTGTGTGCTGTGAGCTGTTACCTAGCAACCAGCTGTACAGGATCTCAGTGCTACAGGAAGTGACACAGCAGCTAGTGAGTGGCTGGCAGGAAGAGGAAGTAGCAGAAGAGAAAAGCCTGGCAGAGAGAAGCACACGCTGGACACAGAGAGAGACCAGAGAGCTGCCGTTGGGCTCAGAGAGCTGAGAGGCTCCACCAAAATCAGACATTTGGATCAGGCTGGGACAGGGAAGCCTCATACTGTGCCTGGAGAGACAGAGAGTGTGAAAGGAATCCAGACTGGAGGAACAACCAGCAGGAGATTCCTATCTGAGCATCCAAAGGGGCTGCTAGTCTCACTGTATGTCTGACTGTGCTGGACTCCACTCAAGACAAACTGTAAAGCATCTAAAGAGGATTTGGAGTGAGGACTGATATTTAAAGTGACAGGGTACTAAAGGAGCGCTCGCAGATTTCTACACATTTCTATTAGTTGGACTGTGAGGAGCCATCCGTTACTTTAAAGAACTTATCCAGTTATTTAGTCTGACAGACCACGCAAGCAAGTTAGTTAGTGAGGCCCTATTGCCACCGGTTAGTGCTGTCTCTATTAGTTGCCCATTTATTTTACATAAACAAGTTCTGTGTAACAAATAGTGTGTGTGTTTTATTACTGTGTTCCCAGTGGGGCCACTCGTAGGTTCCCGCTAGGTGGAGACACTGCGCTACTAAGTACCAGGATCATAACTGTCCTGTTTTTAGAGGGACAGTCCCTCTTTTCAACCCGCAGTCCCTCATTTGTACTGCAAAGTTTCTAACTTAATTGGCTTTTGGTAGAGAGCCCAGAACAGCCGCAGCAGAAGATAAGATACTTATGTAACAATTTGTAGATAAGCAAAGAAGTAATTGTAACAGGTCCCTTGGGAAATGTTAGAGTCACAGCTTAAAGGGCAATTCACCTTTATTAGAAAAACTATAATAATGGGGGGAAAAACACAGAAATATGTTCAAACTTTGATAACCTGCAAAATTTTGTAAAATGAACATGGTAATTAGGGGTGTGGCACAGAGAGCAGAAGTCTGCAGGGCAGCAGCTGAAGAGTGGAGCAGGAAGTAGTGCACGACCAGTACTGGAAGTAGAGCAGGAAGTAATACAGTAAACAGTGCAGGACGTAGAGCAGGAAGCAGAGCAGGAAGTAATACAGGAAACAGTGCAAGACCAGTACTGGAAGCAGAGCAGGAAGTAATACAGAAAACAGTGCAGGACGTAGAGCAGGAAGTAAAACAGGAAACAGTGCAGGGCGTAGATCAGGGAGTAGTGCAGGAAGTAATACAGGAAGCAGTGATAACCTGCCAAATTTTGTAAAATGAACATGGTAATTAGGGGTGTGGCACAGAGAGCAGAATTCTGCAGGGCAGCAGCTGAAGAGTGGAGCAGGAAGCAATGCAGGAAGTAGTGCAAGACCAGTACTGGAAGTAAAGCAGGAAGTAATACAGAAAACAGTGCAGGATGTAGAGCAGGAAGTAGTGCAAGACCAGTACTGGAAGCAGAGCAGGAAGTAATACAGAAAACAGTGCAGGACGTAGAGCAGGAAGCAGAGTAGGAAGTAATACAGGAAACAGTGCAAGACCAGTACTGGAAGCAGAGCAGGAAGTAATACAGAAAACAGTGCAGGACGTAGAGCAGGAAGTAAAACAGGAAACAGTGCAGGGCGTAGATCAGGGAGTAGTGCAGGAAGTAATACAGGAAGCAGTGATAACCTGCCAAATTTTGTAAAATGAACATGGTAATTAGGGGTGTGGCACAGAGAGCAGAATTCTGCAGGGCAGCAGCTGAAGAGTGGAGCAGGAAGCAATGCAGGAAGTAGTGCAAGACCAGTACTGGAAGTAGAGCAGGAAGTAATACAAAAAACAGTGCAGGATGTAGAGCAGGAAGTAATACAGAAAACAGTGCAGGACGTAGAGCAGGAAGCAGAGTAGGAAGTAATACAGGAAACAGTGCAGGAAGTAACACAGGAAACAGTGCAGGGCGTAGAGCAAGAAGTAGTGCAGGAAGCAGTGCAGGAGACAGACTGGAGGAAAGAGGATCAGAGAGTTCAGTTCTGGACTAAGAATCGACAGCCGAGAGGAGTTGGACCAAGAAATGACAGGCAAAAGTATTGAGCAGGAGGAGAATCGACAGGTGGTGACTTGGGCAATGGGGATTGGGAGGAATGTAGTGGCTTCCTAGTTGCTTTGGTCTGTCACACTCAAGCTCACCACACATTCAGACTTATCTGATTGGACAGATTATTGCATTGTACTAAATTGGCCCTGTATTGCTAATACAGAGTTTTTTCAGAGTAAATCAGACTTGGAAGGTTGAGAACCTGGCACTGATATGTTTGCAGTCATCCACCCTATATACCGGGGCCCCCAGACTGGCCTCAGATCAGATTGAAAGACTGAACAGGTCTGTGTATGGCTATTTTAAATTTTTGGTTAATGTCTAGAGAGTAAATCAACTTCTGACTGTTAATTATCTGTTAATTATCACCTGGTGCAAGAATGAGTGTCAGCTTATGAAACCAGCTGCTTGCGTTCTCTCACTGACACCAGGCACTGGGTGGATTGTCAGACACAGGCCAGCATGGCAAATTATCATCGGTGAGTGGCTGCTTGCAGCTCATTTAGTAAGCAGCCAATCACGGTGAGTCTGTCTAAACAGCTGATGTCTTGGGTATCTGCTTGCAATAACCGTTGTCTAGTGCACCCTACACCCCACCCACCTTGAGCTGAAACCTTTGTGCTTCATTGTAGAAGTGCAAAGAGCTGCAACTATGGGCTAAAACTGCAGTGCAAAAAATAAGGCTATTTTCACTCATTATTTCCACTTTACACCCTGTCCATGGCTTCATAAATGTCAGCTTCAGTTATAGCTACTGAATGAACCAGTGAATATACTTAATAAAAAGTTAACTTCCCCTTTAAAATGCAACAAGTGGAATCACTAATTTGTGTGTTGTTATTTTAGAAGCTGCTGCAGAAGAAAAGCGCAGGAGCGGAAGGCTGAATCCCATATCCAGGAACAGCACCCGTAACAGCAGCTCCAGGAGAAATGTCTCTAAGAGACTGGAGCAGTGGAGCAGAAATCTCAGAGGCACCTGGAGATGCTGAAGCACCTGAAGGAGAAAAATCTCCAAGTTCTACGCTTGGCCATGGTCCGGTAGGAAGGAGGGAGACTGGGAATGTGCTGTTGGTGTGTGTTTGTGTGCACGGCACTTGGTGCTAAGGCCAACTTAAAGGGCTGAAACAATATTGGCCTTTAAATAAAATTGTAGCATTAATACAGTAGCACAGTTTGCAGTTGTTCTTCATTTATTTATGGTTTGCAGTTTTGAAATAATCTAGCATTCTCCTAATGAACCGCACGGTGTCTGACAAGGAAGTGACACTCGTATACCCTCTTTATGAAATGGACACAAAACATTTTAATTGGATTAAAAGATCACAAATATTTCATATTAAACTAATGTCCTTTGCTATATTGTATGTACATTATCATATAGATTGCCTTTAACACCAGGGATTAAAATATAAAAGGATTGTCAGGCCTTTTTTTCCCTTCACTCAAATGTGACCCACTGTAGATTTCATGTTGCTGGCAGGAGGTAACACCATTGCTGCGGACAACATGGAATCTACATTATTTGCAAAGAAAGGGTTAAAAGTTACGCTGTTATGCCAAAATATCTCCATCTTCCTACGGATACTGGTCCATCTTTTCCATCCTGAGACATGGCCTTCTATTCCAGTAGTTGAAAGCTCCGGTTCCGGTATCACGGCTAGATCATTAGGGAAACAACATTTTTCAACAGGAGAGGCAGAGCCACCTCCAAAATATCGACCTCCAGATCCAGATACTGGCCGAGTCCTTCCAGAACCATAACGGCAAATATCACCGACGTAAAGTTGCTCTGGAGCTTTACCTGGAAGGGAAGGAAGTTGTATTGGGTTCCCAAGGACTCTCAAAACATTTGGGTTGTGTTTAGGTTTTAAGGTTTTACACAAAGGTTTTCCAGAGTCTATGGAAGAGCAGAAGGTGGTGGTGAGCAACTTATACATGAGAATCCGGAAAACTCGGGACAGCAGAACTACCACTTACAACTGCAGTGAGACGGGAAATTAGTAGCTAATAACGAGTGGGACTGGAGGAGGCAGCTAACCTTTATCAAGTTTACAGCATCAAGGCACCGGTGTGCAACAAGACCCTCACTCACACCAGACTGAACCTGCAGACGCTGAGCCGGAAGCACAGGCGTAAGAAACGCACCGCTGCCAGGTCGGCCGTCAGGAAAGTAGCCTGGGTAACCAAGCGGCACTCCAAGGGACATTACAGGGGCCACAAGAAGGCGAGACACGTCTGGGTAATGGCCAAGAGACCAAAGAAAGCAGAGAGAAGCCTTCCCCAGAGGGATCCATAGAGCCAGCACAAACCCTGCTCCACCAACCAACACACATACAGCTTCCACAATGCCTGCCCAGAGCCTGAGATTGGAGCCTCAGCCCCTTCACATGCTGTCAGTAGAATAGCCAGGGAGGAGAAATCGAGCACCACAAGATGGATGGTCGCCCTGTCGCCTTTTCTGAAGAGATGGGGAAGTGGAGTTTCGCTAAGTTATTTCTTAATAAAGGCTTTGCAATCTAAAAGTTTAATTTGTCTTGGTGTTTATTTTTCGTTGTATACTAATGAATCTTTTAACAAAAATTATTGATCTTACTGGTCCTTTAACTGGGATCAGCACCTACTTCTGTTACATTCTTTCATGAGTCAGAACTGGCAGTGCCAAGATTAAAAACCGCAGATTGGCATTGCTTTCAATTGCAAATACATTTGCACAAAACTTTAAAATGATATATATATATATATATATATATATATATATATATATATATATACTCCCCCGAAATCCCAGCACTCACGACAGATGTACATTCAGGGCCTGGGTGCATGCCACGTCACACTGCATACAATCCTCCTCCAAAGAAGCCGCACAACTCAGGACTTATAAAGAATTTGGTGAGTTTATTAAATCGCACTAACGTTTCGGCTGTCACACCAGCCTTTGTCAAAGTCACAAAATGTTAAAACATTTGCCTATAAATACCCCCCCAGTGGCGCGAAAATGTTACAAACCCTCCCACTCTGACGTGTATATCAGTAAAAGTGCTGACAGTGTACTCCCATACCGAGAAAACCCCAAAAGATCTTCAATCAACACTTAAAACATACATATTATTTCAGTTAGTGAAATCAACACTACATGATAAAAAAGTATCAAAAACTAAAATTGTTTCAATATCTACTAGAGTATCCATCCGATACAAGGTTGCAAGGAGGACAAGTGTTTATACACCAATAATCAAACCTACCCATCATAAACAGTGTAGTAAAATATTAATGTAGTCTAATTAAAATACACATCCCTTAAAAGACTAAGACGCTAATAATTAGATTAAGTATTAGAATTAGATCCGAGTTAGCTTACCGCTGCTATGTGGCGTCAGCCGTCGTGTCCGTGTGACAAGCCTGTCAGTTATCTGCTTCATGATCACCCCAGTAAAAACCCTTATAATCAAAAAGAAACTCTCCGATCCTATACCCCCCTAACACCATGTGTAAAACCGATAGCCCGGTATAAATTACATAGCCCAATAAACCCTTAATCAGACATATGAACAAAGTCATTGCGCGCACTGTTAGTGCGTCAGTTACATGCTCGTGTCCAATAGGATTTCTCATTCATTCATCCCTCTGCATCCGTGTGCGCGTCATCCCCATAGTGAGTATTGTAGTAGAAATAACATCCGCGATCTATCACACGGATCACACGATTCTCATCATGCCAAAAACACCGGGCAGGAAATCTCGTAGCGCTCATAGGTGAAAGGGCTGTCAGGGCCATTTGTGTAATTGTTCAAGATCGCTCGTGTAGACGTGTCCCCATCACAACCCATCAAGAATGGTTACTAAAAATAAGCACAAAATAATCAGAAACAAAATAATAAGAAACAAACGAAATACCATCGAACACAAAAAAATTAAAGATTAGCAAAACTATACTTCATACTCAATATCAAAAGTGTGTATAACCTCAATCAATAATATTAAGACTAAAAATTCCTTGTAACTAGGGTCATATTAGACACCCGAGGGTATGTAGACCTAGCTAAATCGGAGGAAACTCGTGTTCCCGCACTGTTCCACTAGCCAGGTCAAGTATGGGAAAAGTAATAAATAACCTCCATCTGTCCCATATGGACCTGAGTTAACCTCTAGATGTGGGAAATTGTTGCACACATATATCAATGTGTGGAATTACCACAATTACTATACTAAAAACAAAAGGCTACAATCCTATGTTACTAATCACCCCGTATACCTCTATTATAGTTGCCATTCTCAAGGGTTAGTAAAGAAATGTATAAATCTAGACAAAGTCGCTTAAAATCACCCGATATCCACTATCTGCTTGATCTTAAATGATAGCTACCCACCCTCATGACACCCTGCAATCCCAGAAACTGGGGACTCCTAATAAAAGGGAGTAGAACAATTAAACTTCACTCATATATTATAAACACCCCTAATAAAAAGGAGAATAAGACACCATCTCATTCAATCCACCAGGACTGATCGTATTTAACCTATGGATCCATCTCAATTCAGCTTGCAGAAGTAGTCTTTCACGATCACCACCTCGCGTAGGTCTTGGAATATGGTCAATGATCATGCACCGAAAACTCGCTAGGGTGTGTTTATACTTCAAAAAATGCGATGACACCGAGGTTTCAGCCTTGCCAGTCTCCAATGCCTGTCGTATTGAACTTCGATGGTTGGCCATCCGGTCTCGTAGGTTAGTAATCGTTTTCCCCACATAAAACAATCCGCAGGGACATTTGATAAAATAAATCAAAAATTTAGATGTACAAGTCAGCCTGTACTTAATATCAATTTTCTTCCCTGTATGTGGATGATTGAAGGACGATCCTACTATCAGATGACTGCAAGTGATACATGAAGGGCACCTATAACATCCATTCTTGGCCGCCGTTAACCACGTGTTTCCACACTCTGATAACAATGTGTGGGGTCAGTTTTAACCAGGAGATCTCGTAAATTTCGTCCCCTTTTGTATGAAATCCGTGGTTTACATCTAAATATAGGTGGTAAGGTTCTATCTTTCTCCAAGACGGACCAATGTGAATGTATGGCATCCACCAGCGGTTTGTTATCAGGGGTGTAGGTGGTTGTAAAGGTCAGTCGTCTCTCGGTATCTTCGTCCACCTCACTAGTTACTCTCTCCAATGCGTCATCTTGTGTACGTTCCAGGGCATGATCCTTGCATTCAAGTAGAGCCTGTCTATTGTAACCTCTTTGGAGGAAGCGTTCAGTCAGATCCTCTAGTTGTTCACTCAATATGGTTCGATCAGTGTTGTTCCTAACCATCCGGATCATTTGTGAGAACGGAATACTCTTCAGTGTGTGGGGTGGATGGCAAGAGGTATATAGTAGTATAGTGTTGCGATCAGTAGGTTTCCTGTATGTAGTCGTTTGGACATTCCCCTCCACAACTTTCACAGTAAGGTCCAAAAAGGACACCTGTTTTTCATCGATAGAAGCAGTGAACCTGATGGTTGAATTGAGGGAATTAAGATCATGCAACATGTGTTCAAATTGTAATTTGGTACCTGTCCATATGAGGAACAAGTCATCGATAAAACGATATAATCTGTAAATGTACTTGCCATACTGAGGTAGTATCCTTTTCTGCTCATACCTTGCCATAAAGAGGTTCGCAAAGGACGGAGCTACATTGGATCCCATGCTGGTGCCACTTATCTGCAAAAAATAGGACAATTCGAACTTGAAATAGTTACAGGTGAGGCATAGTCTCAAAAGATCCACCAGGTAATCAATCTGTGGACGTTTATCGTCGGGGAATTCACATAGGAACTCACGAACCGTCTGGATGCCTTCTTCAATGGGAATCACCGTGTATAGAGATGCTACATCCATCGTAACGAGCCAGGAACCAGCTGGTATAGGAGCAGCCCTCAGAATTTTCTTCAAGAAATCACCTGTGTCACTGATATAAGAAAAAGTTTTCATAACCACAGGTTGCAGAAAATGATCAACATATCTCGCCACCGGTTGCAATAAAGAGCCTCTCGCGCTGACAATAGGGTGGCCAGGGGGTGTCTTATCATCCTTATGTATCTTGGGGAGAGTATACAGTATGGGACAAACTGGGTATTCACTCATTAAAAACTTTTTTGTAGTTTCACTGAGATACCCCAACGACTGGCCCATCTCAATTACCCTATCGATTCGGATCTTAAATTGGGCTGTAGGGTCCCCGGGTAGTTGTTTGTATACAGAATTATCACTGAGTTGGCGCAAAATCTCATTCCTGTAATCACTATAGTTCTGCACCACCACTGATCCCCCCTTATCAGCCGGTCTTATTACCAGTGGCGTAACTATAATACAGCAGACCCCGCGGTTGCGGGGGGGCCCGGGGGACAGAGGGGCCCGGACCAAGGGGTCTGCTGAATTGAAACACTGTGTGCGGCGACCAAGATTGCCGCTTGCCACAAGTAATTTATCGGCGGAGCGGCGAGGCGGATCTGAGGCTTTCCGACGGGACAGGAGATATGCGAGCGCTGAACGTCAGCGGACGCGTGTATGCGCATGCAGGTGTACATGCGTGCGTGCAGCTAAGCCGGGGCCCCTGAAGATTTTTTTGCAGGGGGGCCCGGTTAGCTGTAGTTACGCCACTGCTTATTACTATGTTAGTATTCTTGGATAGAGAATGTATTGCATCATATTCAGCTTTCGTCAAATTAGGACGTGTCAGCTTCCCTGGGGTTACCTTGTGGGTTTCATCCACTAAGAGCCGAGTGAATGCCTCTATAGACTTAGGCGTGTTTGCTGGTTCAAAATAACTTTTTGCTTTGAATGTATCAATCTGCTGACCAGGTACACGAAAGTGTTCTTTCAATTTCAGTGATCGCTGAAATCTATGAATGTCAATCATCATGTCCAGAGGTTTGCTATAAAAAGAAGGAATAAAAGACAAACCTTTTGTTAATAAATTGATTTCAGCTTCATTCAGTACCTGGGAGCTTAGATTGAAGATCACTTTCTCGGAGGTTTCACCCCTCTGGTTCTTGACCTTGTGTTTAATCCCGCCCCTTCTTTTGTGCGGCCTTCCCGGTCGCCTACTTGCGGGCCTCGATCTAAAAAAGGAGTAGAACCAAGAGGTACAGAGGAGGGTGTCTGGCCTCCCATTCCATCACGACCACTATTAGAGGGGTAGATACGTCCACTCCTACCTCTAGGATTCCATCTCCTCCTGTTCGTCTCAGGGGTTTCGCCTTCAGACGAATTGGTGGTATAGGCTGAGGAATCCAAGCGAAAATTGTGTCCTGCTGTGTGGAATCTCTGTGCTCTCCCTGGTGGGTTTGTCTCACCTCCGGTCAGCCACCGGTAGACTCTCCTGTTCTGATAGTCTGCATTAACAGTGACCACTTTTTGCTTCTTGAACTTATGCAGTTCAGTGGTGTACCGAGAAAGTTGTTGCTGCAATTTATCAAGCCATTTAGTGTCAGTATCGGCCGTTAGACATGCTAGATGTGCATTCTCAAAGGCTGCTAACTCACTACGTGTGGAGGTCAGATTTTTAGACACCTCTTCAATCACTAGTAACATTAAGTCCATTGAACATTTATTCAAAATTTGGCACCAGCGTTTACAAAATTCAATGTTACTGCGGCCAATAGTGGGTATATTCCGTATCCTAAATCCCCTAGGGATATGCTGTTGTTTGTAAAAATCAGATAGGTATATCCCATGGAGTTTAAGGTCAACCTCCCTCTCACGGAGCCTCAAGAGGTCATGGTATAGATCTATTTTTGAAGCAGAGGGGCTAATTTCTTCAGCAGTTTCCCTGAAAAGGATATCAGCTGCTTCCACATCGGAGAACTGATAGCCAGTCAGTGGGATGTCAATCACTCCTCCCTCAGTCGACGCCATGGTGGAAATATCAAATAGGAAAAAAGGTAAATGTCTCTTACTGTTCAAAAAACACGGGTGCCGGTCGCATAAAGATACACTCCCCCGAAATCCCAGCACTCACGACAGATGTACATTCAGGGCCTGGGTGCATGCCACGTCACACTGCATACAATCCTCCTCCAAAGAAGCCGCACAACTCAGGACTTATAAAGAATTTGGTGAGTTTATTAAATCGCACTAACGTTTCGGCTGTCACACCAGCCTTTGTCAAAGTCACAAAATGTTAAAACATTTGCCTATAAATACCCCCCCAGTGGCGCGAAAATGTTACAAACCCTCCCACTCTGACGTGTATATCAGTAAAAGTGCTGACAGTGTACTCCCATACCGAGAAAACCCCAAAAGATCTTCAATCAACACTTAAAACATACATATTATTTCAGTTAGTGAAATCAACACTACATGATAAAAAAGTATCAAAAACTAAAATTGTTTCAATATCTACTAGAGTATCCATCCGATACAAGGTTGCAAGGAGGACAAGTGTTTATACACCAATAATCAAACCTACCCATCATAAACAGTGTAGTAAAATATTAATGTAGTCTAATTAAAATACACATCCCTTAAAAGACTAAGACGCTAATAATTAGATTAAGTATTAGAATTAGATCCGAGTTAGTTTACCGCTGCTATGTGGCGTCAGCCGTCGTCTCCGTGTGACAAGCCTGTCAGTTATCTGCTTCATGATCACCCCAGTAAAAACCCTTATAATCAAAAAGAAACTCTCCGATCCTATATATATATATATATGAAAAAAAAATGTACATTGGATTGTATGTTTGGGTTTACTTCCCCTTTAATGTTACTCAATCATCCTTCCCAGCTATCCATTAAGGTAAATACTGAACATAGAGGTTGAGGTTTTCTTTATTCTATGGCCCTGGGCTCTCCGGAGTTGCACTATGCAGGAATACATGTGGCTTCAATTTAGACAAGTTCTTAGATAAAGGCCAAAGGCATCGGATTTGGGATTCTATTGTTTGGCTCCACCTACCCCAATCTTCTTTGCCCCAAAAACATAAAGTAATTCCCAGTGGCAAAGGGGAAATAAACCGATTGCTATCGGCCTTTGCTTGTTCCTGCTTTTTTTTTTTTTTTTTAACCTCTTGTTCATATGAGTGCAACTCCCATCATCCTCAGCCAACCAACAGCTGAATGTTCACTTTAACTACTGCCCATTTTAGAAGATATTCAGCAGTTTAATTGGCCCGTGTAGGGCCACCTTTAGTAAGGACAGAGTAAGAAATAGGGCCCCTTAGCCAAGACAGGGCCAGCAAAACCACTGAATGATCAATAGCCAAAGGCAGAAAATATAAATGAGAAGAGAACAGGACAGCTGGAATCCATATGGAGATGGGCTTATATAAGGAGCCAACGGGCAACGACAGTCTCCAGCCACTTCTTATACGTCATTATTATATTTGGCTGACGCTCAAATTGCCTGTGGGTTTGTTCAAGTGGGGGTGTCTCACTCAGAGGGTGGGAGTGGTTAACTGTACTTTTTGGTAAGATATTTAGTATATAAGGAGGGGGGTCCGCCTGAAACATCTAATCTCTGGGATCTGATTGGTCACAGCCATGAAGGGGACTCTGATTGTGTTAGTGGCATTGGCCGGAGCCTGGGCTGCACCTCAAGGTAACGTTGTTCTTCACAGTAACCTGTACAGGTGATACTTGTAGCTGAGCCTCAGCAGCTCTAACCCTCCTATTGTAACTCTAACCTATGAAATAATATGGAACGTATCCACTGTCTTTTGCTTCTTAAATCTCCAATCAGTTTAGGCACAATCTTATATATGGGTTTTTATATAAATATATGAGTTTTGGTTGTCATGTTATTGGATAGTCTATTTGTTGTGTTGTTGTAGGAAGGGAACCCGGGAGCAAATGGATCAACGATTACGACAAACCCTTTTCTTTCCAGTGTCCCGATCAGCAGAGCATTGGCTTTATTATAAGGTAACATGTTAACTATAATATTCATATCATTTGTATACACAGATATATCCTTGTGTATTTATACAGATGTTTTTCCTTGGCCACTTAACTGCCCGTTCCTTATGGTCCCCAGTCAGTGATGGAAAGGGGCAGTATATACCTAGCAGGTATAGTAGGGAGAGATGGTGCCTATAGTAACAGTGGATAATAGTCTCTGGGAAGGGAGTGTGACTGTGGGATAGCAGGTATAGTAGGGAGAGATGGTGCCTATAGTAACAGTGGATAATAGTCTCTGGGAAGGGAGTGTGACTGTGGGATAGCAGGTATAGTAGGGAGAGATGGTGCCTATAGTAACAGTGGGATAATAGTCTCTGGGAAGGGAGTGTGACTGTGGGATAGCAGGTATAGTAGGGAGAGATGGTGCCTATAGTAACAGTTCCCAAATTCCCCCATTCACCCCAACATCCTCTCCCATTCACCCCAACATCCTTCCCCATTCACCCCAAATTCCCCCATTCACTCCACTTCCCTGCATTCACCCTAAATTCCCCCAATCACCCCAAATTCACCCATTCACCCCAACATCCTCTCCCATTCACCCCACATCCCCCATTCACCCCAAATTGCCCATTCACCCCATCATCTTCCCCCATTCACCCCAACATCCTCCCCATTCACCCCAAATTCCCCCATTCACCCCAACATCCTCCTCCATTCACCCCATCCCCCTCCCCCATTCACCCCAAATTCTCCCAATCACCCCAAATTCCCCCATTCACCCCAACATTCTCTCCCATTCACCCCTCATCCCCATTCATCCCAACTTCACCCAATTCACCACAACATCCTCTCCCATTCACCCCAACATCTTCCCCCATTCACCCCAAATTCGCCCATTCACTCCACATCCCTGCATTCACCCCAAATTCCCCCCAATCACCCCAAATTCCCCCATTCACCCCAACATCCTCTCCCATTCACCCCACATCCCCCATTCACCCCAAATTTCCCCATTCACCTCGACTTCCCCATTCACCCCATCATCTTCCCCCATTCACCCCAACATCCTCCCTATTCACCCCACATCCCCCATTCACCCCAACTTCCCCAATTCACCCCAACATCCTCCCCCATTCACCCCAAATTTCCCCATTCACCCTAAATTCCCCCATTCACCCCAACATCCTCCCCCATTCATCCCAACATCCTCCTCATTCACCCTGCATCCCCCATTCACCCCGAATTTCCCCATTCACCCCAAATTCTCCCATTCACCCGAACATCCTCCCCCATTCACCCCAAATTCTCACATTCATTCCAACATCCTCCCCCATTTAACCCAACATCCTCCCCCATTCACCCCTAATTCTCCCATTCACCCAAACATCCTCCCCCATTTACCTCAAATTCTCACATTCATTCCAACATCCTACCCCATTCACCCCAACATCCTCCCCTATTTACCCCAAGATCCTCCCCCATTCACCCCGAATTCTCTCATTCACCACAACATCCTCCCCCATTCACTCCGAATTCCTCCCATTCCCCCCAAATTCCCCCATTCACCCAAACATCCTACCCCATTCACCCCAAATTCTCACATTCATTCCAACACCCTCCCCAATTCAACCCAACATCCTCCCCCATTCACCCCAAATTCCCCCATTCACCCCAACATCCTCCACTATTCACCCCAGGATCCTCCCCCATTTACCCCAACATCCTCCCCCATTCAACCCATCCTCTTCCCCCATTCACCCCAAATTCCCCCATTCACCCCAACATCCTCCCCTATTCACCCCAAGATCCTCCCCCATTCACCCCAAATTCTCCCATTCACCCCAACATCCTCCCCTATTCACCCCAACATCCTCCCCCATTCACCCCAAATTCCTCCATTCACCCCAACATCCTCCCCCATTCACCCCATCCTCCTCCCCCATTCACCCCAAATTCTCCCATCCACCCCACTTCCCCGCATTCATCGAAAATCTCCCAATCTCCCCAAATTCCCCCATTCACCCCAACATCCTCTCCCATTCACCCCACATCCCCCATTCACCCCAAATTCCCCCATTCACCACAACATTCTCCCCCATTCACCCCAATTCACCCCAATATCCTCCCCAATTCACCCCAATATCCTCCCCCATTCACCCCAACATCCTCCCCAATTCACCCCATTATCCTCCCCCATTCACCCCAACATCCTCCCCCATTCACCCCAAATTCTTCCATTCACCCCAAATTCCCCCATTCACCCACATCCCCGCATTCACCCCAATTTCCCCTATTCACCCCTAATTCCCCGATTCACCCCGACATCCTCCCCCATTCACCCCAAATTCCCCGATTCACCCCAACATCCTCCCCCATTCACCCCAACATCCTCTCCCACTCACCCCAAATCCCCGCATTCCCCCCAAATTCCACCATTCACCCCAAATTCCCCCATTCACTCCGATATCCTCCCCTATTCACCCCAAATTTTCCCATTCACCCCAAATTTTCTCATTTACTCACACATCCCCCTATTCACCCCACATCACCCTATTCAACCCAAATTCCCCCATTCACCCCAACATCCTCCCAATTCATTCCACATCCCCCATTCACCCCAACTTCCCCAATTCACCCCAACATCCTTCCCCATTCACCCCAAATTCCCCCATTCACCCCAATTCCCCCATTCACCCCAAATTCTCCCATTCACCCCACATACCCCATTCACCCCAAATTCCCCCATTCACCACAACATTCTCCCCATTCACCCCAACTTCCTCCCCAGTCACTCCAAATTCACCCATTCACCCCAACATCTCCCTGTACCCAAATGGAGCATATAATGATGCCAGTTCACCCCATAGAGCTAATGAGAATATCTACCCTGTGGCTACAGGGGGCATAGGAGACCCCAATTAATGGACAATCTCAATATACATTGATGAAACAGGACAATCTCTGGATATGTTGGGGGCCCTAAAATTAATTTGCTGTTGTTCCCAGAATCCTCTAGTTGCACCACTGTTCATGATGGTAGCGACACTACTGTACTACGGTTCATTTATAGGAGGGATGCACCAAATTCACTATTTGAGATTCAGCTAAATCCTTAGTAAAAGTTTCAGCCGAATCAGAATCCTAATTTGAAAATGCAAATTAGAGGCAGGAAAGGAACAAGTCGAAAAAACATTTTGATTTCATTGTTTTGTGATGAAAAGTCATGCTATTTCCCTTCCTGTACCTAATTTGTATATGCAAATTTGGATTCGATTCGGCCAAGCAGACGGATTCGGCAGAATCTAAATCCTGTTAAGAAAAGGCCAAATCTCGAACCGAATCCTGGATTCAGAGCATCCCTAATTTATAGTGAGGTGCAACTCAGCGCACATAATTGCGCCTTTTAAGATGCTGCACTGTGCCGGATGCACCCAGCTTGGCATATCAGGGCAATGTTTGGGCAGAGGGGAACAGAGTTTAAGCACCGGGTGTCTGAATCCAGACTACAGAGCCCCTATACACGGCAGTCAATATTGGATACTCGGAGCACTGAGTCAGACCTTCAATCTTGCTAGCACTCATTATCCCAGTTACAGATCAAAACAGGAAAAAATATAAATAAATATATAAAATAAAAATGAGGGTTTAGAACAAAACTTTTGACCTAGTTTGAACCTCCTTTAGTTTTAAACTCCGGTGTTTGTAACTCCACTTACAGAACCCCCACTAACTCCGGTGTTTGTAACTCCACTTACAGAACCCCCACTTAAAGAGCAAACACTTAAGAGAAGCTAACACTAGAGCAAGCTCCACTGGAGTCCCAGGGGTTCTATTTATACAGTCTGTTCAGGTGCAACTAATCAAACCCCACTTGCTTACAGCAAGTTTGTCACAACCTGCTTTACTTTGCAGTTTTCCCTCCGTTTGAGGGGGTGGGGTTTGATTAGTTGCACCTGAACAGACTGTATAAATAGAACCCCTGGGACTCCAGTGAGTCTGTTTGAATCAGGCTGCTGACAGGTTTAAAGCAACTTAAAGCAAACAAATCATCTGAAAAGGATAAGTATTTCTTAACTGCTTTTTTATATTAAGGTTTATATTTAACTACTGTGGTTTAATTTTTTTTTTTTAAAAGGTTTTTTTTTTTTTTCTGTCTTGGGTGCTAAACAACAAAGTTTGGTGTGCTAGTGTGCTTACAGCAAGTTTGTCACAACCTGCTTTACTTTGCAGTTTTCCCTCCGTTTGAGGGGGTGGGGTTTGATTAGTTGCACCTGAACAGACTGTATAAATAGAACCCCTGGGACTCCAGTGGAGCTTGCTCTAGTGTTAGCTTCTCTTAAGTGTTTGCTCTTTAAGTGGGGGTTCTGTAAGTGGAGTTACAAACACCGGAGTTAGTGGGGGTTCTGTAAGTGGAGTTACAAACACCGGAGTTTAAAACTAAAGGAGGTTCAAACTAGGTCAAAAGTTTTGTTCTAAACCCTCATTTTTATTTTATATATTTATTTATATTTTTTCCTGTTTTGATCTGTAACTGGGATAATGAGTGCTAGCAAGATTGAAGGTCTGACTCAGTGCACAGTCTGCCATATGTATGCAGATTTGGAACAAGAGATCCAAAATGCTTACCTCTGTGGTGGTTGTGAGCAAATTGCCACTTTGGAGGCTCAAGTTAGAGCACTAGAGCAACAAATTGCAACACTGCGGTCAATTGACAATCTTGAAAGGAGTCTTTTGCTCACTGAGCAGGACCTAGCGGGGTCAGATAGTTTGGGGGGAACAGAACAGCAGCAGGATGTTGAGGCAGCTAGCTGGGTGACAGTTAGAAAATCTAAGGTGGGCAAAAGGAAAATGGAGGCTGATCCGGAGATTATACATCGCAACAAATTTGCCAGATTGTGTGAAGATGATGGGAGTATGAACTCTGGATTGGCAATTCTAGATGGGGCTGATCTCTCTAACAGCCGGGAGACCAGTTTCTCTAGTAGTGGTGGGGGGGAGAGTAGAGTCAGGCCTAAGCAGATTGTGGTTGTAGGGGACTCAATTATTAGGAAAGTGGATAGGGTAATTTGTCGTCCGGATCGCTACAACCGAACAGTTTGCTGTCTACCTGGTGCCAGGGTTCGGCATGTGGTTGATCGGATAGACAAATTATTGGGTGGGGCTGGGCACGACCCAGCTGTCTTAGTACATATCGGTACTAATGACAAAATAAATGGTAGATGGAAGACCTTAAAGAATGATTTCAGGGATCTAGGCTCTAAGATCAAGGAAAGGTCTTCCAATGTAATCTTTTCTGAAATTTTGCCTGTGCCACGTGCAAGTTTAGGAAAACAGCGGGAGCTTAGGGAGCTTAATGCGTGGCTAAAGTCTTGGTGCAGGAAGGAAGGGTTTGGGTTCATAGAGCACTGGGCTGACTTTTCGTTGGGGTACAACTTATACAGCCGTGACGGTTTGCACCTCAATGGAAGGGGGTCCGCGGTGCTAGGGGAAAGAATGGCTAAGAGGTTGGAGGAGTGTTTAAACTAGGCAAGGGGGGGGTGGGTGAGAGAAAGGATTATGGGGAAGCTAGTGTAGACGGGGCAGTGGGGTTAGTAAGGGGTCATGGGGGAGGAGTGAGGGGGGCATACAGTTTACCAGCTAAGGAGGTCCCTCTGTTACAAGGAAAACAGAATAATACTAACTTAACGTATAATTCTTTACCAAGTAATGCACATTTCAAAAGTATAAGTAATAACCTCCGCTGTATGCTGGCAAATGCACGGAGTTTGTCAGGTAAAATGGGAGACCTAGAATTAATTGCATGCTCTAAAAATTATGATATAATTGGTATCACTGAGACCTGGTGGGATGAAACATGTGACTGGATTGTGAATTTAAATGGTTACACCCTTTTTAGGAGGGATAGAGGGATTAAAAAGGGTGGAGGAGTGTGTTTGTATGTAAAGCCTGAATTAAAGCCATGCGCTAAAGAAATAAAAATAGCTGGCACTGGTGAGGGTGTAGAATCACTCTGGGTAGAGATTTCGACTGGGCAAAAGGTATCAAAAAGAATTATCATTGGTGTATGCTATAAACCACCTCGTATAAGTGTCGAGTATGAAGCCGAGCTACTCTTGCAGATACAAGCGGCTTCACAGCTGGGTCAAGTTGTTGCTATGGGTGACTTCAATTATCCAGACATTGACTGGGGTAATGGGGTTGCTAAGACAGAAAAAGCTAGTAGGTTTGTAAATATGCTGAATGACAACTTTTTATTCCAGCTCGTTCAAGAACCTACTAGGAATAACTCTCTTTTGGACCTTGTAATAACTAACAATACTGAACTCATCTCTAACATTTGTGTGGGTGAGCATTTAGGGAATAGTGATCATAACATGGTCTCCTTTGAGATTCTGTTGCAGAAGCAATTCTATAAGGGAGTAACTAAAACACTAAATTTCAGACGTGCAAACTTTGACAGTATAAGGGCATCTCTGCAACATATTAAGTGGGAAATGCTTTTCACAGGGTTAAACACAGAACAAAAATGGGAAGTCTTTAAAATGCTGCTTAATAAATATACTTGTCAGTATATTCCACTTGTAAGCAAGGAACGTTGTTGCAAAGCAAAACCTTTTTGGTTCAATAGAAGCGTTGGTGTTGAGGTGGGTAAGAAAAGACGTGCTTTTAAAACTTTCAAGTTAGCTGGTACAGCCGAATCATTTATAAGGTACAAGGAGGCCAATAAATCATGCAAAGAAGCTATAAGGCAAGCTAAAATTGCTATAGAAAAGGATATTGCAGTAAGCAGTAAAAAAAATCCAAAATTATTTTTTAAATATGTTAATAGTAAAAAAATGAAGCAGGAAGGGGTGGGTCCCTTACTATCAGAGGGGGGTCAGCTGGTTGATGAAAACAAATTAAAAGCGCAGATTCTGAATTCATATTTTTCATCTGTCTACACAAATGAGGAATCAGTAAGTGAAGGTTTCCTTCTTAACAGTCCCAATTCTAGTAATACAACTAATGATGCATGGTTCACACATGATGAAATTCAAAAGAGACTAGAACATGTTAAGATTAACAAAGGTCCAGGGCCAGATGGTATTCATCCCAGGGTAATTAGCGAGCTTAGCTCTGTGATTGCCAAACCTCTTTACTTAATTTTTCAGGATTCATTGAGATCTGGCATAGTGCCGAGAGACTGGCGAATTGCTAATGTGGTGCCTCTATTCAAAAAAGGATCCCGTTCTCAGCCTCAAAACTATAGGCCAGTTAGTCTGACGTCAGTGGTAGGAAAGCTTTTCGAAGGGTTAATAAAGGATAAGATACTGGACTTCATAGCAAATCATAATACTATGAGTTTGTGCCAGCATGGTTTTATGCGTAATAGATCTTGCCAGACTAACTTAATTTCTTTTTATGAGAATGTAAGTAGACACCTCGATTCTGGGATGGCAGTGGATGTGATTTACTTAGATTTTGCTAAAGCATTTGATACAGTGCCACACAAAAGGTTACTGGTTAAATTAAGGAATGTTGGCCTGGAACATAGTATTTGTACTTGGATAGAGAACTGGCTAAAAGATAGACTACAAAGAGTGGTGGTAAATGGAACATTTTCTAATTGGACCAGTGTTGTTAGTGGAGTACCGCAGGGCTCTGTACTAGGTCCCTTGCTTTTCAACTTGTTTATTAATGACCTGGAGGTGGCCATTGAAAGTACTGCTTCTATTTTTGCAGATGATACTAAATTGTGCAGAACTATTGGTTCCATGCAGGATGCTGCCACTTTGCAGAGTGATTTGTCTAAACTGGAAAACTGGGCAGAAAACTGGAAAATGAGGTTCAATGTTGATAAATGCAAGGTTATGCACTTTGGCAAAAATAATATAAATGCAAGTTATACACTAAATGGCAGTGTATTGGGAGTTTCCTTAAATGAGAAGGATCTAGGGGTCTTTGTAGATAACACGTTGTCTAATTCTGGGCAGTGTCATTCTGTGGCTACTAAAGCAAATAAAGTTCTGTCTTGCATAAAAAAGGGCATTAACTCAAGGGATGAAAACATAATTATGCCTCTTTATAGGTCCCTGGTAAGGCCTCATCTGGAGTATGCAGTGCAGTTTTGGAATCCAGTCCTTAAGAGGGATATAAATGAGCTGGAGAGAGTGCAGAGACGTGCAACTAAATTGGTTACAGGGACGGAAGACTTAAATTATGAGGGTAGACTGTCAAGGTTGGGGTTGTTTTCTCTGGAAAAAAGGCGCTTGCGAGGGGACATGATTACACTTTACAAGTACATTAGAGGACATTATAGACAAATGGCAGGGGACCTTTTTACCCATAAAGTGGATCACCGTACCAGAGGCCACCCGTTTAGACTAGAAGAAAAGAACTTTCATTTGAAGCAACGTAGGGGGTTCTTCACAGTCAGGACAGTGAGGTTGTGGAATGCACTGCCGGGTGATGTTGTGATGGCTGATTCAGTTAATGCCTTTAAGAATGGCTTGGATGATTTTTTGGACAGACATAATATCAAAGGCTATTGTGATACTAAGCTCTATAGTTAGTATGGGTATATAGAATTTAATTAAAAGTAGAGGGGTGTATGTATGGATGATGGGTTTTCATTTGGAGGGGTTGAACTTGATGGACTTTGTCTTTTTTCAACCCAATTTAACTATGTAACTATGTAACTATGTAAGTCCCCCACCATTGGGTACAAGCACATTGTGATGGATTATAGCCGTTATAATACACAAGAGCCATGAATATCCTGTAAATTATATCCTTATAAACGGTGAGTTCTGATGTCATTAGTTATAAACGGTGAGTTCTGATGTCATTTCTGTCACATGACTCACTGAAATTTGTGTATTATAATAAATAAAGTACCCCCAGTTGTAAAATATGAGGATATTAGAAGTTACCTCGGAGTTCCATGACCTGTATAAAAACACTCGGCCTTCGGCCTCGTGTTTTTATATGGTCATGAAACTCCTCGGTAACTTATAATTTCCTTATATTTTACAAGAGGGGGTACTTTATTCACTATATATTGGAAATCTGGGAAAAAATAGGGTATTGTGGGTAAGTAACAGGATTTATGCGTTATAGTTTGGGAATAGCTGTACAAATAGCCTGTGAAGGGATTGTCATGGGGCCCCTGGGAGAAAGGGTCGGCCAACAAGTACAATGGAGCCTCCAACTGAAAAACAATCCAATATACAGTCATGACCAAGCTGTAGACCCACTTAACTTATATTATGACAAAATCCCACCCATGGTCCACCCAAATCCCACCCACTCACATGCAAGCCCCACCCCCTTTGTGACCCATGCATCACAGTTTTACTTCTCTTCCTTTGTCAGTACCCCGGGCTAAATGGAGTTTATTCACCCCATCAACACAAATGAGACTATAGGGGGTCTTTAATAATGCCAAGGTATAAAGGGGTGCAAAATTGCAGAGCCAGCCCAAGTTGTATTGGGGCCCTCAACCCTGGTCAGTCCACACCACTGGGCCACCAATAACCCTGTGTTAGTCAAGCCAACTTCCCCCAGAGCCCAGCAAAACCCCTGCTATAGGGCAGTCAGTGAGTACAAGTATATAATACAATGAATTGTGTGACTGCAGTTTAGGTGTTGTTTATACAGAGCTCATTTTCTCCCTTTAAACAAAGGGATATAATGTGTATTGGGAAGGGTTGGGGGGAGTGAGTTAATGGAAAAACAGAATAAAAACATAAACATTGGATTTAAAATATTTCTTTATTTATAAGTAATATAATTTATAATATTTAATGGGATTAAAAAACATATATATATATATATATTTTTTTTTTTAAATGAAAGAACATGCAGAATATATATTTAGCACAAGTCTTATTTATTGTGCTTGTGTTTAACAGTGGTATATGGAGTGTATACTGTCCCTTTAAACAGCAGTAAGACCCCCCCCCAGAATAAAAATTTAGGGAAAAAGCTTGAGGAATTTCGTTACCATAAAAAGGTGCACTTCCCCTTTATTTATGAATGCCAGAGAATACAATGTGTATTTAATCTGCAGATTCCCCCCTCTCTCTCTCTTATTCCCGGGCTCCGTATATTAAAGATAATAAAAAATAAATCAGATGTCGTTGCTCCGCTAAAAATGACTTTAATTCCAGGTTGGGTGACTGATGGACAGACGGAAACAGATAAAGCAGCAGGATTCATTCTCATTGCCTTCTTGCACCTAAACTTAGCTCTGGAATTCACACGGTGCATTCCCTGCGAACTGGAGTCACAAACTGCAGTGTCCTGAGCTCTAAGCACCAAGCAGTGATCTGATCTTTAGATCTCCAGCAACCTGTCCCTACATGGATTGCTCAGGCACCTCAGCTGTATAGAAATAAAGAGAACACAAGGGATGATGATAGAGGACAGTCTGCACATATCGACCTTTGGGAACATTTCCCAATCCTTTAGGCTCCCCATGTAATGCCCCCCTTTGTTTTACTGGGAAGTGTTAGACTTTTGGATTTGAAGCCCCTCTGCTTTCTTTAGTGGGTGAGTCCAACACTTCACAGTAAAAAATGGGGGTGCATTACATGGTGAGTTTTAGGGGGGGATAGTCCTAGTTCTCATATAGGCAGACTATCAAGGTCTCCTTTCCATCATTGGGGAGAAAACAATAAAAAGTCAGGTATCGTTCCCCTTTAATAGAGAAGGGCAGGAATGGTGGAGCTCTCCATGGTGCTGATTTTGACTTTACAGGGTTCCATTGTGCTTTTACAGAATTAAAGACTGACTGATTATTTAAACAGAAGTACAGGTATGGGATCTGTTATCCAGAGTGCCAAGGACTTGGGGTTTTCTGGATAAGGGTTTTTTTTCCTGTAATCTGGATCTCCAAGGCTAAATCTTTATCAGAAAGGTCTATCTAATTACACTAGTAAACCCTCAAAGTAATGCTGCTCCGAGTCCTCTGTCAAAAGAAACAGCACATTTCTTTCCTTCTATTGTGTACTCATGGGCTTCTGTATCAGACTTCCTGTTTTCAGCTTAAACCTCCAGGGCTAGGGCTTGAGCATGCTCAGTTTGTTCCCTCCCCTCCCTGCTGTAATCTAAGCCCGGAGCTAATAGTGAGCAGGGAGAGACTCAGGCAGGAAGTGATGTCACACTAGCTAATATGGCAGCTGCTATCCTAAACAAACAGAGAGAGCTTCTAGAGCTGTTTACTCAGGTATGGTAAAGTATTCTGCAGCGTAAATATAGTGTTATAGCTTGCACTATTGTGGCTAATCTATTGGCAATAAACTGCTTTGTAGCTTTCCTTCACCTTTAAAAGGGTTGTTCAACTTTACATTAACTGATATACAGAGGGATATTTTTTTGAGTTATTTAACTTTTTATTCAGCAGCTCTCCAGTTTGCAATTTCAGCCAACCGGTTGTTAAGGTCCAAATTACCCTAGCAACCATGCATTGATTTGAATACTGGAATGTGAATAGGAGAGGAACTGAATAGAACGATGAGTAATAAAAAAGTAGAGATAACAATATAATTGTAGCCCCCACAATTGAATGCTGAAAAGAGTCAGAAGAAGAAGGCAAATAATTCAAAAACTATGAAAAAGAAAAAAACAAAGACCAATTGAAAAGTTGCTTAGAATAGGCCATTCTATAACATACTACAGGTTAACTTAAAGGTGAACCACCACTTTAAGGCTACTAAGAAATGCAAATATTAAAATGTAACCAGTAGGATTGTTTTGCCACCAATAAAGATTTATGCAGTAAAGTTCCCTTAAAATATAATATGCCTGGGGCATGTATGGGGCCCGAGGTGTAAGTGCAAGTAGAAAGGGGAGCAAAGATGCAAATCTAGATGACAGTTGGTGGTATGTTGGCAGTTGGCACCATGAGCTCTCCTGCAGGGCTGGAATGAAGGAAAGGCAAGAGAGGTGGCTGCCTTGGGTGCAACAGAGATTATACACTACCATGAGTCCCTGCCCTAGTGGATCTTACCAGCTAAAGCCCCAATAAATATGTAGGGGAAGTATTAAAGGGGTTGTTCACCTTTAATTTAGAGGCAGACTCCCATGGTCTCCTTTCCATCATTAGGAGGAAAAGGAGGATATTTCCCTTTAATGGTCAGACAAGGGCAGGAATAGTGGAGCTCTCCATGGTGCTGATTTTGGCTTTACAGGGTTCCTTTGTGCTTTTACTGCACTGAAGACGGATTATGTAAAAAGAATTACAGGTATGGGATCTGTTATCCAGAATGCCAGGGACGGTTTTCTGGATAAGGGTTTTTTTTTTTGTAATCTGGAAGTTTGCAATTTCAGCCACTGGTCACTAGGGTCCAAATTACCCTAGCAACCATGTATTGATTTAAGAAACAGGACTATGAATAGGAGAGGCCTGAATAGAAAGATGAGTAATAAAAAGTAGCAATAACAATAAATGTGTAGCTGTACAGAGCATTTGTTTTTTTTAAGATGCGGTCAGTGACCCCCATTTGAAAGTTGGAAAGGGTCCGAAGAAAGTGGCAAATAATTCAAAAACTAAAAAAAAAAAAGAATGAGAGAGAAGGATTAACCTGCAGACACCAAGCTCCAGACCCCGTGTCAGCCGATTTCTCTGTCTCTCTGATAATCTCCTGTAGCGACGCCCATCATTTTGCCCGTACCCCTCAATCGCACTGCCCAGCCCCTGCTAATTGTACATTCTCCTGTCTTTATGCAAAACTGTCAGTCAGCAGGAAAGAGACTGACTGACAGTTTTATGCCCTCATACTGTACTGCCTAAGGGAATCAATATGGCACCTCCTCCTCCCATATGTATAAATACAAATATACAGAGAAGGAATGTTCTGGGCACACAATAAGCTATACCCTCATACTGTACTGTCTAAGGGAATCAATATGGCACCTCCCTCCTCCCATATGTATAAATACAAATATACAGAGAAGGAATGTTCTGGGCACACAATAAGCTATACCCTCATACTGTACTGTCTAAGGGAATCAATATGGCACCTCCTCCTCCCATATGTATAAATACAAATATACAGAGAAGGAATGTTCTGGGCACACAATAAGCTATACCCTCATACTGTACTGTCTAAGGGAATCAATATGGCACCTCCTCCCATATGTATAAATACAAATATACAGAGAAGGAATGTTCTGGGCACACAATAGGCTATACCTTCATACTGTACTGTCTCTTAAAAGAAATATAAATGAACTCACCCAATCTATACACACAGATTGTATTGATGGGGATCCCAGGAGAGGGTGATGGTTTTGCACCGGTGCAGTAAGTGAGTTGCTTAATGGAGTAAAAACTCAATGCGACACGTTAATCTCTAATAAAGGAGAGAGGAAAAGATCAATCCCCAGTCCTAATAAACATCAGTTTGCATAAGCTTGTGGCCCTCGTCCTACAGACCCCCCACTGTCCCCCCTGCAGGAGACTGGGTTTATGGGAAGTGACATTTAGAAGCAGTGGGGATTGATTTCTGCCTTTCATGTTGAATGTAATATAAGAGCGGAGCGTCTTAACTTCTTTGGCTCAGACCTGGGAGCAGTTTTACAGCCCAAGATTTGTTGAGTCTAAATCTGAACATCTCAGGGTGCAGCAGCACCCACACCCAGACTGGGCAAGGAACATAAAGAAAGATGGTGGCATTGCGCTCCCTTACCCTGTGCATTTCTTATAAAAGAGGTGTTCCAGCCGGGGGCAGAGAGTTCTATTTGGCTCATTGTAACAAATTAGCACCTTTCCCTCAAGGTATTTAAGGTTTCCTTGTCCGTAATGTATATGGGTGTTTCCACGGGTGCTTGTATGGCACCTTCCATGGCAGAGAGAGAGGTAGGGATTTTGACTGTTCCAAAGCAATGCAGATTCTATGAGTCACATAGGAAACAAGTGCTATCAATAAAGGGAATGTTGCCCTTTAATTGTTATATAGGGGAGTCACTGGAACCAGTAACAGCAGGGCAGGTAAGTACCCAATACTCACAGCCTAGTGCCAGGGGTGCACTCTATTCCCAAAACTCTTTCTCTGAGCAAATAATGAGCCTTTGAAATGAGTCTAGAACTCCCTGCAGCCTGCACCGGACACCGCTATGCCAAGTGATACAACTGTGATGCAACCAGCTGTGTCTTTAAGATTGAACTAATACAGTCTCTTACCTCCCAGATACAACTAAACAGGGGGGAGACTCCATTACTTAAATTTCCTGAGACAGACTCAATATCTCCAGGCAGATCCCTTTCAATGTGTTTATCGTATTCGTGACGGGGACACAGCAAAGGCAAGTGTTTTATGGTAATGACAAGAGAGGGATTGTGGATAGAGAGACCCCATTGTTGAACATTGCAATGAACAGGCTGAAAGCCAGGAATTTATGCTGCCATAGTTTTATGGGATCTCTCTCTCTACAGACTATGAGCAAATGTAGGGGCTGTTCCTGCTGAATTGTGCTTAGTACAGGGAATACATATACTGCCATAGTTTTATGGGATCTCTCTGTACAGACTATGAGCAAACTTAGGGGACTGTTCCTGCTGAATTGTGCTTAGTACTGGGAATATTGATGCTGCCATAGTTTTATTGGATCTCTCTGTACAGACTATGAGCAAACTTAGGGGACTGTTCCTGCTGAATTGTGCTTAGTACTGGGAATATTGATGCTGCCAGAGTTTTATGGGATCTCTCTGTACAGACTATGAGCAAATGTAGGGCTGTTCCTGCTGAATTGTGCTTAGTACAGGGGAATAGTAATAGAAAAACAGTGTGAGATCCATCTGAAAATTGCACTTTGCACACATCTTAAGGTGGCTGGCTATACACGGGTCGATAAAAGCTGCCGACAGACCGAGTCGGCAGCTTATTGGCCCGTGTATGGGGGCCCCCAACGGGCTTCCCCGATCGAGATCTGGCCGAAAGTCCGCCAGATCTCGATCTGATGGGATTAAAAATCCCGTCGAATCGGGGCCGCATCTGTTCGTTGATGCGGTCCCGCGATCTGACCGCCCGTTTGCGAATGCTAGGATCCGATCGTTGGGCCCTAGGGCCCAACGATCGGATCAGCCCAATATTGCCCACTTCAAGGTGGGCATATCGGAGGGAGATCCGCTCGTTTGGCGACATCGCCAAACAAGCGGATCTATCCATGTATGGCCACCTTTAATTGAGGCTTATGGACTGAGAGCTCTCTGTATTACTTCCCCTTTAAATTCCCAAAGCTTTACATATTTCCAGGTCCCTTTATGTTACATTTCTAATTCTTCTCATATTTCTTCCTAATTGAATGTGCTGCACGGAATCAAGAGTGGTACAATAGAATGATAATAATAATGTTACTTGCCATGATTGTGCCCAACGGGGATGTCAGGCAAAAAAATAATGGAAATGATTCTGAGCACCATCAAGCCATGGGGGGAAATAGCCGCCGGATTCAGTGAGATCTGCCCCCGCCCCCAAGCATCGCTGCCAATCATTCCCCTTCCCAACAATGCGGCTGTTCCTACGCAGAACTAGTTAATAAAGTTGCCCACCTGGACGTAACTTTAATCGGCCCCCGCCAGCTTCCTCCAAGTCTTCATGATTGGACCACACAAATGCCAACACTCAGCGAGTACCAAGTCTGAGCCAACGTCTTAATTTCACAATAAACTGTTAGTACTGAATGTGTCATATAGGAAGATTTAAAGGGGAAACATAAGGTGAATACTAGTTGGTTTATAGATAAAGGTCTTATTATCCCACTGTTACTATAGGCACCATCTCTCCCTACTATACCTGCTATCCCACAGTCACACTCCCTTCCCAGAGACTATTATCCACTGTAACTATAGGCACCATCTCTCCCTACTATACCTGCTATCTCACAGTCACACTCCCTTCCCAGAGACTATTATCCACTGTTACTATAGGCACCATCTCTCCCTACTATACCTGCTATCCCACAGTCATACTCCCTTCCCAGAGACTATTATCCACTGTTACTATAGGCACCATCTCTCCCTACTATACCTGCTATCCCACAGTCACACTCCCTTCCCAGAGACTATTATCCACTGTTACTATGGACACCATCTCTCCCTACTATACCTGCTATCCCACAGTCACACTCCCTTCCCAGAGACTGTTATCCACTGTTACTATAGACACCATCTCTCCCTACTATACCTGCTATCCCACAGTCACACTCCCTTCCCAGAGACTATTATCCACTGTTACTATGGACACCATCTCTCCCTACTATACCAGCTATCCCACAGTCCCTTATCCCCACTGTTAAATATGGCCCTGTATAATTCTCACAGTTCAGTGGTATGTGTTTGAAATAATTTATTTCAATGAATTCCTTTTCTTGTGGCTTTCTCAGAGATGCATTTTTACCTTCCTATCTTTCTGCCATCTTACACAGAGTGTCATTGATTTCCAAATTTCTTTCCCTTCCTGAGATGGATAATGTTTCAGAGCATCCGTAGGTACCATTTATCCTATTGATCCGACATTGTCTCTTTCTCTTTCAGATTTGGATCCAGTGTCAGTTCCTCTGTCACCTCGTTGTCTCTTCTCAACAGGTTGTTCCTCCCAGAGCTGCCGGCTTGAAAGGTGAATCATTTATACCTTGTGTAGCACAGACAGGGCTGTAACAGATTCTAGATGGATAAAATCCATGTGTTTGGTACAACAGAGAATCACCTCTTACAGAACCTGGCTGGGACTCCGGTCTATACTGTGGTCCCTTTACTCTAACAGAGTACCTCCTAGGGAATCCCATGTAAAAAGAGTAGGATAAAGGCAACCCAGACATTGCAGAACTAACTTTCCAGCATCCTTCTTTTAACTGGTCTTGTAGAGAGATGTTGGAGTAGGGAGTTTTTTGAATTCTTGAGAGCTGTAGAACTCAAGACAACATTTTATGGTCTTTATTTTAGACTTGTATATTGTAGATGTCTTTACATGATCCGGAAGAATAAGGGGTTGCAGCTTCTGCTTCCAATGTCTAGCAAGACTCACACAACCTATACATGCACCCAGTAAACCCATGACCATTAGGGCCTTGTACTCTTACTTAAGGGTCTTGATGCCATCATTGGTGTCACGGTTACCTATTCCTGTTTTTGGGTTTTATGTACCACATCACGTGATGCTTCAATATCAAGCAGAACTTCAACGTAGCCTTCATCTTCACCAGCACCTGCCATGCAAAACCTACATCCACAGCCAAACCACCTCATGGACGGAATTAGCTCTGATGAACCATCTACAAGATTACTATGTCAGTCACAGGGGCAATATCAAGCATGAGACGAGGTGAGAACTTAGCCTAAGGTTTGTCTTGTCCTTTTATCCAAGTTGTCCAAGTTTACAGAATGCCCAGCTCTTATTAGTAAAGCATTGCACAATCTCAAAAATGCTCCAAGACTGGGGTTGACATAAGAAGTGGTTGTCCAAGAAGATCAGACACTGGAGTAGCAGGGGGTGGCCAGGCATTGAGTTAAGATCACACATGGTCTACCAATGGTGGAGTTGGCCATTCCACATTCTATATCATATCAAATAAGTTTGGTAACCGGACTCCAAAGCCGGCAGTACCCCATCCATCATGCCCCCCTTGTCTCAGAGGCAGCAGCACAAAAATAACTGCTTGGCTGATATCAATCCCAACCAATAAATAGTTTTAAAAAAAGAAAAGACTGTTTAAGTTGCTGTTTCTTGCATACAACACGGCGCTGAGACTGTCACATACAACATGACAGCAATTACGCTTGCCTTTAATTATTCATTTTAATTAAATTTCCATTTCTGATCCCAGCATGGGACGCTGAGTTCCAGAGAAGACCTGAACCACTTGAACACAGTGAGATGATATCTTGCAGCCTCAGCACTTTGATCTGGTTAATGAGTCCGGAGTTCACCTTTGTGACTTCACATGAGCCGGGAAAATACAGAAAAACAACTTTTGTCTGAATAATCTAGCTATTATTAATCTTTTAGCCATTTGCTGATAAACAGACATAGATTAAAAGGGCTTCTCAGGCTTGTTAGGGTTTCAGACCCCATCAGTCCACTCACAATGTAGTATTTATCAAGACATACTGAGTTGTATTTAGTTGATCAAACAGGGTCTATTGCCCTGGTCGAAGCAGAGCATAAGCTGTAGGTAGTGTTAATAGTGCTACTGTGAGACAGAGCAGTTGTAGTACCACAGAAGTGGATGGAATGGATGCTGATTGGTATAGAATTGGTTAATAAGGTCTGTCAGCAGCAGAGTGACCACGTGAGATGAGGGACGGTCTGGATGTCCCTGGATACGAGAACGGAAATGATTTAAAGTGAATGGGGAGGAGGAAAGAACTATATAGTGCAAGGAAATTGGGAATATCTTTCTATTTGGAATCTGACCTCCTAGAACACAGGACACTGCAGCAATGCTAGTATTTGGTAACCATGCAGGTAAAGTTAGTATTCATTAAGACTATTTTAATAAGTTGTCAGATGCATTTGATTTATGATGTATTTATTGATGTGTATTATGCCTTATTGAATAAAGTAGTGGTTGTAGAAAGCAAGTGTGAACTCAGTCTTTACACTTATTTTGGGTTAATACAAATCTTTTTTTTTTTTTTTTAAATATTTTATTAGATTTTCATGTTAAACAAGCGATAACAGTATAGCAACAAATATTTTGCAGATGAAGACAGAAATGCTGAAATCGATACAATGACATAGTATTATTATAATACAAATCTTAGGGGCCGATTCACTTAGGGTCGAATTTCGAAGTTAAAAATACTTCGAAATTCGACCCTCGAATTGAAATCCTTCGACTTCGAATATCGAAGTCGAAGGATTTAGCGCAAATCCTGCGATCGAACGATCGAAGGATTTTTCGTTCGATCGAATGATTAAATCCTTCGAATCGAACGATTCGAAGGATTTTAATCAAACGATCGAAGGAAAATCCTTCGATCAAAAAAAGCTTAGCAAGCCTATGGGGACCTTCCCCATAGGCTAACATTGACTTCGGTAGGTTTTATCTGCCGAAGTAGGGGGTCGAAGTTTTTTATAAAGGGAAAGTACTTCGACTATCGAATGGTCGAATAGTCGAACGATTTTTACTTCGAATCGTTCGAATCGAAGGTCGTAGTCGAAGGTCGAAGTAGCCCATTCGATGGTCGAAGTACCCAAAAAATACTTCGAAATTCGAAGTATTTTTCATTCGAACCCTTCACTCGAGCTGAGTGAATCAGCCCCCAAATGTTTAACAGGTAGGAAGAGCAAGATATCAACAGTTGGGTAACATGTACAGGGTAGTGCAAGATTGAGAGATTAGGACAAGTTGGAGTAGGACATAATAGGGACAGTAGGGCAAGATGGTGACTGTAGGACAAGATGTAGATTGTAGGACAAGATGGAGACAGTAGGACAAGATGGAGACAGTAGGACAAGATAGGGACAGTAGGGCAAGATGGAGACAGTAGGACAAGATAGGGACAGTAGGGCAAGATGGGGACAATAGGGCAAGTTGGGGACAGTAGGACAAGTTGGGGACAGTAGGACAAGATGGAGACAGTAGGGAAAGATTGAGACAGTAGGACAAGATGGAAACAGTAGGACAAGATGGAGACAGTAGGACAAGTTGGGGACAGTAGGACAAGTTGGGGACAGTAGAACAAGATGGAGACAGTAGGACATAATAGCAACAGTAGGGCAAGAAGGAGACGGTAGGACAAGTTGGGGACAGTAGGACAAGTTGGGGACAGTAGGCCAAGTTGGGGACAGTAGCACAAGATGGAGACAGTAGGACAAGTTGAGGACAGTAGGACAAGTTGGGGACAGTAGGACAAGATGGAGACAGTAGGACAAGTTGGGGACAGTAGGACAAGATGGAGACAGTAGGACAAGTTGGGGACAGTAGGACAAGATGGAGACAGTAGGACAAGTTGGGGATAGTAGGACAAGATGGAGACAGTAGGACAAGTTGAGGACAGTAGGACAAGATGGAGACAGTAGGACAAGTTGGGGACAGTAGGAAAAGTTGGACATCATAGTAACAGTAGGGCAAGATGGGTACAGAAGAACAACATGTAGTGTAAGATGGTGATGTTAGGAGAAGACAGAAGGACAATAATTCAGAAATCATGTGTAAGACAAGACTAGATATTTTATAGCAGGGGTAGAGCTAATTATTCCTAATTCATTATTTTACTTTATTCTCTCTTTCATTATATTATACAAAGAAAGTTTTGCACATAAGGCCCAGCTCTCTGACAGGTCTCATTCCATAATTAGGAACAGCCGTGGGCTCATCTCGCCTCGGAATCTTGTCCCCTGGATGAATTTTTGATTTGTTCTTTAGCAAGAAGGAGATGTCAGCGCTGTGGCGGCAGTAATATATTAGTACTAAGGATTATTAGGTCTGTCCCCTGACACGGGCTGCGGAATAGAGACTCATACGTGTCCCGTGTGACTCGGAGTGACTCGAAGTGACACAGAGAAGTCGCTCGCCACACGGCTACATGGTTATTGCACGGAGATGAGGTCTTTCTGTTTCATTGGGCAGGGAATTGTGTTCTAATGTTCTCAGGCTCAGGGAAGGTTCAATTTAGGAAGCGATAAAACAACTCAATGGGCTGCGCTTCCTTTTATGATAACGGGGAGATAGGAATAAAAATGTGTTCGACTTTAACAGCGGGTGTTTAACGTAGCCAATCATCTGTCCCCAAAAAATAGAAACGCAGTGGCGCAATACCTCAGTGAGTCAACGTCATTATGGGATCAACGGGCAACCAGCCCTGTAGTTGGATATTTACATATGTTGGCAAGCCCTTAGGTGTCTTGAATTAAAGGAGAACTGAATGCTTTTATTTTCTTTCTCCTATTCTTTCATGAAATACATATCAGCTCAAGGTAGTTTGCAGCAGACTGACCCCCTCCTATCTTCCTCTACCAGAATCGGACTGGGGGGCCCAGGGCCCACCAGTGCTGCTCTCTCAGGGCCCCTCTCCGGCCCAGCCCCAGCCTGAGTAAAACAGTAAGCACAGAGCCGGGCTAAGCCACGGGTGGGCAGAATTGGGCAATGACTACCTGCCAGTGGGGACAAGGGCCTGGACTAGGGGTAGGCAGAGAGAAGCGGTACATGGCCAGCACCCCCAACCGTTGCACCCTAGGCACATGCCTCTTATGCTTAACTCTAGTTCCCACCCACAGTAAGAAAGTAGAGTCACTGGTGGGGGGTCATTTATTAACACTGAGCAAATTTGCACCCGGTCAGTAACCCATGGCAACCAGTCAATTAGTTGTCCTCTCTGGCTGAGAAAAGCTAATCTTTGCTTGGTTGCTATGGATTACTGCCCAGGTGCAAATTTGCCCAGTGTTTATAAATGAGCTTTCCTTGCATTATATAACAATGAATAACAGGGGTAAATTACTGGGACAAGGGCAGTCATTGCACTTATCGACCACCATTTATTCAAAATATTTCTGCCCATATTTGTGCCCATTTCGGTTCCTTGCACCTTCGCTTAGTTATACAAGGCCATGGTCCTGCCTCCTGTTGCAAATTGCGTGCAAGCGAGCGATGTACTAACTCACATGCAGACGTCCCACAATGTTAAGTGCAGTTGCGAGTCTTATAAAAACTAGATGCAAAATTCTGAAATGAAATAGCAAAAAGTAATTTCAAAGTAAAAGCATAAACAAGAGGGATTTGGGCATTTCCATAAATAATTGGCACGCATCTGGTTTCTGACAGTCACACTGAGGACTTAAGATGAGGAGCCATCTCTCTGCGCTCGTGGGTTTGCCTTAAACCGTCACTTGGCGGGACCTGCGCCATAAAGTGACTGTCAGTTTGCGTTACTGCAACCTGTGATCAAGCGAGGCAGCTGGCACAAAGGCGGCAGAAAGCCTGTGCCCACCTAGATGTTCCAGGGAGGCTGAGAGCCTGAGAGGAGCCAAGTATCATCTGTCTGGCAGCCGACTTCAAAGATAAATGACAGCACAGGGGAATAATTGGTACTTATGCAAATGAGCATCAATCTGTAATTGTGATTACCTGCGAGTGTGTTTGTATGGCTTACCCGTTCTCAGAAAATAATGGAGCGGCAAAGTTGCAACCTGTTCTACATATCAGCATGGGGGCTCTAAACTTTAAGAACACAAAATATTAAATCAGCCTCAATAATAAGCACAGACTTTCCCCGATCCCCTCCTGGTTCCCTCCGTGCCAAGGTAGAGCTGAGGTTCTGTGGAAAAGCAGAGTTGGGCCCCACTGTATATGGATAATTACTTAGCTTATACCTTATACACAGCATCTGCCCAATAGAATGCTGAGAATTATGGCTCAGTCCCCCTGCTAAATAAAGGGTACATAAGGGTACATACATCTTCTCTAAACCTGTTCAATTGGGCTTTTCCCCTTTCCCTAGTAGGCAGCCCAAACCTACATATGCAGGACAGTTTTCCAATGAACCACTTACACTGTGTGGGTCCCAGACGACTGGAATTTATGTCTGGAATTGTACCAAGTTGCTAATTCTCAGCCAAAAAAAAGGGATCACATTCTCAGCCAGTTAACTATAAGCCTGTTAGTCTGACATCGGTGAAAGGAAAGTCTTTGGAGGAGAAATTAAGAGATATTAAAAAATAATACTGGCTTTTTTTAGAAAAAAATCCACTATAAGTAGGAGATAGGACAATGTTGGAATACACTGGAGATCTGGGCATCAAATAGGCAACTGAGGTTTAACATTGATAAATGTAGAGTTATGCATTTAGTAAAGAGAGCTAGTTATTGTACACCAAATGGAATTGTGCTAAAGCTTTTTTTTACTGAAAGGACTGTGGTCTTTGCATCTCTGGGTAGTGTCAATCAGCATCTGCAAAGGCTAATATAGAACATTCCTTTATACCCCTTGACATTGACACAAGAGATGAACGACTCTTTATAGGTCCCTGGTAAGACCTCACCTTGAGTATAAAATACAGTTCTGGGCACCACTATATAGGAAGGATATTAATAAGCTGGAAGAAGTGCAACTAAACTAGTAAAAAAAATGGGACAAATACGTCACAACAAAGTTGGGGTGATTTTCTCTAAAGATAAGGAACTTTAAGGGGAACGTTTTAATTCCTTAAAAGTACCTTAGACTACACTATAGACCTATCAAAGCATGTCTTCTTAACACAGAGGACAAGTTTCTTACAGTGTTGGACTGGTGGGTCTGAGGGCCGCCATATCAAGGGCCTGCATTCACCAGCTCTGGGCCCCCAACTCCCCCCGCCAACATCAGGGCCCCCCTTCTGCAGCCGCCCACAAACCTGACTCCTCCCCTGTACCTGCAATTTTCTTCTAAAGGTCAGGGCGGGGAGAAATCGCCAGACAGGTTGGAGTGGATCTCTGGGCCCCACCAAGTTTTTTCCCGGTGTCCCACCGACCCAGTCCGATCCTGGTTTCTTATCAAGTAGACTGGACTGAAGGGATTTTTTTTGGGGGCAACACATATAGATCTTCTCTGGTTGGGTTTGTTTTCTCTGAAGAAGACTCTCTTCTGAATACTTCATCTAAAAGTGGCTTGAAAAATATCCAGAACTACAATTTTTCTGTACAATTTAAACAAAACTTTATGGTCAATTGTGTTTATACATCTCAAACTAGTGAGGTCTGACTCAAAGGTTTGGTGCAAAACGAGAGCCTCATTAAATCCAAGACGTGAGGATCTGTCAAGGTTCCTATAGCTCACCTGCACTGTGTTATGTTTAATCAAACAGAAATAACTGCATTTTCAGCTTCATTTTTACCTGCACTGTTTTCTTCAATAACAAACTCCGACCTGAAACTGCAGCTTCTAATAATTCCCAATTTCTACATTTCCCCCTTCAGATACCCATTATGTCAATTCTAATGGACAATGTGTGTCATGTTATATAATAGACAGATGAGGATATCAGTCGTCCCTTGGAATGTGCTGGGCATCTTCTCTTTGGCACCGTTGTTCCAGCGCCCACGCAAAGGTAGGGTTGACGTCAATCTACTGAGAAACAGATGGACCTGTCATTAGCACATCTAAGGCTTGTCAGATGGCTGCACCGCCGTCCCACCCACTTGGGCTCATGGGAAATTTTCTTTCTCCAAGGTTACTGGTGGACCCTTTATAAAAGCCAATGCACTGCTGAGTATGACCGCTAACACCACAGGGTGAAATTTGATTTACATTTAAATGATGTATCTGTTTATCCAGCACTTTCTTACTTTATTTTGTCCTCCCATAGATGTGTGGTGAGTCATAGATGACATCTGAACCTGGTTTATCTCCACTTAAGTACTGAATTCATTGCATTCTGCACAGCTTATCCGGTATCAGATATCACAGTGGTGGGTCAACAGCCCTAATGTAACACAAATGTCGGCCCCCATTACAATGGCAATGTATTATTTCAGCAATATGTCTTGAAGAATGTGCTTCTTGCATGATATCTTCTCAGAAGTTCATACCTAGAACTATAGGGGTCATTTATGCAGGGTTGGACTGGGCCAGCAAAACTACTGGGAAAAAACCTTTTGGCCCCCGACCCGCTCCCTGCCTGAAGATTTGTGCGGCACAGGCCCAATTTCGTCCACAAGATTAGAAAGGCACACCACGTCAGGGATGGGGGTTGCGGTGGGGGGGTCCGGGGCTGGTTCGTGGCTGCAAAAATAGGATGTTGCGCTCCAAAGGGTGGAGGGGGGTTGCAGCAATGGACTGAGGGTGTTGGTTGGGGGCCTGATGTAGCGGCCCCATTGGGCCCTTAATCCAACGCTGCAATTATGACCTTCCAGGCAGAATGTAAAGTGGAAAAAATGGCCACAAAACACAGGGTTTTTGCTTATCCAGCATTAATGCAGGTTTTTGCACTCTGTTTTGTAGACACCCCCATTCATGTCCCCAAACTTGCACGGTAGGTTTACCGGCCTATCCAGTAAAACACCTGCCAATGCCGGGGCCGGTATTACAAATTAACCGGCTATCTAGCTGCCGGTAAATTTGTAATACTCAGTGGTGTAACTAGATGTTACTGGGCCCCACAGCAAATTCATCTTAGGGCCCCCAACATATCCAGAGGTTGTCCCGTTTTACCAATATATGTTGAAATTGTTCATTAATTAGGGCCTCATGGGGCCCCCTATACCTTATGGGCCCCCCTGCAGCTGCAGGGTCTGCTTCCTCTGTAGTTACGCCCCTGGTAATACTCCTAACAAAAGCCCTCGGCCGCCCCCAACCCGCTCAAAATCGACCTTTTTTCTGTCTTCAGGCCAATCTCGCATTTAAACCCTGCCCCTTTATGGCACAACATGCCCCTTTCTACGTCCCTCCCGCCCCCTTTTAGTTATGGCCCGCCCATTTGCTCTTGCCCCCACCACCAGCCGGTATGCATTGTTTAAAAGGTGGCAACCCTACTTGCATGTCATCCAAAGGTACAAGTTAGGGAGCTTCAGAGGGTGCAGGCCACAATGGAGCCCTGTCCTTACCAACTGTCCTATGGTAAACAATAAGGAGAGGGCTGGAGGGCTCACTGTATATTTTATCTGACGCTGGGGGCACAGTGCAGCCTGGGGCAGAGCTCCCCACAAATAAACAATAAGGGGTAAGATCTTGCACCTCTACTCATAGTAAATGACCCTTATGTCTCTTTAATGTTATGTGCCACAAGCATTATGTCTCCAGCAGTCTGTCTGTCTCTTAAAACTTGAAACATCATTTTTGTGAGAACATGATAAGGATGTCGTTCCAGCACAGGGAGAAAATATCAGATTGTGCTCCATGTTGGATACAGCACAGTGATGCAGAGAAGTGATTTCCTATTCCACTTCAGCAGAGACTTATTCACTCTGACAAAAAGGTTAA